>CM039672.1:226859850-227310757 GCA_022496015.1 Hordeum marinum
CGTTGATCGCTCTTCGACTGGGCTTGTCGTGCCGGTGGCTCTCGTGTGCCCCTGTGGTGCTCGTGCAATATGTCATCGATCGTGGTCATGGTCGGTGTGATCTGTGCTTTGGGTGCCACCGTCAACACCCATGGCCGATGATTGGATTCCATGCCTTGCAAGCTGTAATTCTTGCTACGCTACACAAACACGCACACTTTTTTGTGTGAATAAAAAGAAGGCATGCTAGATTTCTAGAGAACACACGCATACTTACTGATTGCAAGGAGCATTATTTCGTCCAATGACACGTAATAGGAAGTACTATGACATGTTCCGTTCTGCGCTTTGTTTGGTCCAAGTGAATTAACCATTCTCATAGATAGGGGCCACTTATCACATTAAATCTGCTATAAGATTTGCTTCGTGTAGCCTTAACGCTTATTTATTTGTCCATGTACAAGGCGAATGGAGAGAGTTTCAATCCCTCGTGATGTGTCATTGTTGTTTTAGGTTTTAGTTGACCTTTTTCTTCTTTGATGAAAAAAACCCGGCCAAACTCTTATTAGTATATTATTTGCATTTTCTGCTCAATGAAAAGATGCTCTGCTGCTTCCATATTGCCCATGGTAGACATTGCAGCCTGTTCATCTGCAAATGCAAAAGCACATTCATTTTTTTTTGAGGGAATAAAGCACGTTAATTTTCTGAATGGTGCATACGTTCTTCTCCTTTCCCTGGACTGGTATGTAATTTTGAGTTGCTGCCTTTGTGTAAATTTCAGCTCCTGCAAGCTTAGGAAAGTCTCATGTTCCACATTTAGAATGGAAGGTTCATGACTTCTCAGCGCTACTTGAGACAGGAGCCAAGTCAGCAAAATCTGCTCATTTTCGCTGCTCCGGGTATAAGTGGTATGCATCATAACTGCAGAAGGATTTGTTACACAATTACTATGTGTAGATGTAAATATGACGCTTTCCAGTCTAGCATTATTACTAAACAATTCATTTTGTTTTAGTAGATACAATCGTTATTTGTATGTCCATATGCAATACTAATTTAGGATGTGAATTACTCTAGCTAATCATGCTTCTATGAAGTCGAACTGGCAATCATAATTCCATTAACAAACTGTTTGGTAGGATGCATGAAGTGAAGAAATCAGATCCCATTCTTAATTCAGTTATGGCTACTTCTAAACTGATCTTGTGTTACACTTTTGTCCATCAATTGATTTACCAGGTTCCTGGAAGTGACACCACCAATTCATAAGAAAACTGGTGCTGAAACTGCTGAAACTCCATATGTTGGTCTTTCTCTTATGCTAGACCGGAACGCCCTGGCACCGGGTGACACGGTAACTGCAGTGTTTGAGTTATCAGTGTACAATCGTACAAAGAGGATGTATTGCGGACGCAGAGGTATTTTTTAATGCTTCTTTGTGCACGTCCAACTTATTGCAGTTGGGATTGCCTTCCCTAGACCTTTGTGAATATGCTACTACATAAGTTTGACCTATAATTATTGGGACTTACATTGAATATGATACCTACATGGGATTCACTATATTGCTGCAATGTTTGCATATATGCATAATGGGTGTGAACAGAGGTTATGCATTGTTTGGGGGTATGTGCAGCTTACATGCAAGTTTCCACTCACTAATCTTCTAATCTTTACCTGAATGCAGTTACCCACAACTTTGATTTGAACAATACATGCTCGAAGAATGAATGTTTGGTTCCTCTTCAGGAGCTACTAAAATCATCTGCTTTTCTAGTTGATGATTGCTGTGTCTTTGGTGTTAAGATATTGAACATTAAAGTATGTTCTCCTGAAAAGAAGGCTCTTACGGTTCTGAAGAAGGCTACCACACTTCAGAACCTTTTTATCCAGAAGAAAGGGCTCATCAAAGGGACCTACACATGGACCATGGAAAACTACCATGAATTGGACTCGAAGTGTGTCCGTTCTCCTACATTTGAAGTTGGTGGACATAAATGGTATTCATATCCCCCTATAACCCCCCCCCCCCTCCCCCGATCTTGCACTTTGTACGTCTCTTTGTACAATCTTTTTTCCTACTAAGCGCAATGAAAAGCAGTGATCCTACCTTTTCGTCAAAAGATAAATGGCATCCATATATTCCATCACTTAAATATAAAATGGTTTTTATTAATAATATGCAATGCGACATTATTCATTTCATTGTAAAGGTTCCATGCCAGGCTACATTACTAATTGATTGCCACTCTAAATGTCTGTCAACAGGCATTTGGTCATGCATCCGCATGGTTGCAAGCACATCACTGACCACGTCTCCTTGTTCTTATACCTGGAGTCCTCGGATAAGCTGTGTGACGAGTCCGGGACGGTGGTTGAATTGACTCTATCCATCCTGGACCAAAAGAACGGGAAACACTACACAATTACTTCAGGTTCGGCTCTCCTTAGCAACTATCAGTGGCGACTATAATCTACCACCTCCTGATTTCTGTTGATCTTACTTTTGTGGTGATGGCAGGTCTCTTGGTGTTTGGAAGTGATAGCAGCTGGGGGTGGCCCAAGTTCCTTACAGTCGATAAATTGAAGGATCAGTCTCGAGGCTATGTCCTAGGATCGAGATGCGTCGTCAAGGCAGATTTCACTATCGTTGGCTCCTCCAATGATGGCTAGATCTTTAGCTCATGGCCCTTGCATCCTACATGCTAGTATTATGTCATACTTTTTTCGTTTTTGCCATGTTGTTTTGGTAGCAGTAGTAACACGATCATCCTATGGTGCTAACGACGAACTTGGCACTGGAAGTTGAGAACATGTTAGTTTTATTCGGGCAATGTGATGTTTGAAAGTACTTCAATATGGCACGGATGATGCAGTTATTTCGGTTGGCTTATTACCTCGCTCCAATTTAAGTTTCTATCGTCTCTCCTCACTTTGTCCTGGTCCGCCAAATAGATTTTGGTGTTGGTGCTGTTGTTGGAAGAGACATAGGCTTGCTTGTTTGCAAGAGAAGTTCAGAGATTGACACTTGCTCTTACATGAACGAGAAATTTGATCTTAATTTCAATTACAACTGGAGATGAACAGATTGAATGCTGGAACTCGCCATGTTTGTTACATGGACATGGCAACAAACCAGATGCAAAGCGACAGTAAACAATTGGGTCGACACTTTTTCATTTTCTCGTTCAATCTGAGAAAATTAGTTCACGAGTATATTTCATTCACGAGTAAGATGCCCGTGTTACCATGAAACCACAAAACGAGGAAATAAAAGTCCATAAAAGTATGTAAGCGCAAGGGATATATGATATAGGCGAAGTTGTCCCTGTCTTTCGATGAGATGGTGGCTATCGTTTTTGGTGGAGTAGACTTTGACGATCCGACTACGAACGTGTGAGACGTCGCGCCTTAGCAATCGCTAAACCAACTCTGAGAGGTTATTGACCACGCCGGAGCACGATCAACCTGACCACGAGGGTCTATTTCCTGCACGCAAACGAAGAACAAGCAAGAAACTAAGATTGCAATCTGGATATTGCGAATATAAGAGGAAAGCTTTATTGATGAAGTGGGGTTCTGTGACGCCTTTGTCTGGTCGTGGAACACAAACGAAGAACGCGAAGTTGCTGCTATGGCGAACTTGTAATCTAAACAAAACCCAAACCTAAAACGAAGCCCTAAGGGCTGTATATATGGGGGAATAGAAGGGAATTTCGTGGCCCCTTGGAGGAGGGGTCCGAAACCGACCCTAAGTCAGTTTCCCCATACATACGGACTCTAAAAACAGCCTATAATATGGTATTTCGAAATTACATGGGCCTGGCCCAAAATTAAGGTGGCGCAGCACCTATATTAGCCTATGGACGAATTTTATAAAGTGGCATCATGCATATTTCGTCCAAAGCTTCCCACTCCCATTATGGTGGCTTCAATGTGCGAAAATCATCACTGGAAGCTCCAATGTTCTTCCCCGCGCGCGCACCTTCTCCTCCATGCTTGATCCCGCTCCAATGGTCATCCTTCTTATCCATGATAGGTCCTTCATTCATAAGTAAAACAAAAGTATCTAATTTAGGCAGCATCATATGTTCATGAATATTAGAAGGATTTCCAAGAAACGAAAGTACCTGGTAATTCAATTGACGTGCGCGAGCTCTAGTAATTGGTCCTGTATGTATAGCAGTCGGGGTGGGTGTAACATTAGTAGGGATGTCCTCATCATCCTCCCCTTCTTGAACTGACGTCGTCCTCGACGGAAGCTCATCTTCCTCACCCAAATAAGGCTTCAAATCTGCAATGTTAAAAGTGGGGCTAACCCCAAACTCTGCAGGCAGCTCAAGTTTATATGCATTATCATTTACTTTCTCTAACACCTTAAAAGGACCATCAGCACGTGGCATTAGCTTTGACTTGCGCAAATCAGGAAATCTATCCTTACGCAAATGTAACCAAACAAGATCTCCAGGTGCAAAGACAACATGTTTTCTACCCTTATCTCCAGCAAGTTTGTATTTAGCATTCATACGCTCAATGTTTTCCTTAGTTAACTCATGAATCTTTAATATCAATTCAGCACGTTCTTTAGCATCAAAATTAACCTTCTCCGAAGACGGAAGAGGCAACAAATCAATAGGTGCACGAGGTAAGAAACCATACACAACTTCAAAAGGGCACATCTTAGTGGTAGAATGTAGCGAACGATTATAAGCAAATTCAATATGAGGCAAGCATTCTTCCCACATTTTCAGGTTATTCTTCAAAACAGCCCTAAGCATAGTAGACAATGATCTATTGACTACTTCAGTTTGGCCATCAGTTTGGGGGTGACATGTAGTACTAAAAAGCAGTTTAGTCCCCAACTTAGCCCATAAACATCTCCAAAAGTGGCTAAGAAATTTAGCATCACGATCGGAAACAATTGTATTTGGCACACCATGCAACCGAATAATTTCACGAAAGAACAAATCAGCAACATGAGCAGCATCATCACTTTTATGACATGGTATAAAGTGTGCCATTTTAGAAAATCTATCCACGACAACAAATATGCTATCCCTCCCCTTCTTTGTTCGAGGTAAACCTAAAACAAAGTCCATAGATATATCCTCCCAAGGAACACTAGGTACAGGTAAAGGCATATATAAACCATGAGGATTGAGTCGTGACTTAGCTTTTTGACATGTAGTGCAGCGAGCAACAAAACGCTCAACATCCCGTCTCATCTTTGGCCAAAAGAAATGTGTAGCAAGTACGTCCTCCGTCTTCTTCACGCCAAAGTGTCCCATTAATCCTCCTCCGTGCGCCTCCTGTAACAACAAAAGACGAACGGAGCTAGCTGGAATGCATAGCTTGTTAGCACCAAACACAAATCCATTATTAATAACGAACTTGTTCCATGTTCTCCCTTCTTTACAATTCTGCAACACGTCTCTAAATTCAGCATCATGCACATATTGATCTTTGATGGTCTCCAAACCAAATATTTTAAAGTCAAGTTGTGAAAGCATAGTATAACGACGAGACAAAGCATCAGCAATAACATTGTCTTTACCCTTCTTGTGTTTAATGACATAAGGGAAAGTCTCAATGAATTCAACCCATTTAGCATGTCTACGGTTCAGTTTTGCTTGACTTTTAATATGTTTCAAAGATTCATGATCAGAATGTATAACAAATTCTTTGGGCCATAAATAATGTTGCCATGTTTCCAAAGTCCGAACAAGAGCATATAATTCCTTATCATAAGTAGAATAATTCAGACTAGGCCCACTTAATTTTTCAGAAAAGTACGCAACAGGTTTACCATCTTGTAGTAACACACCTCCTAACCCAATTCCACTAGCATCACATTCAAGCTCGAAAGTCTTATTAAAATCAGGAAGTTGGAGTAAAGGAGCATGTGTTAACTTATCTTTCAAGACCGTGAAGGCTTCTTCCTGTGCGGTACCCCAAGAAAAAGGCACGTCCTTCTTTGTAAGCTCATTGAGAGGCGCAGCAATGGTGCTGAAATTTCTCACAAAACGCCTATAGAAACCAGCGAGGCCAAGAAAACTCCTTACTTGTGTGACCGTTTTGGGCTGCGGCCAACTCTCAATAGCTTCGATCTTGGCTGTATCAACTTCAATTCCCTGTGGAGTAACAACATAGCCAAGAAAAGATACTCGGTCGGTGCAAAAGGTGCACTTCCCAAGGTTACCAAACAAACGTGCATCACGTAGCGCAGTAAAAACAGCACGTAAATGTTCCAAATGTTCCTCCAAAGATCTACTAAAAATCAATATATCATCAAAATAGACTACCACAAATCGTCCAATGAAAGCACTTAAAACCTCGTTCATTAATCTCATGAAAGTGCTAGGTGCATTAGTTAACCCAAAAGGCATGACTAGCCACTCATATAATCCAAACTTAGTTTTAAATGCTGTTTTCCATTCATCGCCCAATTTCATACGAATTTGATGGTATCCACTACGCAAATCAACTTTGGAGAAAATTGTAGAGCCACTTAATTCATCAAGCATATCATCTAGTCTAGGAATAGGATGACGATAACGAATAGTAATATTATTAATGCCTCTACAATCCACACACATGCGCGATGTACCATCCTTTTTAGGCACTAGAATAATAGGAACAGCACAAGGACTAAGGGATTCACGTATATAACCTTTGTCAAGCAGCTCCTGTACTTGACGCATAATCTCCTTTGTCTCCTCTGGATTGGTACGGTAGGGCGCACGGTTGGGTAGGGATGCACCGGGAATTAAGTCAATCTGATGCTCAATCCCGCGAATAGGCGGTAATCCCGGTGGCACGTCTTGTGGAAAGACGTCAGCGAACTCCTGCAAAATGTTAATGACAGCAGGAGGCAAAGAGGGAGGCATGTCCTCGAATGAAAATAATACCTCTTTACATACAAAAGCATAGCAAACATATGTACCAACATCCAAATCATTAATATCAGATTTAGTAGCAAGTAAACATCCACTCTTCAATTTTATTTCAGATGCAACAGTAGATGATGGTTTATTATGCTTATGGTGTTGCTCAAATTCCTGTGCTACAATCTGATTTTCACTCTTATTTTTCTCCTGTTTTGCTTTACTAGCTCTAGCAATGTCATCTTTCATAATATGTTCGGGAGACATAGGAAGCAAAGTGATATTATGATCCTTATGAACAAGAGTATACTGATTTGTCCTACCATGGTGTACAGAATTTTTATCAAACTGCCATGGTCTACCAAGTAAAACAGAACATGCTTGCATGGGTACCACATCACAATCCACATAATCAGAATATGTAGCAATGCTAAAATGCACACGAACAGTACGTGTTACCTTAACCTTGCCACTATTGTTGAACCATTGGATGTAATAAGAATGAGGATGTGGTCTGGTGGATAGAGACAGCTTCTCCACCATCTCCATGCTAGCCAAGTTATTGCAACTCCCTCCATCGATGATGATGCGAACAGAACGCTCTTTCACAACTCCCTTTGTGTGGAACAAGTTGTGCCTCTGATTTTGCTCAGCGTGTGTAACCTGCACACTGAGAACACGTTGAGCAACTAAACTTTCATACCTGTCAGCGTAATCAGCAGCCATGTATTGTGTTTCTGGTTCTGCATCCTCGCCACCCTGTTCGTCACTTGCAATAAGTGCCAAAGTCTCCTCATCATAATCACTAGCGGACGCATATCCACCATCCTCAGTAACAATCATTACACGCTTGGAAGGGCATTCTCTCGCATAGTGACCTCCACCCTTGCAACGACGACATATAACCTCATGTGTTTGCCCTGTGGATGCAATAGATGAAGAAGAACTCTGTGCAGGCCCAAAAGGTGTGCTCTTCGCAGAGGGTGTAGTAGGAGCCTGTTTCCTGGTATCGCGATTAGAGTTGGAGGTTGAAGGAGGTGGTGTTGCAGCAGGACGTGCGGAAGCAGAGGAGGTACGTGGCGTCCATGATGAAGTACGGCCTGCAAAATTAGTAGTTCTCGCCATTGCCTGTCGATCCTGCACTTCACGTTCAGCTTTGCAAGCAAGATGAAATAAACGAGTGATAGTGTTATACTCCTTATACTCTAGAATAGTCTGAATCTCTCTATTTAATCCACCCATAAAACGTGCAAGCATAGCTTCATTCTCCTCAACAATACCACATCTAATCATACCAGTTTGTAATTCCTGATAATATTCTTCTACAGAATTTTTTCCTTGTCTTAAACGCTGCAAATTTTGAAGCAATTCACGTTGATAATAAGGTGGCACCCAACGATTTCGCATAGCAGTTTTCAAAGCAGCCCAAGTAGTTGGGATATTATCAGGGTGTATTCTACAATGTTCTGACCACCAAACACAAGCAAAACTAGTGAATGAACAAACAGCAGCAGCAACACGTCGATCCTCTGGAAATTGTAAGCATGTAAAACGTTGTTCTGTTTCTAACTCCCATGTAAGATATATATCAGGAACATATCTACCCTCAAACGTCGGAATATTCAATTTAAGTTTAGGGAGATGGTCATGATCCCGTACCTGCGGGGGTGGTGCAGCCCTACCGTTACGGTTGTAGCCATGTGGTCGACCTGGTGCGTATGGTGGTGGTTGCCCATGGGGCGGATCTGGAGCAACCTCTCCCTCATCATCGAAATCACCATCATAATCTTCAACCTGCTCAACGACAGTAGCCGCACGAGCCACCGAAGTAGCAGCAGTATCAACAGTACCAGGATGTTGGGCGTGGCCGAGAGGCACACGTCGCGCTCGTCGTTCGAAAGGAATAGGAACTGCAGCTGGTGGAGGTAGACGGGCAAGCACCTCATTGAACTTGGCGTCCATCTTGGAGTCGAATGTCTTCTCCAAACCATCTAGCTTCTCCATGGCAACTCCAAAGTTGTTCACGAAGTCCTGTACCTGCTCAGCCATCATTTGCTGAAATTTATCATAGAGCGCTTTGTTGGTCATGCTCTCCCAGTCGATCTCGTCATCGTGTGATCCTGGCATGGTTAGCAGAAATAGGAAACACACAATATGAAACCTACATACTGCTGGGACGTGGCGGTGGTGGTGGTGTGGCACAAATCCTTTAAGCGAATCTCAATTTCTTACCAGTTCTTACCCAGTAGCAGGCGGTGATCGGCAACCGTTGTAGCCAAAACTCTCAAAGCTTGGATAGAGCGATTGCCAGGTGGTGTCAAGCACACGGCGTAGAAGTATGTGGAGCTGGGATGGCTTATAATATGGTAGCAAAAAGGGTCAGCAATAATCAATTCAGAGATGCAAGGTTGAATAAACGCTCAACGACGGTACTGTGCTGGTCCTAGGCTAGACCGTGCTAGAGACGCGAGCCTAAAACACCAACAAAAACACGACGATACACCTAAGCAAGGGAAAAGCACAATCGGATTTTTTTTTTCGTTTTTTTTTTCGGCGCCTCTTTTTTTTTTTTCTGCGCCTCTTTTTTTTTTTTTCAAAAACTCACTACAATGGCGAGTGTCTCAAAACTCTTGCCACGTCGTATAAGCAAGATGGGCACGCATTTTTCTTTTGGACTATTTTTTTTTCTGGAGCAATCCGGGGGCTGCGACGACCCAAAAATTTCGACAAAAATCACTATGATAGCAAGTGTCTCAAAACGCTCCGGGGAACCTAAAATCAAGATAGGGAAAAAATATTTTCAGCCGAAATTTTTTTGGGCCAAAACGTGCTCTGCAAAGCGTGCCAGACTCTTTTTTTTTTTCCGACACCTGCGCAGGTAGCAAAACACGGATCCGAAATCAAAAGGATCTCGAAACTAAACCTAAAACGAACTGGACTTGGATTGGTGGAGGATTTGTGGTGGTATATATGGACACCAATGGAGAGTGATGATGGATGATGAGATATGGCAGCGGCGATGATGGTGGTGGTATATGGCAACTATGAAGATGATGCGGTGGCGGCGTGACAACCTGTGAAAAGAACTCGAAACTCTAAAGGACTAGACACTAAGACCAGCAACTCGACACAACGATGTAACAGCCAATTCAACAAAGCAAAATACTGAAAAGACTATGCAAAGGCTCAGATTGGTTCGGATATGATGATCTAACCCTAATTTTTTTTTGGCTTTTTCGTGGACTAAAGGTATGAAGAACAGATGCGATCTAAACTACGAAAACTGGTAAAATCTCACCGAGCAACCTGGAAATCTGATACCACTTGATATAGGCGAAGTTGTCCCTGTCTTTCGATGAGATGGTGGCTATCGTTTTTGGTGGAGTAGACTTTGACGATCCGACTACGAACGTGTGAGACGTCGCGCCTTAGAAATCGCTAAACCAACTCTGAGAGGTTATTGACCACGCCGGAGCACGATCAACCTGACCACGAGGGTCTATTTCCTGCACGCAAACGAAGAACAAGCAAGAAACTAAGATTGCAATCTGGATATTGCGAATATAAGAGGAAAGCTTTATTGATGAAGTGGGGTTCTGTGACGCCTTTGTCTGGTCGTGGAACACAAACGAAGAACGCGAAGTTGCTGCTATGGCGAACTTGTAATCTAAACAAAACCCAAACCTAAAACGAAGCCCTAAGGGCTGTATATATGGGGGAATAGAAGGGAATTTCGTGGCCCCTTGGAGGAGGGGTCCGAAACCGACCCTAAGTCAGTTTCCCCATACATACGGACTCTAAAAACAGCCTATAATATGGTATTTCGAAATTACATGGGCCTGGGCCAAAATTAAGGTGGCGCAGCACCTATATTAGCCTATGGACGAATTTTATAAAGTGGCATCATGCATATTTCGTCCAAAGCTTCCCACTCCCATTATGGTGGCTTCAATGTGCGAAAATCATCACTGGAAGCTCCAATGTTCTTCCCCGCGCGCGCACCTTCTCCTCCATGCTTGATCCCGCTCCAATGGTCATCCTTCTTATCCATGATAGGTCCTTCATTCATAAGTAAAACAAAAGTATCTAATTTAGGCAGCATCATATGTTCATGAATATTAGAAGGATTTCCAAGAAACGAAAGTACCTGGTAATTCAATTGACGTGCGCGAGCTCTAGTAATTGGTCCTGTATGTATAGCAGTCGGGGTGGGTGTAACATTAGTAGGGATGTCCTCATCAATATAGCTCCTAGGTTTCAAAAAGACCTGTCGAGGAGGTCGAGAGTAGACAACAAATTATGTTCACGCTCCCCTCCCCTCTCCCCATGCCGCTCCCGCGAGCGAATGAGGGAACCCTAGCCCGCCGCTTCTTCCCCCTCCCCTCCACCCCCTCTCTCACTGCCGCCTAAAGGCGCCGCTGGGCGAAGCCCGACCGGCATAGGCGGCAGCGGGCCACCTCTTCCCCTCTGCGTGGGCTCCCCGGCTGGTGCGGGACGACCGGCCGCCGGAGGCATCGGGTTATGGTGGGGCCCGACGGGGCGGCTTCAGACACTCGGCGACACCGACGTCGTCAAGTGGAGACTTGACGTCTCCTGGCACTTGGAGGTGGCGCGGCGGTTGCGGGTGCTCTGCTTCGACAGTTGTGTGGTGGCCATATATGGTGCGAGGGCTGGTGGCAGCGGTGTGTGCGTGCAGCGACCTGGTTGACGACAGGCGGCGCATGATGGCTTCTCCAAAGCCCCTCCTCGGCTACCTGTGGTGGCTGCTCCGGCTATCCACTTGATGGGCGGGCGGCTGTTGGTGGTCCGACGCCGGTCCGAGACAACGGCCATGGTGGGACGACATAGAGGTGACAGGTGGGGGGGGTCTGTCAGGAGGGATGGAGGCTAATGGTGGCCCTCCATTGTCGGCAGGCCAGGGTGTCGGTCGCCTACTCCCCATCTTCCTGGCCTAGTGATGCTTGGTCTTTGTTCTGACATTGTTCGGGTATGGGCGGTCGCTGGTGGCTGCGCCGGTGGTTGGGGTGTCGGTAAGGCCAAAGCCGGTGTCTTGGTTGGTTGTGGAGTTGTCAGCTGGTAGGGGGCGGCTCGAACGATGGGAGGCGCGACGTTTGTGGGCGGAACATGCGTCTCGGGTGCGTGCGGGCAATCATGGCTATGCGGGTGGCATAGTTGCGAGTGGTTGACGTAGCTAGGGTGTGACGTTGGGGTGTGAGCGCCGGGGTACACCACTTGCCCAGTTATGCTGGCCAGCGGCGGCGGCGCCCGTTGCTATCGTACCCTTCCTGAAGGCACGGTCGCAGCGTTCCCACTCCTCGTCTTGCTCCGCGAAACCTGATCTTTGGGATTGGGCGGTGGCGGCTATCCTTAGGCGTTCCCTTCTTGGAGGCACCGTTTTGAAGTCCTGGCTTCGTTGTTGCCCGTCTCACCTCTTTTTTGTATGGGGTGGTGTGTCGGTGCCTGACATCTTTGTATCTTGCCTTGATGTGTGGTGTGTGTTTGTATCGGCTCTCGGTTATAATCGATGATGGTTGCTTTATAGTATAAAGTGGACAAAAAACCTTTTTCGTCTATGTTCACGACGCGTCACCGGCGGGTGCAGGAAGAGGAATACTTTGACACCCAAAAGTTTCCGTGAGAGCGTGTTTCTAAGGACATGTGGTGATTAATGCCAAAAGTTTTCCTTAGGCCTTTTCACAAAAGAAGTTAGTATCTTCATGCCAAAAGCCAAACTGCATCAAAGCAAAAAATCACTAATTAAGGGGCATTCCTTGCAAAGGTCACTCACACCTTGCCTGATGGTAACAAGTGATGCAATGCATCTGCATGTGGGACACTTGTCACTATGAAAGAGTTTTTGTGTTTTTTGTAGATTTATTTAAAAAAAATCATCTCTTGAACCGTGTGTTCCAACCACGAACCGATTACACCATTGGGTTCGTGTCGAGATCTTCAAAACTCGATCCCATTTCAATAAATTTGGACAAGATTACTTTTTACAGAAAAAGGAAGCAAAGAATATCAAAAATGGAAAAATGGAAAAACAAAAATGGGAATAAATGAGAAAAACATGAAAATAGCCCAGAAACACACTTGTGTTTCGCAGGAGCCGCACATCTTGTGCTTTTCACTATTCATGATGCACAATTTATCCTTCGCGCGAAAACACAATTGTACCTCACATGGAAGCACAACTGCACAAGTGTAATTCATAGTGAAGAACAACCATACCTTTCACTTTTCGGAAGCATAACCATGCTTTCCCGTGAAGCATAACTGTGTTATTTACCCTGTGTGCTTCACGAGTGAAAAACCCTAGAAAATTTCAAGCAACCCCTTCCCTCACCATACCAATTAAAAAACATACAAAAATGCATGGGAAAAACTATGCTCTAGCGGGTGCACCTATGGGACACTTGACAATGGCACACCACAAGGCATGACTCGTGTACCCCTCACACCCACCGCGAAGGCCCATCGAACTAATCGTTAGTTAGTCGCTCCCCTACAATGCTTCATGTCAAGGTTAATCTATGGTCAAGTGCAATTGAGAACGTTTTTTGTTCGTTTTAGAAAATAAAAACATCTATTTAACTTTTTTTAGTTGTTTTTTAAGACTTTTGTTTTAGGGGGAAACATCCATTTAGCCTTTTTCTTTTAAGTGGGAAACATCCATTTAGCTTTTTTTTTTGAGGGGTAAACATCCATTTACCTTTTTTTTTGAGGGCTACATCCATTTAGCTGGGTGGTCTCAATTTCTAATCGGGCCTGCTTTTGCAGTCCGAAAGCCCAAGACGCTCACACAACCCAACTCTCTCCAGCCTTCACCTGTCTGGCTGTCTCTTTGCCCGCGCCGTCTCTCTCTCTCCCTGGCCTGTTTCGGCACCAGCATCCTCTAGGGCACCAGCACCACACGCCGCCGCCGCCGCCGCTCGCCATGTCTGACTCCGACGAATACGGTGCGATTCCCCACCCCTCCTCGTTCCCTTCCCCTGCTATCTATTGCTCCGTTTTGCTGATCGACTCGCTCCTCTCTCCGTGCGGCGTTCAGTGGACCTGCCCGTCTCGGACGAGGAGGAGGATGAGTGGGAGGATGGAGACGAAGCTGAAGAGGAGGAGGTGCAGGGAGGCTCTAAGAAGAAGGCCAAGCAGCACGTCGACCAGCTCAAGAGGCTGCAGGAAAAGGTTCGTCTCCTGTCCGTCTCATCTTCCGGTTTCTGCCCCGTCCTTCAGTGGAATCTTGTTTTGCAATCGGTTAATGGTCGCTGATTAGTCCCTATAATTAGCTTAGTATGAAGGGGATACTCATGGCTGACAAATTTTGGAGGCACTGAATTCAGGCTGCAAGCCATTGTAAGAGTTGAGTTGCACATACAGTTTGTCATTCGTATCAATGGTAGTCTGGCAAGTGGCAACTTAAAGAATGAGAGGGAATAAACTCTGAATCGCACTGACCATTCTAAGCAACGAAATCTTTAAGCATGTTGCAAGTTGGATTGCTGATTTACAGAGATAATAATCTTATAATCGCGAGAGATGTGAGGAAGGCAGTTTGTCATTTTTCTGCACCAATAAGTGGAGTTCTAGCTCCACTTATTGTATGGATTGCCTTATTTATGTTCACTAGCTTCAGCTGCACTGTAGTTGGTATGCATGAAACTGAAACCATACACGTTAGGCACATACATGCTCTAACGTAAGTAGTTCCATTGAATTAAAATTCCAAATTTATAATTTGAAGTCTTAACTGGCTCCTTTTCACTGAAAAGAATATGCTATCGGCTTAACATTTGGTTAGTCTTAATTCTTTAATTAATAAGCTTCCTGCTGTTGATTTTTTGTGTGTGGACTGGGCATGTGATTGGTGCGTAAGAGAATTGGTCCCTATCCGTTTGGTGTCTTTTGGTTAGCTTTGGTTGATTTGCTTGTGCATTTCCTTTTTGACATCCTATCATGTATGGACTCTGGTTACACATGTCACATCCACAGCCAGGAGCTTAATTCTGATTTTATAGTTTGTTGTTCTTTTCTTTCGCATTTTGTAACCACCAATTTTATTCTCTGTGCTGCTGAGTTACTGTTGACTGCTTATGAAACTTACTGAACTTTTTTTTGTAGGATCCTGAGTTCTTTAAATATTTGGAAGAGTGTGATAAAGAGCTCTTGGAATTCAATGATGATGACATCGCTGTAAGATCAATCATAGTATTTTTCCTTTTAATAATCCTTCTTCTCCCTCTAGAAGTTTATATGAGCTGGATTGCTTTGTGTTTAGGATGATCAAGAAAGTGACGAGGAACCTAAATCTGTCCCTAAGGAGGAACCAAAAGAAAGTGTTAAGCCAATTACGATGGAAATGGTTGATTCCTGGTGCAGCGGAGCCGAAGATGGGAAGATAGGATCTATCCGGTCTATTCTTCAAGCCTTCAGGAGAGCCTGCCATTATGGTGAGGACAGCGGGGACAATTCAGCACCAAAATTCAGTGTCATGTCCGGTAGTGTACTCGACAAAGTCATGCACTTCGTTTTGAAGAACATGGATGGCATTCTTCGCCAATTACTCGGCGCCCCTAGCTTTGGAGGGAAGAAAGAGAAAATCAGTGAACTGATGATGACTAATTCATGGAAGAGGAATGGTAATCTAATGAGGGTATATCTTGTCAACGCACTCCATATGATAACTGAGATGACTGATGAACAAATGATCGCATTTACTATTCACCGTGTCAGAGCATCAGCTGTTTTTCTGGCAGCCTTCCCTTCTCTCCTGAGGAAGTATGTTAAGGTGTGTTAGCTTTTCCTTCTCATTTCATTTTAAATAGCTTTCAGCATTACTTTGATGTCCATCTAACAAGAATTTATTTTCAACTGGATGGTGTTATTTTAGACACTGTTGTATACCTGGGCTAGAGGTCGAGGTGCAATGCCCTTTGTTTCATTTTTGTTCCTCCGAGACTTGTGTGTTCAAGTAGGCCCGGATTGCCTTGACACATGCCTCAAGGGTATCTACAAGGCTTATTTAGTGAACTGCAAGTTGTCCAAGTCTATCAGCGGATCAAAACTGCAGCACATTCAATTTCTTGGGAATTGTGTCAAAGAATTGTATATCGTGGACCCTCAAAGTGCTTATCAACATGCTTTTGTTTTCATTCGTCAGTTGGCAGTTATCCTAAGAGGCGCTCTTACCGAAAGAGGACCAAAGGTATTTTGTCCGTTGAACTGTCATGGTCATATGCTGGAACTGCATTGAGTACTTATGATCTGACAGTTTTTTTGGTTCTTGTTTGATCTTTTGAAGACATCAAAGGACAAAAAGCAGAAAGAAAGAAACAAACCAACGAACAAACAGCTAGAGGTACTATTTCTGTTAGTTTTTGCCAAGTATTTTCTTCTTGTATTTCGGAAACACAAGTGTTGTCTGCTCATAGGAGGGATATCATTCTTTTAGATTATTCGCTGATAACAGCTCACCTTGGGCAAATTCTATTGGTTCCTTTCGTATGTTAGTTTGATATATTTTTTGTTGTCAATCAGACAAAAAGAGGAACGTTTTCCTGTTGTGAACTGATGATAAGCTTACATTTTTCTTGTGCAGAAATCCTACCAAAAAGTTTATGATTGGCAATTTATATTCTGCCTTGAGCTTTGGACAGGTGTTGTGTGTGGATGTAGCTCTGAGGAAGATTTCCGGCCTTTGGCCTATCCGTTAACCCAGATAATACACGGTGTAGCATGTCTTGTACCGAGTGCACGTTACTTCCCTGTACGCATTAGATGTGTAAAGATGCTTAATTGCATTGCTGAAGCCACCGGTACCTTTATTCCGGTGTCCTCTCTGTTGCTTGATATGCTAGAAATGAAAGAACTTAGAGGCCGTCCAGATGGTGGTGTTGGCAAAGCAGTGAATCTGTTCAATGTTAAACAGGTTTGTTTCCTTGTAACACAATTCTATGGGGACATGCATCTGAAAACAAACATATAACAGGTAATCCTCTTACAGGTAGATAAGAAAATGGTGAAGACACGTGCCTTTCAGGAAGCTTGCGTTTACTCTGTGGTTGATGAGCTGGCTAAGCATTTGGCGCAGTGGAGCTACTCCGTTGCCTTCATCGAGATGTCCTTTTTGCCACTTGTTCAACTTAGGAACTTTTGCAAGACCATCAAGGCTGACAGATTTCGAAAAGAGATGAAGGATCTTATTCGTCAGGTTTGCTAAGCATGCATAAAAGAATATTTCACTATATATAGTTCTTGGTCGATCACATGTGCTGAATTCCATTTCTGATTCCAGGTAGAGGCAAATGTTGAGTTCATAAGCGCAAAGCGTGCCGGAATTACATTTCCCCCCAATGATCCAGCTGTAGATTCATTTCTACAGGTATAGGTGGTCCTGTTGGCTTTGCTATCTGCGCACTATTTATCAGCATATTTTAATTCTTGTTGTGCAGTTGTGTTCATCAAACATATCATAATATTCTTTCCTAACAGGCTGAGAAGGAGGGCCGGTCAAGCCCTCTCTCAAGATATGTTGCTACTCTACATCAGAGAGCACAGAACAGAATTGATTCTATGGATGAGACAAGGTTAGTTTCGTCAATGCTTGTCCATGTATAATACCCTAAACAAAGTTACCGTATTATCATCAAGTGACTTCCAACCTTCCATCATCTTACCACACACCAGACTTCAGTAATTTGTATTACTAAATGTACTCATGCACGCCCATGTTTTTTCGAACATTAATGCACTCCCATGTTCCGAGTAAATGTGTTGGTTAATGCCATTACTGATTCATTCCTTTGTGTACCAGTGTTATCGTGGGTGCAGAGTCCTCGACCTTTTCAAAGAGGCTATCAGAGGCACAGAAGCAACAGGACGAACATGATGAGAGTGAAGAACCCATTGCTTTCAGCAAGAACTTGTTGGCTGAAAAGAAGAACACAAAGTATGTTCAAACCTTTACCCTTATTTCCTGGTTGGTTTCCTTGGGTGTGCAAGGCATGATGTTTACCTCCTGTCCTTTCCTGGCGCAGAGCTCCAAAGGAGAAGAACAAGAAACGAGCACGTGACGACGATGATGTGCCCGCAGAGGAGGATGTGGTTGAGGATCTGATCTTGAGTTCGGACGAGGAAGCGGCAGACGAGGACGATGGCCTCGGATCGGACGAGGATGGCTCCGCGCCCGTTGAAGATGACAGCGACGATGACTTTGTGGACCCAGACAGCGCGTGGAAGAAACAGAAGAAGGAGAAGCTAAAGAAGCGGAACAAGTACCAGCCATCGAACAACAAGACATCCTCCAAAACCAAAAGGAAACCCCACCCTAAGAAGAAGGCAAAGCATTAATCAAGGGTAGAGCTAGGACTCGGCAAAGACTGTTGACGACGTGCTATGCTTTCAGTCATGAGAAACACCTGGCTGTCAGGGGAATTTTTGTTTAAATTGAGAACTAGGAGTACAATACACAGCTTCTTTTGTCATTTCCATGCATTTATATCGAGGTTATTCATATGCTGCTCGGTTCAACTTTGCCGACATTGATGATTTCATTTCCATACACTGCTCTGTCGCCTGTTTTTCACGCTGATTGCGTGCCAGGTACTTTCTAGCTATGTTCACCTGAAACTTTGCCTGAGTAGACCACAAAAACTGCCAATATTAAACAGGAAGCAAATGTCCCAGTTTCTGACCTTCCCTGTCATTTTCAGCAGGGAATGTAAGCAAGCGTGTGCAGGTTATTCGTTTGCCGCCCTGGCATGCTTAGGAAGTTTTTTTTTTAACTTACTATTAAATTTTAGTTTATATTGTGTAAGAGATAGATTGATGCATATGTATATATACCGAAGAAAGAAGAAGCTTGGTGCACATCAAAGAGAACTCGGTGTACAGCACCGCGGAAATTTCACGGGAACCGGTTAGTTTCCTTCAGCATCTGCCCCAAAAAATTGGCATTGACAATATGATTTTTGCAAAATAAAATAGACAAAGTAGCCTAGTATTATCACGAAGCCCGTCTAAAAGAAAACAGAAGCCGTTGACATTCCACGTCAATAACCGAACCGCGTTGGCCCGGCACGCTTCCCGCCCCCGCCATGATACACACTCCGTTTCACCTAGGCCGGAGGCGGAGTGGCACGCTTGGTTGGTCCAACTCCGTTTCCTAGTCTGCGTCCAACTCGCACCGATCCTATTATTAATCCAATCCAACCCCTTTCCTTCCCTCCATAAACCCTCCCGCACAGCCCTTACTTCCTTCTCCGCTGCGATCACTGCAACGAGTTTCACTCGCCAACGGACCAACGGATCCAAGTCCACCGCTCTCCACGTAACCGACGTACGTACGACTACGACACGGCCATGCAGTTCCCGTTCCGCCGCCCGCCGGCGCCGATGCCGATGCTGCCGCTCCCGGGCAAGACGCCGCAGGGCTTCGCGGAGGACGCCTCGGCCGCGGAGGAGGACGGCGACCTGCGGGGCCTGGTGCGCTGCCGCGGCCGCCTCGTCCAGGCCTACTCGGACAAGAAGGGCGCCGCGGCCGCCGCGCGCGGGGACCTCCTCCGCGAGTACGTCCGCGAGCTCGACGCCGTCGCCCCGCGCCTGGGCGCCGCTGGCTCTGCTTCGCGTGGCGGGACGCCGGCACGATCCGCCGCCGGACGCACACGGCCCTGCCCGCGGAGCGCGCGGTGGCGCTGTTCGCGCTGGCCGCGGAGCTGGCCCGCGCGGCGGCGGAGGAGGACAGGCGCGGGCCCGACGGGATACGGCGCGCGTGCGCCGCGCTCTGCGACGCGGCGGGCCTGCTGAGGGCGGCGTTGGAGGGGGGAGGAGGAGGGGACGGAGACGGCGCGGCGGGCTGCCAGCTGCGGCACATGTCCGGCACGTGCATGGCGGCGTTCGAGGCGCTGATGCTCGCGCAGGCCCTCGAGTGCTACTTCGAGCTCGCCGTCGCCGGGGGCAAGCCGGCCGCGCTGTGCGCCAAGGTCGCGCAGCAGGTCGGCCTGGACTACGACCTGGCGCACTGCTCCATGGCGGCGCCCGAGCTGCACCAGCTCGACAAGTCGTGGCCGGCGACCGCGCAGGCCAAGGCGGCCTACTTCCGCGCCGAGGCGTGCCTGCGGTCGGCGCGGCTGCTGCGCGAGAACGGCGACGCCGCCGGCGCCGGCGTGGGCGTGGCGATCGCAAGGCTGAGGCAGGGGCTAGCGGCCCTGGAGGGTGCCAAGGGCGCGCTCGGGAGGGCGGCGGCGCCGGTGCGGGACGCGGTGAAGCGGCTCCGGAAGGAGGTGGAGGCCGATCTGGCGGCGGCCGAGCAGGACAACTGCAGGATCTACTACGCGCGCGTGCCGACCGCGGCCGCGCTGGCCGACCTGCCCGGGCTGCCGCAGCAGCTCGTGCGGCCCACCGCCGTGGAAAAGGTCCTGGTGCGGGGAGCCGAGGCCAAGGCGCCGGCGGCGGCTGAAGAAAAAACGAGCTAGCTTAGATTCAGTAGGAACCTGTTGTGTTTGTTGATGTTTTTGGTCTGTCCATCCTGCATGAGATGTGAAACCGTACAAACGTGTCTCTTCCCAGCCCCCGTTTGATGCTGGGCTGCTTCAATATAATGCAAGGGAGCTACCTATCTATGGAGGTGTCTAGTTGAAACTGAGTATGATGACACTTCAAGTAATACTATTACTAACTGGAACTAAGGAAGACATCAACATACTTCAAGCTTTGTCCAGATACCAGTGAGAGCAAGATCACTGAAAGCTAATATGCGACCTTTTAGCAACATACAACACTGAGTATACCCATTATTATCTACTCCACAAGCTCTGAATATGTGGAAATTTTATATGAAAGAAGGATTAGAAATGATACAGATCAAAGCTAAGCAAGCCAAAACAAATAAGATCAGAGAGTGGTCTCAACAGTTCTTTTGATTTAATCTTTATGTTTGAAAGAACTGGTATTGGTTAACTTGTTGTATATTTGTACTTGCTTTTTACTTAATTAATAGAAAATTACCGTAGAACAATTGTTTTACGGTTTCGGCTTAAAAAATATATATTATTGTCTGCTTCAACTCTTCAGGTAAAGTGAGCGCTAGTAAACCAATTCTATTATCTGTTTGGCGAGGATCGTGGGGAAATCAAAGTTGGAACTATTAGGATGTTTTTCATAAGATAATGTTAGCACATGATTTTTTAGGCCGAGACATAAAAGCCATTCGATATGGATGGTTTTTCTTCGAACGAGTGACGGTCAGTTTGGCTGCACTTGAGCCTCCCCTAACTGCTTTGGGTCTAGGCGTTTTAGTGTGTGGCTCTGACGATGTCCCTTGATGCTGCATTTGCATTTGTCTTGTCCCTATCCTCAAATTCGAATGCCTATTTTTTTTTCTTTTTTGGGTTTTTATTCGATTTCCCCTGATTAACCGAGAATGTTAGGTTTTTGGGTTTGGGTTTCCTTCTAAACTGGACCAACTCTCTTCTTCTTAATGACATGCAAGAACCCCCTGCCCCTCTCGAGGTCCTCTCGGGATTTTTTTATTTGTTTAATCTTACACAAAGGCATGCCAATGAGAAATGTCCATGATCTTTGGTAGCACAACCGATTTTGACCTACATGTCACAAGAGTTTCAAAGCACCAATAATCATAACATGCACAAAGAAACAAAGGAGTAATCAATAACCAAAAAAGGCTAAATTATGAACTTGAGAATCAGGCCATAGAGTTCAAGGGGAAACTCCAAAAATCCTCCACGCCCTGGCAGGAGTTGAGCACTACCACATACTCATTGGGGTTGTCGATGGTCTAGATGCTGGCGGCGTCAGCATACCGCACATCGCTAAGTCGGATCATCGACATCGCGTACCCCACGCCGCTGAATCGGATCATCCGCACCGCGTACCCCACTCATCAGAATGGAGAAGCCATAGCTAGCGCATGGGTTAGGGGCACTATATTCATACGCACTCTTGATCTTGGGAAATTTGGCTCGTGAGATGAGTACGAATTCCAGGAGGGTTGCTTTACCTCACATATTTGCCTTGACTGGGTGGAAGCTACTCCTAGACCCTGACTTGGCCGCCCTTCATAAGAGTTTGAGGGGTGTGCACCTTACTCTGATATCAATTGAAAATACAAATCAACTAGAGAAGGGTGAACATGAGATATTTAAAAAATTCTTTGAAATAAGCTAATTCTTCAAAGAAAGCGGAAGCAAAGCAGTACGGAGAAATAGTAGACAGAAGTAAAACTTCGCTATGCATGTAGTCAATGAGAAGGCAAAGTCATCAAGAAAGGAGATTCCATGCATACAAAGATATCAGTGCAAGCAAACTAACGAAGGCACAAGCAAACACACTTAAATACTGCAAGGCTAAATATGAAACATAACATGAAAAACAGAGTGGCACGTGCAAAGGAGAGAGAAGAGGCAGGGAGAGGGAGAGAGGGAGGGGGATGTCGGCGTTCTAGGAACGGGGGTACCCAGACCTGCCTGCCTGCGGCACAGGGCATGACCCACCACGTCAGCCAAGCACGGTTGGCGCGAACGTGCTCAAAACAAGGCCCTCACGAGAGCCTGGGCTCGCGAGGGAAGCAACATCAAGACCAGATAAGAATGGGCCTCCTCAGGCTCCCTCCGGAGCGGCGGAGATCTCTATGCAGCACCTGGCCTCGGGAGGCCAAGGATGATGCCAGGTGGGACAGGCGCGCACCAGCGCGCCAGGCGGTACAGTTCCCCTTTTGGTGCAAAGGGGGCAAGGACGTACGCGGGTTGCCAAAGTGCCCCCAAAGGTTTCCATTCCAGTGCAACAAGACCACGACCACGAGCCCTACAGGACAGATGTCATCGCCGAGCCCACCTCTGCATCATCAAAGCTACTTTGCAAGCGAAGACCACCTTTTGTCAGGATAAAGATATACTCCTGTCCCCCTTCGTATTTGGCCATTGTGGGATCGGTTCCTTCCATAGTGATAAGGGAAGAGGACCCGGGGCACTATAAATAAAGGCTAGGCTGCACCGTAGAGAGGGACAACAAAACAGAGAGACAACAGAATAGAAGCAACACCACCAGAGCGCCCTCACGAGGCGACGCACCACTGTACTAGTTTGTCCATAAACCTCCTCGTGAGGCAATCCACCAAAGCAGGAGTAGGGTTTTACGCTTCGCAGCGGCCCGAACCTGGGTAAATCACCGTGTGCATCTTCTTCCTTGTCATTGTGCGAGTTCGTCATAGAAATCATCGAGTAGTGAGCTAGGTGAGGGGAGGCTGTAGGGGATCTTTGCACACGCCCTTGCGTTCGAACTTCCTTGGGTTTTACGGATCCCGAAATCCGACAGGGGAGAGGGAGGGGGAGAGGGAGGGAGGGAGATGGAGAGGGGGAGGGGGAGGGAGAGAGAGATGGAGAGGGGGAGGGAGAGAGAGGGAGAGGGGGAGGGAGAGAGAGAGGAAGAGAGAGGGAGGAAGAGGGAGGGAGAAGGGGAGAGGGAGGGAGAGAGATTGGAGATGGAGAGCGAGCGAGCGAGCGAGAGAGAGGGAGAGGAAGATAGAAAGGGAGAGAGAGAGGAATTCAAAATGTTAAGGGGTTAAGGATATGTAAAAAAAGCATGATGAAGATATTGATTTGTTTGACCACTTTCAGATGTTGTGATAACTGTATGTTTGGTTGGAGAGGCGGAGATTTAACTAATAAGACAAATTCTTTACCTTATTCTCCTTGAGCTAAAGTCACTTAGACCTCAACCAATCACTCTTGGTGAGTTTTCAAGGTAGACTTCTGAAACCTTCACATACTCGTTCACCGACATTCCACAATTGACTCTAGAATGCTTAGAACATGCGACCTAGCTGCATGGAAGATCACAGTCTTCAGAAGTAACAAGTCCTTAGATCACACATAACACATTCTTTAGTATGCTCAACCACTTTGGCTCTAATTGTCTGGGTTTTTCATCACTTAGGATTTTCTCAAATTCTTTGGTGGGACGGTTGCTCTAGATGACACTTGTCATGCAATAACTTGGAGCATCCAACCAACAGTTGAAGGTTGGGGACGGCTATTTATAGCCAGGGAGCAACTAGAGGGGGAAAGAGCAATAAGTCCTTCCAGTGTCATCGTTGTTAGGATATTGATCCACGTGACAACTGGTAGTCGCTCAACAACAATCACATTAGTTTGAACTCTCAATCTTCTCACGATTAGTGAGTCACACTGGTGATTTCCTAACTCTTCAGTGAGAACATATTCAACACCGTCCAAACAAGTCCAGTGACACCAGATTAGATGTAATTCATATCATAAGTCCCGTCGTGACCCCGATCCAGTCCTAAAAGTGGCAAGAGGTTGGTGACTAGTCAGGATTAGGACTAGCTCCTTGCCCAGCCCCACGGTGAAAACAATCCGTCCAGAAGGGGGGGGGTACCCCTTCATGAATTCTAAGTAGAAAATACAAACCAAGAAAATTAGATTGTAGTCCTAACATAGTCTGTTATCTAAGTAAAGGATGAGGCCCCAGGTTAGTGCACTCACTCATTGGAACATAACAACAAATCCCCCACTAGGATGGTTCGAGTGGAACAAAAGACCAAGGCCTGATTGCCCAACCACCCACCGTTGTTGTTTGCCTACCACTTTAATTAGCTCTAGAAGCATATCATCATATGAGTGACCCATAATAACATAAGCATAACCCAAGTAAACATGGCATAAGAATTGAAATGACACCAACCTAATCATGCATACTAAGCAATGAAGCAAACAATACATAGTCATAACAAGTATGCTAGGATATGGAGGTAGAGGTTCTATCATAGCAAGATGAATGACTTTGGTGGTGGATAGGTAACGAAGTAACCACGAAAACATCACATAACTATTGCAAATAAAGCTAGTGCAACTATCCAAGGTAATGATCATCCTTGCCTAGAATACTTTCATCCTGGTGAAAATCCTGCTCCTCTTGAGTTTCTATGAACTAGGTCTTGCACTCAGCGTTGGTTTCTAACTCTAAAGGAAATAATAAAGTATTGAAAACTCAGATGTTGTGATAACTGTATGTTTGGTTGGAGAGGCCGAGATTTAACTCATAAGACAAATTCTTCACCTTATTCTCCTTGAGCTAAAGTCACTTGGACCTCAACCAATCACTCATGGTGAGTTTTCAAGGTAGACTTCCGAAACTTTCACATACTCGTTCACCGACAGTCCACAATTAACTCTTAAATGCTTAGAACATGCGGCCTAGCCACTTGGAAGATCACAGACTTCAGAAGTAACAAGTCCTCAGATCACAGAGAACACATTCTTTAGTATGCTCAACTACTTTGGCTCTAATTGTTTGGGTTTTTCCTCACTTAGGATTTTCTCAAATTTTTTGGTGGGATGGTTCCTTCTGATGACACTTGTCATGCAATAACTTGGAGAATCCAACCACCAGTTGTCGGTTGGGGCGGCTATTTATAGCTGGGAGCAACTAGAGGGGAAATGAGCAATAGGTCCTTCCAATGTCATCATCTTCTCACGATTAGTGAGTCACACTAGTGATTTCCTAACTCTTCAGTGAGAACATAGTCAACACCATTCAAACAAGTTGAGTGACACCAGATTAGATGTAACTCATGTCGTAAGTCCTGTAGTAACCCCGATCCAGTCCTAAAAGTGGCAATAGGTTGGTGACTAGTCAGGTTTAGGACTAGCTCCTTGCCCAGCCCCGCGGTGCAAACAATCCGTCCAGAAGGGGGGGGGGTACCCCCTTTACGAATTCTAAGTAGAAAAATACAAACCAAGAAAATCAGATTGTTGTCCTAACATAGTTTGTTATCTAAGTAAATGATAAGCCCCCCATAAAACCTCCCATGAGAGGTTAGTGCACTCACCCATTGGGACATAACAACAAATCCTGCACTAGGCTGGTTCGAGTGGAACAAAATACCAAGGCCTGATTGCCCGACCCCCCATCATTGTCATTTGCCTACCAATTTAATTAGCTCTAGAAACATATCATCATATGAGTGACCCATAATAACATAAGCATAACCCAAGTAACATGGGATAAGAATTGAAATGACACCAACCTAATCATGCATACTAAGCAGATGAAGCAAACAATACATAGTCATAACAAGTATGCTAGGATATGGAGGTAGAGGTTCTATCATGACAAGATGAATGACTTTGGTGGTGGATATGTAACGAATTAACCACAAAAACATCACATAACTATTGCAAATAAAGCTAGTGCAACCATCCAAGGTAATGATCATCCTTGCCTAGAAGACTTTCATCCTGGTGAAAGGCCTGCTCCTCTTGAGTTTCTATGAACTAGGTCTTGCACTCAGCGTTAGTTTCTAACTATAAAGGAAAGAATAAAGTATTGGAAAGAAGAAAAGGTATGAAAAACATACATCCATGGTTGACGCACAAACATATGCAGGCATGGCATGACAAGGACGAGAAAAGTAATTAACTGCAAATTAAATGAAGCTCGACATGCTACTATTTTGTACCTGGATGGAACTTCACATTTATGAAATGGTTCAATTCCGTTTATGTACACACCAAGTTTAAATATTGTTTAACATGGAAAGGGGTGAAGCCGAAGTAAATATATAGCATCTCGTCCTAGCAGGGGTTGGATTGTGTATGATTCTATTTTGTTCTCGAACATGTGTACGAACATGGAAGCGTGGACGAATGGGGATGTGGCACAAATATACGACAATAAAAAAAGAGACATAAAATCATGATTGGAGATTGATTATATCAAATGTTACTAAGTTTTCTGTAAATGTGAATGACGGATCAAGAATACAGACCAAGAATATCACATCTCTTTATTAGTAAAAGTAGGCAACAAATTTAGTTTTTCTTTCAACCATACATATATGATTTTTCGTACAATATAGTAAAAAATATTTTTGTAGACGTGTCTTGCATGTGCAAGCTTAGTAGTGTGCGAGAATAGCTATCACTAGAAGAAAACTACCCTTATGAGACTTTCTTAGAGATTCAATTTTTTTAAAGGTTGGGAGATGGTGTACTTGAAGCATAGCTCTTAATTTTTTTTTGAAACAGAGACAAAAGACTTGCCTCGTTCATTAATAAAGGAGAAAAGTATTAGAGTACAAGTTAATGGCTCTATATCATAGTCCGCTCGTCAACAAAAGCAACTTATCTTGCGAGATGATGATAGTCATGTGTCTAGCTCTTGTTGTGACCCAAAGTTTGGCTTCATCTTGGATAACTTTTAGGATGTAGAAGTGCGGTGTTGATTTCTTTCTACAAAATCTAGCGTTTTGGTCACTCCAAATGGCCCAACCAACAAGCACAGTCAGGTAAGACATAACCTTTCGGGTTCGCTATGTTGGGCTTCGACATGTTCTTCACTCGATTCTTGACGCTACGTTCCGCCGAGCATTGATGGATCTCCAAATCCCCAAGGTCAACTCACTCCTTCACCAATTTGCATGCGCGCAACATGAGCCTCCACCGAAAGAACATGTGTGTGGGCGTCTAGTTTTCCCTTCTACACTGGGTGCAAAGGCCACAATTCTTCCAACCTCGCTTCTCCAATCTAGTCGTCGTCCAGATCCTGTTTTGAATCGCCAACTAGGAGAAGAACTTGACCTTGGGAGGTGCCCAAACCTTCCAAATAGTCTTGTTCATGGTGGTCGTCGTAGAGCCCATGAATTGGATCCTATAACCAGAGGCCGCAGAATACTCACCGTTCACCTCAAATTTCCAGGATTATCGTCATCAATCCCAATATAAGTTGAAACTGCTCAAGATGAACCCAAAAGTCAACAAACTCCACAATGTGGTTGAGCAAGAGGTTAACGCAAGGGTTGATCTTGCGCGCCCAAGCATTGTCTCACATGGCATCTCTCACCACCCACTTCTTCCGCTTGGAGGCCGCAAAGATTAGTCGGGGGGGGGGGGGGGGGAGGGGGGATATCCTTCGGTTTCCCTCCTCTCAACCAAGGTGCCTCCCATAAGGGCGTCATCCCTCCATTTCTCATGGTAATGATGGTGGAGGTGTAGAAGAGGTCCATGCCCACCTGTGAGCGTTTCCTATGCTATTGGCGGTGAGGAATTATAGTTTTGTGTTCCTAGTAATAATAAATAATAAAGGGAGGAGTACTTCAGCCCGTCCGTCGTCGCACATTTTGCAGAAAATCCAGTGACTTTTTCGATAATTAACCCGCAATCCTCAGTTGAGTTAGAATGAATCGTTTCCGTTGCCTTTTACACAACCCCCCTTGTCTTTTATGCTAATTAACACGCGGTCCATCCTTAAGTGACAATGAATCATTTTTTTAGTTTTACACAAAAAAACTAATATCCATGTTAATCACCCCGCACTGTGTTAAGAATAATTATATATTTTCAAATAACTATATCTTTTAAACAGTAACTCTAATTTTAACTTGTTATATAGGAAATTTGATTAGAAAAATGTTTAGAATTTGAATATGATGTTATTTTACATGTTCAATATTTTTAAAATGCAATATAGGATGCTATGTTAATCAATGGTGCATGATCCATCTTTATTCGTATAGAGAAATTAGTAATCTTCTTTCAAGCAGAGGCTTGTGGTCACGAGAAGGTGCTAGATGTTTTTTTAGAAAAGGAGGATGACCCCGGCCTCTGCATCTGGGAGATGCATGCGACTATTTTATTGATTATTCCCGAGGACCTTACAAAGTAGTACAACAATATGCCTGAATCCGCCATCTTGGCAACATCGGCCGCTACTCCTATCCATATGATGAAGGGGTGCAAGCTGGGCCAAATACCCAAACCTCTCACCTAAGCCTAACATCTAAAGCCGGAGGCCCCGACCGAGCCACATACCGGGTCCGGGGCACAAACCGGTCTCACGCACTCACATGTGTCGCCGCCACCATCTTCCACTAGTTCATCTTCAGAGCAGATTGAGGTGCCAGCCTTGGCAGGTGCCTTCGCCATCAACACCACCATGATGCCAAACGATGACCTCCACCTACGCGAGTCCATCTCCAAGCAACGGACGCAGATCCATGCTAGGATAGGGCCGCACCACCGCCGTCACCCACCACCCACAAGCGCCACCCAGCCCCAAGGTTCCCAAAGCGGCGCCTTCAAGAAGGGAACGACGCCGTGAGCGCCGCCGCCGCCCAACAAAGTTAGGGCTTTCGCCCGGGAGACCTAGGGGAAGGGGAAGTGAGGGTATCAATCCATACCGACGCCTCCAAGGAGGGGAACAACACCCTCAGGCGTCGCCGTCGACGCGGCTGGCCATGTCCGGCTAGGGATTTCGTCCGAACTAGATCCCCGCCACCAGCAGCGCCTCCTGTACAGAACCGGTGACCAAAGAAAGCGCGGACTGACCAGGCTAGCCCGCACGCTGAACAAGAGAGGAGGGAAGGTGCCAGATCGTGCGCACCGGCCACCGTAGAAGCCGCCGCCGGTCGCCAATGACCACCGGATCCCACCGCCCGCGTGTCCGGGACTCCAGATCCACCGCCCGCACGGCTGCTAGCCTGCCATGCCTCACCAATGGAGTCGCTGCTCCAGATCCGGAGTTCTCCACACAGAGGCAGGGCAACCGAGGCCCCGCCGCCACCATCCTTGGCGCCCCGGGCTTGCCCGGTGGCTGCCTCAGGCAGCGGCGAGGAAGGAAAGGGGAGGGAGTGAGGCTGGGGAGCGGCTAGGATTGGGAGGGAGAGGGAGGGGGAGGGGGAGGCTATGGTTGGGAGGGGGAGTGAAGGGGCTAACCTCCGTGTATAGAAGGTGCTAGATGTGAACTTTAGTTATAGAAATGTCTGCAACCCCGAGCCTCTGGTGTGCACGGTCCATCACCGAGTATGGTAGTTGCCAATTTCCCAAATATGCATTACTTATCTATTGTATCTATGGAATAAGAAACACATCCCAACCACTAGGACTTCAGTTTATTTTCTTTTTCTTCTTACTTGGCCAACCTGCGTTTGTAGGCTCATTCTGAGTCTGGTCATAGGTGCACGCCATCAGCATGATGAATCAAAATCAAAACTGAATCGAAATGAAAATAGTGTCTTAGATAAAAAATGTTTACTTTCATGTTGCATCGCACGGACATGTTTGATAGTAATAAATAGAAAATAGAACAACAACAAAGATTGCATCATGATTTGTCCTTTGGTTATATATATGCTCGTTTTCTGTATGGGCTTTTAGTACAATTGTGTTTATGGAATTTTCATCCGACAGGGCGTGTACACGAAAGACTGTTCTATGAAATCAAGATCGGAAAATTCCAATTCACACAAATCTTGAAGTTTCGTTCTATCCAAAATTCCAAATGATAGGCCACTCCTCTTGTGGATGATACATGCAAGAACACAGTCTCTTTACCAGGATGAAATCCAATGAATTTAATATTTCCACATGAGCGAGTATTAACCACATCTGTAGTGTCGAGAACATTATCATTGTCGGAATCCCACTCAAATTCCTGTGGTACTTTACTGTAGTTATCTTCGTAGTCCGATTAACAATCGTATTCCTCACGAGAATCGCAATGGCGGCTGTTATTATCATGCATTGGCCGTCGTTTTCTCCATCATAAACAGAATCCCCTGTTCTCCGTGGTTCATGTTCCAATTTCTCTTCTGCCTCGCAGCTGATATCATCATGTACCATCCAGGGTCCTTGAGTTTGCTTGCCATATTCGCATTGCGCTAGCACGGATCCAAAGTCAACTTGATGCTTCAACACCCACTCCAACTGGCCAAATGACTCCCTAAGAGACCATATTTGTAGTCTACATCTGTCATGCATTGATGCACAGCAAACCTGTTTTTTCAACTTGCCCAAATAAAGCACCGCATATTTGAGCAGTCCGATGCTTGTCGGCGGCTTGATCACTTGGTACTTACCACTAGTCATAGAAATTCTGGAGAAAAAAGGGAAACCAAAATTAAATTTGGAACAAGTAACCATTGACAAGATTCGACAAAAATTAAACAAAAACGGAAGATGCGAGTGGCTACGTACGTACCTTAGGAAGAAATTCCCGCCGCAAGACACGTAGAGCGCTCCATCGGATTCGGAGTAAACAGACTGGTGCTTGGGGCCTACTCCTAGCATGACATTTTCTTCTTTCAACCGCATGTCAGGTACGGTCCCCGCGCACTCGCCTTCACGACGAAAGGTCATCTCGTCCCACCGAGATGTCTTCGAGCCGAAGACGCGCAGGGAGAACTCTGAAGGCGGCCATTCTGATTCTGTGATGAACACTGCACTGTGATGGCTCATTGAAGGAACCGCAGGGATCAAGAAAACCTCATAGTGCGGCGATACAGTCGGGTCGAACACGAGGTGCTCGCTGAAGAGGCAGGATGAAATCCCCGACGAGCAAGGCGGGGCCGGCGGAAGGCGCGTCCACTGACGCGTCGCCGGGTTAACCACGAGGCCTGGAAACGCAATGATGCCGTTGCAGTGCCCGCGGACTCTGTCATCGAGGTCGTCCGGCAAGTACTGGAGCATGCCGGGGATCGCCCCCACTGCCCCGACGGCGGGGCGGCCGAAGAACTCGAAACCGCTGGTAGCGCTGAGGAGAAAGAACATGCCGGCGACCTTGACCGGGAGTAGGCCCGCACGCAGCTCGTCGCTGCCGTTAACGAAGTCGCGCCACTCCTTGGAGACGCACCGGCATGCGGCGAGGCTTTGAGAGGGGAGGCGGCCGAGCACGTCCGCGAGCACGTTGTCCGGCAGCTGGGCCATCGCCAGAATTGGCTGCCGAGTCCTTGGCGATCGATTGGTCGCAGCGCGGCACCCTCTTCTTGGCGACCTACACGGAAGAATTTATCGATGGAAGGGATATGCTCCCGCCCTCTCATTTTAGGTCATGCACTGCGATCAGGACGGAGAGGAAAACGAAAGAAATTAATATTAATTTGCTAATTAATATTATTATATGTAATGAATTGATCATTGCATATCGTGCTAGTTAATGTCAAGTCATTAGAAATGTACACGCCCCACGTCTATTATTGGTTGATTTCAAAAAACGAGATAAAAGTTAATGAACCGCGTTTTAGTGTTTTGAGATTATTTGGTTTTTGTAAGATGACTTATACACCGAGACGGAGGGAGTATCGAAGGCCCCTCGAGAGGAGACGGTGTTTATTGCATGCGTAGATACATCGACCGGTATGCGCTAGTTCTTTTCTTTTCTTTTTTGAACCGCATACAACAAAGTTACAGTACAATATTTAGAAGAAAAAAAGAATGTTAATCTCAACAATCCTGCTCTTGGGATCAAGATTATTATCTAGCGGGTCCGATTCTCTCAAAATAAGTTTTCGTCCTGCCTTATATCGACGTCCGTGACGCTAGTTGCCGCACTCGTTGGAGGCCGCCACCCTCATCGACGACCACTGTCTCCCATGCGTTTTCTTGCCGGCTTTGCGCATGCACCACCGTATGTCTGTAGGTTGCAGTAAAAACAAAAATGACGATGGTCGCAACTTTGGTTAACAACGCGACACAACTCCCGGTGGCGGTGGTCATCGGCTGATGCACCCATGGATAAGCTAACAGTGTACCTCCCTCGGATGGTGGTCGTAGAAAAACCTCCCGTCGGTCGTAACAAATGCGGACTACACTTCCAGCAAATTTGACCCCCGGTTACAGCAAAAAATTCCTTGCCGATGAGTCATCGCACCTCGCTGCACTACCGACTGTAGCTCACCGTGTTGCCAGTTGTAGCAAAATGACACTAGATGTAGCAGGATGGGACACTAGTTGTAGCAAAAATCACAATACCATTGCACGGTGGAAGCAAAACGAAAGATCGGTTGTAGCAGCATAGGGGGGGAGGCTCGTTGTAGCAAAACACAACACTGGATGTAACATGCCGTCAGTTGATTGTAGCAAAACATTGTGATGCCGCTTTTGTGCGATGAAGCAAAATGTAGTGTCGATTGTAGCAGTGTGGGGAGTCGGTTGTAGCATTTTGTGATGCTAGTTACAGCATGTAGCAAAAACCATGACACGGGTAGCCCCAAAAGAAACCCCCGCCCCGTCCTTGCGGTCCGCGGCTGCCAAGCTCGTCGTTCATGGATGTCTTCCTCACCATGGGCACTGATGCATCTTCCTTCCAAAGTCCATGGCATCTGTGATGGGTTGCGGACCGTTGGGGAAGAAGAGATGGCGATCACAATACGCCGCTCGTACCAGCATCCGGCGACAGTAGTTCCAACATCGTGCATCATCGGTAGTAGCATTCTGCGCTGCTGGTTCCAGCATCATTGTTTGTCATTCACAGGCATGCATCTCCAGTCGCCGTAGTCGCCACTGTTGCCGCCCCCAACAAGTGGTGGCAATGGGTTGTAGCACATGACCGCGGTGGTTTTAGCACGCGCGCAGTGCGGGTCATCGTCGTGTCCAAGAACTCGCAAGCCATTGTCGCCCCCTGCTTGGAATCATCTAGAGAAGGTCTCACGGCGGTCACCGTTTGATATGTCTCCAACGTATCGATACTTTATGAGGTATTCATGCCATATTTACCCATATTTACAATATTTTTATATGGTTTTGATGCACTTTATATGATTTAATTGGAACTAACCCAGAGTTACGTTGTTTTTAGCAAAATTACCATGGTGGTGTTTTTGTGTAGAAAATAAAAGTTTTTGGAATCGTTCGAAACTTTTTAATGATTTTTCTGAAAGAAAAGAGGCCCAGGAAGCTTCGAGGGAGTACCAGGGGATCCACGAGGAGGTGACAAGGTAATAGGGCGTGCCCAGGAGGGGTGGTCGCATCATGTTGCCTTGTGGGACGCATGTGGCTCCGTTTCACGTGATTTCAACGCTGAAAAATCCTATATATTGAGAAACCCTGAGAAATTAACCTAGAACTTCCGCCCCGCCACCGTAAGCCTCTGTTCCGAAGCGATCTCATCCGTAGCCCTATTTCGGCACTCTGTCGAAGGGGGCAATCATCATTGGAGGCCATCTTCGTCATCCTGGCGGTCTCCATGATGAGGAGGGCGTAGTTTAACCTCGGGGCTGAGGGTATGTACGAGTAGCTATGTGTTTGATCTCTCTCTCTCTGTCTGTCTGTCTGTCTGTCTCTCTCGTGTTCTTGAGATAGCATGATCTTGATGTATCACGGGATTTGTTAATATAGTTGGATCATATGGTGTTTTGCACTTGCTATCTTGATGTGATGAATTGAGTCTTTCCCTTTGAGGTTTTGTTATGTCAGATTGAATATTGGATTTGAGATCACTTTACTAGTAGAAAACATGCCATTAGTCCCGGTTCCCCATCCGGGACTAAAGTATAAAGACTAAATGGTCCAAGCTTTAGTCCCGGTTGGCTACGAATTGGGACTAAACCTGGCCACGTGGTCGGCGGCGCACGCTAGGGCATGGGGACCTTGGTCTCGGTTGGTAAGACCAACCAGACTAAAGGTTTAGGGGTTTAGGGGTTTAGGGTTTATTGTTTATTTTTTCCTTTTCCTTTGGTGTTTTTCATTTAATTCTTTTTTCTTTCAAACATATTTTACGCTACTACATACTGTACACGTTATGCATATATAATAGAATTTCTCGTAGAACCGATCATATATCATAGAATTTCTCGTACAAGCAATCATATATCATAGAATTTCTTGTACGACCACATGCATAAACACACACACACACACACATATATATATAATTTGGTATATACAATTTCTCGTACAATTTGCAGATCATTACATGCAGGCATTAGGTGAAATGGTATTCTCCGTTGGGAGATATGACCTGCTGAAGCAAAAATCCCGCAATTTCCTCTTGAATTGCTCGTATGCGGTCCGTTAGTAGGAGCTGATCCTGCATCTGCGTCATCTATATATATAGAAGGAGATCAATATGAATATGCAAGTTAGTTGTGTGTATATGTATTAGATCATGATAAAAAATATGAATGGTGTTTACGTACCCAAAGATCTCTTGTAGTTTTGCTGCTTTCGGTCATAAAGAGAATGTTCTCGCAAACATAATATGCACATAGATTAGTCCCCTGTGCCTGCCTCATGCACTTTACGAGAATAGAATTCAATCAGATAATAACGAAGCATGACAATGGTATTCAAACTAGAATTAAACTTATGCACGGACATACTAGTACTACTTAATTACCCTGGGCTTTCGCCATCTCAGCTCTGGTTTCCATTCACCGGTGACCTCTTTGATGAAACATTTCCAAACCCTGCCCGACAAACAAAATGAATAAAGGAGTTCTTAATTACATGATATCAGGAAATGAACTAATAAAGAAGCCGACATAGCGCGTCAATGATTGAAATTACCTTTCGATAAACGAATGCAAGCTTATGTAATCTTCAAGGTCTTTACTTAGCGAGTTCACTACTTCAATAGTTCCATCGTCAACTCTAATGATTAGAAGGATCAAGTGGTAGCTGCACACACGATTTGTATAAGCGGGCATGCATAACTCATCAACTACACTTAACATCGAGTATACACACACACAAACACACACACACACATATATATATAAAAGCAAAAAAAGAATTTGTAGTACAAGACAGTAGCACTCACTGGAAGTTCCAAGGTAAAAGTATTTATTGGTTTATATTTAGGGCCTTCAAAAACCTTCTTTAGGGTTCCTTCTCAACACTTCTTCATTAATGGTATTTGGGTCAATGAACCCAATGCAATAGACTCCATCGCTTTTCAATTCAAAAATCTTCATTCTGCATAATGCCACACAAAAGAATATAGTGAGTATAATAACAGGCAGTGAACTAGCTGAGCTAGAGACTTAAATTACAGAAAGAAATCACTTACACACAATAGCAACTGACGATAGATTTGTCGAGTGCTTTTTGATTGAATAACTGAAAAATTCTTTATTTTCAATCCACAAATCTTTTTCATGGATGTAATGCTCTTTCTCGACTTTCACCATGAGGGTCTGTCGCCCGACATTTACTTCTCACATGTACCAGTCATGCAAGTTGTGCATTTGCGCTGTTAGAAGCTTCTTGTTGTCAGGACTGACCAGAGGTTTCCCGGGGACATATTGCCATGCTATTTGCTTCGGATCCAACGGTGGAAATTCCTGGATCTCTAGGAGTTGTTCAACGGTGATACCAAGCAATCTAGCATTCTCTCTATCAGCGTCGGTTATTACCACGTTATTGGCACTCATCTTGAGCGGGCTGATCAAAGTGACTGCCTGTTCTCCGAGCTGGGGAACAGTTTTCCCACATTTACTACAACTGCTCGATTTCTGTCTTTTTTGGGATTGATAGGACTTGGTAATACATCGTTCATAGTCTGATACCGGCCTTTTCTCGACCGGTTTAGCTGCATCAATAAAGTGTTGTACGACCTCGTGGGGTACTTTCTCCTTTGGCAGTGGGGGAGGTTTCGGTCCAAAAAATGCATGCAATTCGGTAGCCACTTTGACATCGAGTTCCTCGTCAGGCTTATCGTAAGCTAACTTTTTTTGGCAGGAGGCTCGGGTTTATTCTTTCGTGCTCTCTTCCGCTTTGGAGACGGCTGACACGGCGGAGCTTGATATCGCAGACTCGCCCTGCTCCCCGTCTCGGGGTGGGATGGATTCGGCTGGCGCAGCGGAGATCGGTATGGCGAACTCACCCTATGCTCAGTCTCGGGGTGGATTGGAGTCTGCTGGCACGATGGACTTGGAGAAGGAGTCGGTGGCCTTGGCACCGAGTTTGGAAACACGATGCATTCCTTTTTCCACACAATGATAGCACGTATGGCTTCTCCCAGTGTCAGCTCCCCTTGACCTCTAGTGTGGTCGAGCTCTAGTGTATCATATCCCAATAGAACTTGATCTCACCCCGACACGATCATAGCCAGGTGGAAACAGATTGCCATGGAGGAGTGCTTCGGGTGCATTCGGTAAAGCAAAGCCGTGAGCCACCTTCATGGATATGTTCTTGAGTTTCATGTGTAGCTCACAAGGTGTCGACTCTAGGACATCATCCACAGGGTAGCGAGCTAGCGGTGCATCATCGGTCGGGACCCCCGTGGAACCCATGCTGCTTTTCGGCATAGATGATGGAATGGTACCATCCAATGCTGGATCTGGTTGCTCCTGCTGCTAAGACGCGCCTTGCTGGCTAAGTTTGTTGATTTGCTCCTGCTGCAGCATGTATTTGCATTCCAACTCCTGAATCCGATCTACTTCATGCTTCTTCTTTCTGTCATGGCTTCTGTAACTGTCGTTCCAATCTATAAACCCCAGAAGCCACGGAACCATGCCTTTGCCCTGTGTTCGTCCCGGGTGTTCAGGATTCTTAAGGGCGCATGAAACCTCGTCGTTCTCTCTCTCCGGCTTGTACACACCCGCTCGAGCTTCTTCTATTGCTTTAAGTAAATCCTCCGTGGCTTCTTTAAGACTTGCCTGTTTAAGAACCTCCCCTGTCTTTTGGTCCAACTTTCCCCCATGTAAATAAAACCAAGTCTCGCACCTCTCGGGCCAAGTCTCTGTTATTGGAGTGTCCCCTGCAGCCTTCATGTTTCTCTTGGATTCATAGTACTTAGGTAACCCAGACTTGTAGCCACCTGGCTCTAGGCGATGGTGCCACATTTTTTTGTCAACATTTATCTTGTTTATTTTTGACCGTTCCTTAGCTGCTTTTGATTCCTTGAACTTCATAAGTTCGTCCCAGTCATCTTGTAACGTCACATATTCTCCTTTGAATTATGGAGTCTTCTTTCCGTCTTTCAAGTAATTGTTCCATAATCTTTTCTTCCAAGACTGGAATTGTGTGGCCATCTTCTTAAGAGCACACTTCTTGACTTTCTCCTGTTGGACATCTGTGAGACCCTCTGGTAGGGTGAAATGTTTCATCAGCGCCTCCCAAAGCAGATTTTTTTGCTCTTTCGCTGACAAAAGGAACTTTGGGATCTTTTGGCCGATTCCATTCTTGAACGGTGATCGGGATTTGGTCCCTAATGGTAACTCCACATTGATGTATAAATTTGATCGCATTCTGTTCAGAGCAATCGGTTCGCCATCTACTCTGATTTGATCAATGTTGTACTTTACGCCTTCTTTCAAATTTTTTGTCGGGCCACGTTTAAACCTTGTAGAAGATTTGCTCGATCCAGAGGGATAAAATAAGAAAGATTCGTTAATATATACAAATCAATCAATACATCTGATGATCACCAGAAGGCAAATAAATACCTCACTGGACTCTGTTAAATGGACAAAAATTTCTTTGCCATCGTCATTGTCGGCTGGTTCGCCTTCGTCTCTGGGTTGTTCTTCCTCAATTCCCTCACCGGATGGGTTAAGGTATTGTGAGGCATAATCTACTTCACTCTTTTCGTTTCTGGAGCATATCAAGTCATACATGGCATTCTCTTGATCACGGTCTCTGTCTCTACCATCCATAGTTTAACTAATCCAGAACAGATAATATAAAACAATTAGAATGCATTCAATAAGCAGAACCGGAGATATGCAAATCAATACAAGGCAATGCAACAATATGATCATATAATATCACTAATACATCATCGAATAGTATCACTAATACATCTCGAATATTATTATATAATATCACTAATACATATCCAGTTGACATCTCGCGATGCAGGCGATGGACATCCAAAGAGAAGGAACCATGACAGGGTCATAGCTCGGGTGAGATCCCTAAAGAACCTTCCAGGTATTGGAGAACCTGGCGTATAACGCAGCCATGTAGCGTCGGACGTGCTCGTCCTCCTCCTTGACACGATGACGTACCACCTCCGTGGGGGCCGGCTCCCTCTGCACTGACTGTGGTCCATGCGATCGCCGCCAAAGAACCTCCAGGTCGACGACGGGACCCTGATTCCTCACCAAGCTGTGCGCCCCGAAAGGGATCATGTCCCAGTGCCAGGCCGGACATGGCGCCTCTCAAGCAGGTTGTTGCCACCGAGTCGACGATGAGGATACTGGCCGGGCGTCGTCGACTCAACGGCTACGCTATGCAACTAAACATTTAAACATCTAAACATCATATATCTGCCTAATATAAAATAGCTAATGCCTAATAAAAAGTCTCATTTACTAAAACATATTAACATCTAAACCCTAAACATCTAAACATCATATATCATCCTCAGTCTATCGTCGGGGACTCCTTCATCGATCGTCCAGGAATCCTCACCAGCGATCGTCGGGGACTCCTCCAATGATCAGTCGATCATCATATAACTAATCATCATCATCATCATCTATCATCGTCATATAATTAACAATCATCATTATCTAAAAGTCATCATCTATCTGCCTAATATAAAATAGCTAATGCCTAATAAGAAGTCTCATTTACTAAAACATATGATTTACTCCTGACCGGCGATCGTCTGGGACTCGTGACCGGCGATCGTCTAGGACTCGTGACCAACGAACATTGGGGACTGCTTCGGCGATCGTCGGGGACTCCTCCGGCGATCGTCCGTGACTCCGCACCGGCGATCGTCGTGGACTCCTCCGGTGATCGTCGAGGACTCCTCCGGCGATCGCCCGGGAATCCTCGCCGGCGATCGTCGGGGACTCCTCCTCCGATCGTCCGAGACTCCACACCGGTGATCGTCGTGGACTCCCCCGGCGATCGTCTAGGACTCCTCACCGGCGATTTCAAATATTCTACTATTTTGCATAACAATATACAACAATACAACAATACAACAATACAAATATAAAAAATACAAATACGATACAAATACAAATATACAACACATACAAATATAAATACAAAGAAGGTTCAAATGCATTCTTACCCCATGTAGGAGCGGCGCCAGAGACGAAGGAGCGCTGGAGACGGAGTAGACGAACGCCGAAGGCGGGGAGGAGTGGTGGTGAAGAGGAGGGCGGCGGCGAGGACGAGGGCGCAGGCGGCGACGACGATGGTGGCAAGGACGGGCTCGGGGCGGCAGCGAGGTCAGGCTAGGGGGCGGCATCGAGGACGGGCTCGGGGGTGGCAGCGACGACGAGGTCGGGCTCGGGGACGGCGGCAACGACAAGGACAGGCTCAGGGGCGGCAGCGAGGACGAGGACGGGCTCGGGGATGGCAGCAATGATGAGGATGGGCTCGGGGGCGGCGGCGATCTCCGACAGTCTAGGCGTCGGCGTCGGGGCGAATGATAGAGGTTGGGGGAGAATTCGACAAGTCGCGCCTTATATGCGAACACCTTTAGCCTTTAGTCCCGGTTGGAGTCACCAACCGAGACTAAAGGTCTCCTTTTCGGCGGCCCAAATTCAGCGCGGGAAGGGACCTTTATTCCTGGTTGGTGGATCCAACCAGGACTACAGTTCTATTTTCTCTTCTTTTTTTGTTTTTCTAATTTCTGTTTATAGATTTGGAATAACTATTAAAATATTTATAGTTTTTAATGAATCCTTTTGCTTTACACCAAAACAATTACAAACTTTATGTTAGTGCGAGTAGTTTTCAAATTTAAATAGTTTAAATTTGAATTCTTTTGAAATTTGTGTGAATCACCAGTTTCTGAATAACTTTAGTTTGAAAACAGATTTTTGAGTGATTGTTTTTGCTGTTGTTTAATATTAGTATGTTTTATCATTATGTTAAATTTGGGAATTTTTAGGATATTTTAAATAGGTGTTTTAATGAAAACCAGATTCTGTTTAACTGTTTAGTTTTATACCTTCATTTGTTTTAATCAAAATCACTATTAATGAACTTTGAAATGGTTGGAACTTGGCATGGTACCATCATTTCACCCACATAGCATGTGCCAAAAAGTTGAGAGGGTTATAGTAGAAACTGGATGCACTTCGTGTACAAACTGGACTATCTCCTTCGAAGTATGAGGGTTTGAGATGAAAACTCATCTGTTACAAAGACATTTCATTTTTTCTAACTTATTTCAAATCCAAACTTTTTGTGCATTCAATATGCACCATTCTAAGCCACATCCTGAAATTTCAACCCTTTCTAATTTGATTTGCTATTTTTCATCCATTAATGAATTATTTTGAGCTAAATGACCCTGAAATTAAAAAGCAGTACAAATGAACTCTGAAAATGTTGAAACTTGGCAAGGTATCATTATTTTTCCCACAAAGAAACTGCTAAAAAGTTGAGAGGGTTACAACAAAAACTGGATGCACTTCGTGTATAAACTAGACCATCTATTTCAAAGTACGAGGGTTTCGGACGAAAACTCATCTGTTATAAAGGCATTTCATTTTTTAACTTATTTCAACTCCAGACTTTCTGTGCAATCAATATGCACCATTCTAAGCCACATCCTCAAATTTCAACCCTTTCTAACTTCATTTGCTATTTTTCATCCATTTAATGAATTGTTTTGAGCTAAATGACCTTGAAACTAAAAAGCACTACAAATGAACTCTGAAAAGGTTGAAACCGGGCATGGTAGCATCATTTCATCCACATAGAAAGTGCTAAAAAGTTGAGAGGGTTACAACAATAATAGTATGCACTTCGTGTACAAAACTGGACCATCCCGGCTACTCACTAGACAAGAAAAGTGATGGCGGTGAAGCCAATCGCATCCCAAATTGGGATCTTGGGGTATAAATTTTTTTCTTCACGTGTGTCCCTTGATTATTGCGCCGTAATCATGGAAAATCTTCATCCTTTAACAAGATGCTTGGGCGAGTCTTCACTGCGAAGGGAGGAATTTCATCAAACTTTTCATAATCTTTTGACATGTCTGTCTTGTCCTCCACTCCCACGATGTTTCTTTTCCAAGAAAGAACTATGTGGCGCTTTGGCTCATCGTATGATGTATCCGCTTTCTTATCTTTTCTTTTTGTCGGTTTGGTAGACATGTCCTTCACATAGAAAAGTTGCGTCACATCATTGGCTAGAACGAATGGTTCGTCTGTGTACCCAAGATTGCTGAGATCTACCATTACCCTCCTCCAGTCAGATTGACTTTCCAAGATTCTAGCTCCCAAAATATAGATTTCTTCTTCCACATGGGTGCGCGTCCCTCAGCGTTAGTCTTGTAAATCCTTGACGGAGGACGGGCTTCTTCCGGTGATCTGCCTCACGTTTGGAATGCTTGACTTTCTTTCTTAAGGCATGCTTGGTCGGAAGAAGTCGACGATGTCCCAGGTACACATTCTTCTTGCATTTGTCCAAATATATGATTTGAGTCTCATCTAAATAGTGTGTGCATGCATTGTATCCCTTGTTTGTGTGTCCTGAAAGATTACTAAGAGCAGACCAATCATTGATGGTTACAAACAGCAACGCTCGCATGTCAAATTCCTGCTATTTGTGCTCATCCCACACACGTACACATTTTTTATTCTATAGTTGTAAAAGTTCATGAAATAACGGCCTTAGGTACACATCAATGTCGTTGCCGTTGCTTAGGGCCTTGGATGAGCACTGGCATCATAATAAACTTCCGCTTCATGCACAACTAAGGAGGAAGGTTATAGATACATAGAGTCACAATCCATGTGTTATGCTTGCTGCTCTGCTCCCCAAATGGATTAATGCCATCTACACTTAATCCAAACCCTAAGTTCCTTGGGTCATCTGCAAAGTCCGGCCACTCTCTCTCGATTTTTCTCCACTGCGACCCATCAGCGGGTACTCTCAACTTCCCGTCTTTCGGATGGTATTCTTTGTGCCATCGCAACGACTTGGAATGCTCTTTGTTTTGGAACAAACATTTCAACCGTGGTATTATAGGAGAATACCATATCACCTTGGCAGGAATCCTCTTCCCGGGGCGCTCGCCCTAAACATCATCACTAGGGTCATCGCGACCGATCTTATATCTCCATGCATTGCATACCAGGCATGCATTCCAATTCTCGTACTCATCACGGTAGATGATGCAGTCATTAGGGCATGCATGTATCTTTTGCACCTCCAATACTGGAAGGCAGACAACCTTCTTTGCTTTGTATGTACTATCGGGAAATTCGTTGTCCTTTGGAAGCTTATTCTTCATTATTTCCAACAACTTTTCAAATCCCTTGTCAGATATAACATTCTCTGCCTTCCATTGCAGCAATTCCAGTGTGGTATCGAGCTTTGTGTTTTTATCTTCGCAATTTGGGCACAACCCTCTTTTGTGATCCTCTAACATGAGCTGCAACTTCAACTTCTCCTTTTCACTTCAGTAGTTTCTCTTTGCATCAGCAATGGCCCGACCAAGATCATCAACGGGCTCATCTGATGCCTCAACTTCTTCTTCTTCATTCTCTTCCCCCATTGTAGTACCATCATATTCAGGACACCCAGGATAGTTTTCATCATCCTCTTCTTCTTCATTCTCTTCCATTAGAACCCCTCTTTCTCCGTGCTTGGTCCAACAATTATAGCCGGACATAAAACCAGACGTAAACAGGTGGACGTGAATCTATTTTGAGGTAGAGTAAGTCTGATCATTCTTAGACACACCACATGGACAACACATAAAACCATCCCGCTTGTTTGCGTAAGCCACACGCAAATAACTCTACATGCCTATAATGAACTGGGGAGAGCGTCGGTCATCGTACATCCATTGCCGGTTCATCTTCATTACACAACACCGAAAAGACCAAATTAATACAAGTTCATACATAAAGTTCATACACACCTATTCTCACAAAACAATATACAACTATCTAGCTAAAACATTTAAATGCAACAACAAATGCGATCAAAATTGCAACTAAGGTAATAATTGATCCAACAACATAATGATACCAAGCCTCTTTATTAATGGCATATTTTCTAATCTTTCAAATCTTCAAGCGCATTGCATCCATCTTGATCTCGTGATCATCGACGACATCGGCAACGTACAACTCCATTTTCATCTTCTCTTCTTCAACTCTTTTCAATTTTCCTTTCAAATCCTCATTTTATTTTTCAACTAAATTTAACTTCTCGACAATAGGGTCAGTTGGCATTTCGAGTTCAACTACCTCCTAGATAAAAATATCTATGTCAACTTGATGGGCATAATTGTCATTAAGACGAAATGCAACAAATATTTATAAAATAGAATACACCACATCTGAATCATAAACCGAACGAGGGCCAATGGGAGGATATCATAACCTTGGCACTATATATAACACCAAGCATACAAGTAAGAAACTTATGCAAGTAACTATCTAAATCATACAAATACGATTTTTTTTATAAAAAGGATAAGAACACAAGAAGAAGCACACCAAGGTGGTGCCGGTGACGGGACGGTGCGGGTGATCGATGGTGGTTAGGACGGGGACGGGAAGGCACACTAAGTAAACCACACCTAGACATATGCAAACAAAGGAGTTAATCTGAGCTCAAATTGCATATAAATCAACAAAACTACCACATAATTACACACAAACTAGAACCCACAAATCACTATACTTATAAAGCATTGCACAAGCTGATCTAGAAATAATAGATGAAAAGACAAAGTTGCTAACCTTTGTGGACACTTGGATGGATTGGGGTGCCTCAAATCTTGACAAATCTTTGCAAAAATGGAGGGATGAGCTCGAGCTAGGGGAAGAACAGAGAGGGGAATTTGAATGGAGAAAACAGAGAAATGGAGTCGGGCTGGATGAAGGGTTTATATAGGGAAAGATTTAGTCCCGGTTGGTTATACAAACCGGCACTAAAGGTCTACATATAGTCCCGGTTTGTGGGCTCGTGGGGGCCCCAGGCTGACACCAGCCTGCCACCACCCCTTTAGTCCCGGTTTGTGATACAAACCGGGACTATAGGTCCCAAATGAACTGGGACTAATGGTGCCCGTACCCCCCGACCGCTCCTAGCCATTGGAACCGGGACTAAAGGCCACATTAGTCCTGGTCCAAAGCCAAACTGGGACGGTTGAAATGGAAGGCCACTTTTCTACTAGTGCTTGATATATGTCTTGCATGTGGATACCCATGGTGAAAATGGGGTGTTCTATTGATTCACTTGATATATGCTTTGGTACTCAATTTGCGGATTCCCGTGGTGACAATGGGGTAATCTATGCATATGGGTTGATACACGTTCTTGTGCTACTTTCTTCGATAGAAATCTTGGGGTACTCTTTTGTGCGATCAAGAAGAGTATGTCTAGAGGGGGGAATAGACTACTTGACCAAATAAAACCTAACATTCTCCCAATTTTATTTGTTGGCAAGTTTTAGCAATCCTAGAAAGTCTAGCACACCCTACACATGCAAGTCTATGAGTATAGCAGCGGAAAATAAAGACATGCACATGTAAGTAAGGAGTAGAGATAGGAATATCAAACACAATTAAGAGACGAAGATTTTTGGCGTGGTTCTGATAGGTGGTGGTATTGTACGTCCACGTTGATGGAAACTTCAACCCACAGAGGGTAACGGCTGCGCGAGTCCATTAAGGGCTCCACCCACAAAGGATCCACGAAGAAGCAACCTTGTCTATTCCACCATGGCTTACGTCCACAAAGGACTAGCCACAGAGGGTAGCATGTAGATATTGGGAGTAGGTCGGGTGAGACAAGTCTAGCAAGAGAATATAGAAATAGCAGCACAAAATGTGAATCTAGGTCACTCAGTCGTTTCTCTCTCCTTTAAAGATATTGAGGTGAATTGATCTCCCCCCTTAATGATTAGCCTTGAGCTTTAATGATTCTCCCCTTGAAGCTTTGAATTTAAGCTCTGATCTCCCCCCATTTGGCATCAATTTCCAAGAAGGGTTGGAGGGTAAGGGATCCTTGAGAATAAGGGTCATGGAGAACATTGTCTGAAAATATTAAGAACATGGCAAAGAACATAAGTAGTTACAAATGTCGGAGGCTCCGAGAAAAAATTGATCAGTAGAACCAATAAGGATTTTAGGGTTGTGGGTAAAATCGGTGTTGCCGAAGAGGTTCATGTTGGTTGCACTGAAGAACCTCTGAGTAGTTTATCTGTCATGTCGGTGATGCCGTTTCCCCTAAGTCGGAGTATCCGAGTTGCAAATAGAAACTTGGCAAAGGCACTCTTAGGAAATTTTCAGGAAGACTTGACATATTTGCAAGAAATTTTCAATAATATTTGCAAGGAATTTTCAACAGGATTTGCAAGGAATTTTCAATAAGATTTGCAAGTAATTTTCAATAATATTTCCAAGGAAATTTCATCTGGGTAGGAATTTAATGGGAGCAACAAAAGTAGGCAATCCAAGGAAAAATCATCCATCAAAGTTCCTTATCTAGATGTTGGTCGGCGACTAGGTCATCTATATTAGAGTATATTGACTTAAGGAGCCAAGCAAGAATGCTTGATCATAGGTCATACTCATCGTTAAGCTCAAAATGGGTTTGCAATTTTTCATTTAAGCATTTTAATGTCTTCATATCACTTAGAATTTCTTTAACTCATGACTTGGAGTAAAGCTTCTCCTAGGATATCAATACATACCTTTGAATGATGTAGATGACGTGGTATGTAGGTGCCTTGTTGTGGATGCTCAAAAGTTGGAGTTTGGACCTATCCTTCTTTGTTTTGAAGTAGGTACTCCTACATGGCTTAGCCATGCAAGGAAGAACTTGATATATCCAAATGACAAGAGTGAAGTTTTCAACAAATGTTTGTCAAGGATATAGTTTGTGTTGTTTTCTTCCTTCATCTTCAAAGAAGGGTTGTTGATACTTGGTCATGACAAGATTGCTTGCGGTATGAGTTGATAGCAATATTATAGAGTGTAGTTCATCCAAGTACCTACAAAAGGTTAGATGCAACTCAAGGGCGCATAATTTTCCAAGATATGAAATATCATCATGTCAATAGTATCAATTAATAATCATGTCATCATGATTTTTCTCGGGAAATTCTCTTTCTTGCCGCGAAAGAAGGGCCTCAACCAACTTATGAGGGAGTCCCAAGGCAATCCAGCATGCCGATACCCTCAGACCGTGTCGGGTTACTTTGGACCACCTCGGGCACCGCCTTGCGTTGATTTTTCTTCCCAAAATTCACATATATTCCAAAATAAATCTCCATAATTTTTATCGCGCTTGGACTTCATTGGATTTTCTTTCAAACATGTAAACAACAAAAATTGGCGCTAGGCACTCGATCAATATGCTAGTCCCAAAAATAATATAAAATGTTACCAAATGTATATGAAAGTTGTAGAGTATTGGCATAAAACAATCAATATTATAGATACGATAGAGACGTATCACCCCTATCTTTCTCTGTGTTCGATGGATGTTGTTTGTTCCGAAAATATGCTTTGATTATTAGCAATCATAGAAGACTCTATGATAATTGAGTATGTAAATCACTTACTTAGAAAATAAGATGAACTATAATTGTTTGATGACTAAGAACACATGTTGTTAAATTTCAAGAGAATGCATTCTTTGAACCATAAAATGTGAATTGATTGCTATTTTATCATAATGAGTTTTATGAGGAAGAGTTGATGTTATGATGCTAGGATAAGTGATTGAAATTATCATTGATCAAACTTATGCACTAGGCTAGCATTCACACTTCATAAATTATTTCTTTTATCATTAACCTATTAGAGGACGAGAAGGAATTATGGTCGGAGATGATGATACATCTCCAAAGTATCTATAATTTATGAAGTATTCATGTCATGTTAGCGATAATTTTATAAGGTTTTGGTGCACATTTTTATGGCTTTTATATGATTTTTATGGACTAACTTATTAATCTAGTGCCAATGTCAGTGCCTGTTTTCTGAATGTTTTTTGTTTCACAGAAAAACCATACCAAACAAAGTCCAAACGCGATAAAACTTTACAAAGAATTATTTTGGAATATATGTGATTTTTAGGAAGAAGAGTCATCGCAAGGCGATGCTCGAGGGCCCCACAAGGCAGAACAGTGCGTCCACTCCCCTGGACGCGTCAGGTTGCCTTGTGGGCACCTCATAAGGCGGTTGGAGCCCTTGTTTCACCGCAAGAAATATAATTTCCACATAAAAATCCCCTCAAAATTTCATCCCAATTGGAGTTACATATCTCCGAGAATATGAGAAATGGTGAAAGGCCAGAAAATAGACATGAACCAGAGAATAAAATAGAGAGAGAGAGAGAGATCCAATTTTGGAGGCCAAGGACCCAAGGGGAGAACCTCTCCCCATCTAGGGGGGCATGGTGGAGGAATCCCAAGGGGGAGACCCTCTCCTCCTCTATCTCGGTGGTGGTAGAGTGCCACCGAGGGAACCATCGCCGCGGTGATCGTCTTCATCAACATCACCATCTTCATCACCTCCATCATCTCTTTTTCAGCGGTCCACTCTCCCTCACCCCACTGTAATCGCCTATTTGATGATGGTGCTTTATGTCGCATATTATTATCCAATGATGTGTAGACATCCTATGATGTTTGAGTAGATTTCTTTTGTCCTTTGGGTTGATTGATGATCTTGATTGATTTGAGTTGTATGTTTTATTTTGCTGTTGTCCTGTGGTTCCTTTCGTACCACACACACATGGGGGATTCCCATCGCAGAGTTTTGCAATACGTTCATGATTCGCTTATAGTGGGTGGCTAGTGTGATAGAAGCTTACATCTAAGTAAGGGGGTTGTTGCGTATGGGAGTAAACGGGACTTGATACTTAATGATATGGTTAGGTTTACCTTATTGATTTCTAGTACTTGTGGATGCTTTCTAGACGTCCAATCATAAGTTCATATGATCCAAGTACGGAAAGTTTGTAAGCTCATGCCTCTCCCTCATATAAAACTGCAATAATGATTACGATCTTGCTATCAATTTCCTAGGGTAATTCCGCACACTATACCATCATTATTCCACACTCGCTATTTGTAATATAGTGCAATATATTCTAACTTTATTTAGGAAGCACCTTTTTTTATGTTTTATTTCTCCGATATCATGCAAAGCTATCCGCTTTATAGTTTGTACCCACAATGTAGTTTTATTTTTTGTTTCTAGATAAAAACAAACACTCAATATACATGGAGTCATATCAGTAGCAAATAGGACTTGAGAGAATACTGATTTTACCTTTAGCTCCTTGTGGGTTCAACACTCCATACATATCATTTTCATCTTTGAAAATTGTGACGATAATTCTTTGTACTTGGGGATTATCAGCTAGTAGTGCTATGAATCAACTAGGAGTTCTTGCAATCAAGTCCTTCCATTCTCACTTTTTTCCATTGTATTTATTTTAAACTAGAAGCTAGTGGATGGGCCCATTACTGTATAAGCTTCGCGCGGGAGTTCCTACTATCTCGCCAGAAGTGAAATATAGTCGTTGCACCTTTGTATTAAGTCTACGTAAATTATTTATTGAAAAACATGTTGAACATCCGTTAATGTTGTTGAGCTTCAACTATTTTTGGTTGAATCTGAATTATTTATCATACTAAATTTATTTACATTCTATCATGCATAATTTGGAAAAAATATACTCTATCATAAATTATGTCGTCTGATCTGTCAAAAAATGTTTTTAAAAGGAAAACAATATTGCTCAACTGACTGTTGTTTGTGCACGCACCCACCTCCTCCGTAGCTGTTGGATTTGATTTGGATGGAAGGACTGAGAAGCAATCTCTATCCTAGTACCTAGTTCTTGCAACTCATCCCTTGTTTCAGTTGGCTTGACCAAAACAAATGTTTTGTTGCAGATCGACCACACATGACCAACAGCCAAGCTGAACGCCCATGCCTGTAAGTCATCGTTGCGAGCTCATCAATATCGAATCTCCGCCACCAAACGCCTCCTGGTGACCGGATCTGACGAGATCTGCCACGCGGGTGTGGAGCACCATTATCCTCACCGTCATTTTGGCACCACCAGCGCTAGTAGCAGGCACACACCACGGTGTATGTCCATGTCCAGTCCAAGTTTCTACAACAACAATGTTGTTGCGGAACAACGGCAGTAGAAGACGACTGCGTTAGTGCGTGATGCAGACGGGGATGTTGTTGCAAATTTTTCTTTCCAACAAGGATCTTATTACAAAAAATAAGACGCGACGGGAGATGTATTTGAAATTGTTGCAACAAAGATCTTATTATAAAATAATAGAACAAATAAGTTTTGCAACAAGGAGTTAATTATGGAAATTGAAGAACATGGGTTTCGTAACAAAGTCATTATTACTAGAAATTAAAGAAAATGGAAAAACATAGGAGACATCTCCCTCTCGCGACCGCGTTGCCCCCGTGGGCGACCGATCGTGGCCCAGTCTCCACCTCCTCTAGCCCCCTCTCCCCCTCTTATACGTCTCCAACATATCTGTAATTTATGAAGTATTCATGCCATATTCATCTATGTTTACAATACTTGTATATGGTTTTGATGCACTTTATATGATTTCTTTAGAACTAACCTGAACTGGCGATGTTTTCAGCAGAACTACCGTGGTGTTGTTTTTTGTGCAGAAATAAAAATTCTCCAAATGCATCAAAAAATTTTGATGATTTTTTTGGAACAGAAGAGGCACTAGAAGATTCGTTGGAGGGCCAGAAGAGCCACGAGGTGGGTGATAATCCACAAGTATAGGGGATCACAACAATTTTTGAGGGTAGAGTATTCAACCCAAATTTACAAATTCGACACAAGGGGATGCAAAGAATATTTGGGACTATTAGCAGTTGAGTTGTCAATTCAACGACACCTGGAGATTAAATATATGCAACAAAGTGATTAGTAGCACAATAATATGACAATTTGATAGTAGTGGTAATGGTAACAATAGCAATAATGATTTTGTAGGAAGTGCAATAGTGACAACAACAGTAGTAACTTAGCAAGAACAATAAGTGGAAAACTTGTAGGCATTGGATCGGTGCATTCATTGGATGATATTCATCATATAACACTCATAACCTAGGGCAACACTGAACTAGCTCCAGTTCATTAATGTAATTTAGGCATGTATTTCGTAAATAGTCATATGTGCTTATGGAAAAGAACTTGCATGTCATGTTTTTTCCTACCCTCACATGGCAGTGGGGTCCATAAGGAAACTATTGGATATTAAGGCCTCCTTTTAATAGATAACCGAAACAAATCATTAACACATAGTGAATACATGAACTCCTCAAACTACGTCATCACCGGAAAATATCCCGACTATTGTCACCCCGGGGTTTACGGGTCATATATAACACATAGCAGGTGCATGTGACTAGGCAAGATTGGATCAAGAACATAGATATAATGGTGATAACATAAACGGTTCAGACCAGAAATCATGGCACTCGAGCCCTAGTGACAAGCATTAAGCATGACAAAGTCATAGCAAAATCAATCTTAGAACATAGTGGATACTAGGGATCAAGCCCTAACAAAACTAACTTGATTACATGATGAATCTCATCCAACTCACTCCCGGTGGGGAGCATCATGAAATTGGCGATCAGGGAGGGTTGGTGATGATGAAGACCGAAGATTCCACTCTCTAGAGCCCCAAATGGGCTCCAGATTTGGCCTCCCGATGAAGAACAGGAGGTGCCAATGGCAATGTCTCGTGAAACATGATAAAACTTTCTCCTTTATTTTTTCTCCAAAAATAGGAATTTATAGTGCCGGAATTAGGGTCAGCGGGGCCACGAGGTGGACACAACCCAACAGGGCGTGCCTGGGGGTTGGCGTGCCCTGGTGTATCGTGCCCAACCAGGGCACCACCTCCGATGGTTCTTGGCTCTAGTATTTTTTCTTTATTATGAAATAAATCTCCAAAAAGTTTCTTTCGATTCCGAGAACTTTTATTTCTGCACAAAAACAACACCATGGTAGTTCTGCTGAAAACAACGTCAGTTCGGGTTAGTTTCATTCAAATCATGCAAGTTAGAGTCCAAAACAAGAGCAAAAGCGTTAGGAAAAGTAGATACGATGGAGACGTATCAACTCCCCCAAGCTTAGACCATTGCTTGTCCACAAGCAATTCAGTTGACAAATTGAAAGTGATAAATAAAAACTTTTACGCATTATTTTGTTCTTTTTTACATATATATATGCTTAAGTAGCACCCAAGATTTTAGCAAAGATTATGACTAACGATGTCAATAGTAACTCTAAAAGATTATATTAATTCATTTCAATGACATAAGAAACTAGCAAGGAATAATAAAATATCTCAAGTGCAAACAGTTTGTCAAAATAATCATGATATAATATGACAATAGTGGTATCTCGTTAGCCCTTTCTAAGACCGCAAAACATAAATGCAGAGCACCTCAAAGTTCGAGTAGTGACTAGTCACTGTAATTCATGGTAGAAAAGATCCAGTCATGATGCATCCAACATTAACTATACACAATGTATAAGGATGGCAATAGTGCTCTCTCAACATAAAAGTAAATAGATAGTCCCTTCATAGAGGGAAGAAGGGATTTGTAGAGGTATCAGAGCTCAAATCTTAAATCAGAGATAAGTATAATTTTGGGAGGTGCACCCTTCCTGTCAACGTTACGACCAAGAGTTATCTATATCTTCCTTGTTAAACACATTAGCGGCGGTTCCCAAGCGATAAAAGTAAAGGTTTAACCCCCCCGCCACCAACAAACACACTTCACGGCTAGCCGAATCCACGGGTACCATCCATACCAACAACATTCCTTAGGGAGTTTTGTTTAATTATTTGCATTTGTGTTGATTTCGGGACTCAAAATCCCTATTACCGCCCCTCTCGTGCAAGGACGAGTGAATAAATAAACACTCATCATGAGAATAACCTGCTTAAAATGAAAGATACTGATGGCCCCTTATCGCTCCATGAGCGGTCCAGGCACACATAATAGGTGTTCATTTGAAATTTAGAGGTGGCACATGCAAATTTACTTGGAACGACAGGGTAATAGCGCATATAGGTAGATATAGTGGACTCATCTGGAATAACTTTGGTTTAAGGGTTTTCGTTGCACAAGCAGTACTTTCGCTTTGTATAGGTGAAGGCTAGCAAATACGTTGAGAAGCGGCCAGCTAGAGAGCGAATACGGTCATGAACATGCATTATGAATAATAAACATTGAATGCTATCATGAGTAGGATATGGACACCATGAACATAAATATCGTGAAGGGTATGTTGGTTTTGATTCAACTACATGCGTGAACATGTGCCAAATCAAGCCACTTGAAACATTCAGAGGAGGATACCATATCATCATACTACATCACAACCATGTTAGTGCATGTTGACATCAAAGATAAACCATTAACCCCTCCTAGCTACTTGAGCATGGCATGAGCAACTATAATCTCTAATTGTCATTGCAAACATGTTTGATCATAATATACTAAATCATGGATACTAGGTTAAACATATTTACAAAGAAAACAAATTAAGTTCATACCCGCTTCTCTCTGCCACAATCACTTCATCAAATATCTTCATTATTGCCTTTCACTTGCACAACCGAATGATAAGAAAATAATAATAGTGCAAGAGTGTCGTGGACTAAGCTATAATCTACAAGCATTTCATTCAAGAGGAGAAGACAAAGTAATATAGGCTCTTTGTTGGATCAATAGTAGTGCATATGAGAGCCACTCAACATTTTCATCGTGGTATCCTCCTTGGTATGACTCAATAAAAGGAAGAGAAATTCAGAGGAACACACTGAAATATTTTTGGAGTTTTTAGTTTTTCTTGAATAAAGCTAATTAAAGAAGGAAAAACAAGAAAAACTATTTACACGGGAGAACTCCCAACAAGTAAAAGAAGAAACAAGAAATATTTTTGGGTTTTCTATTAATACTACAACTAATTAAACTAAGAAGAAAAATCAAAAAGAAGCAAGAGATATTTTTGGATTTTCTCAAAGTTTTTCAAACACACAAAAATAAAACGAGGAAATAAATCTAGCATGGATAATACAATGAAAAAGTGTGGACACCGACAACTGGAATGAAATGTGTGAGCATGAATATAATGTCGGTGGAAATACGTACTCCCCCAAGCTTAGGATTTTGGCCTATCTTGGTAATCACCATCCACAACCTGGATAATAGTCTGAGTGATAGCCCACCGAGGCTCTTGGCGCAGCCTCCTCAGCCTGTCTAGAAGCTTCAACCTCCGCATTGTATGTGCGGGCCTCGCTCTATGGACGCAGTATTTCCCTTCCTGTAATAATCAAAGAGAGCAGGAGCAGGCAATATGATAGGTACAATGGGACCGTTATCGAACCTCAAGTTGTAAGTATAGTTAGTGACTATGCCCTTAAGGAACTTGCCGCTTCATGGCCTCAAAGTCTAAGTGCTAATTAGGTAATACAGGGTCATTAGGACAAGGGGACACACCCATCTCCGTAGCTAGATGGGAGGCATAAATCCCACCATAAAAGTGACCACTATTAGTGTTGTGATTCAATCTCCGTGCAACAATTGCTCCTAGATTATAACGTTTAACGCTGTTACAGCAGTGTGTATAAGACTCAAATCAGGAGCACACAGTGCGTTGCAATCTTGTTTGCCTATGATACATTTACATTTAAAGAGTGCAAAGTATTGTATAGATGGAAAATGGATGCTTTTTATTCTACCTTCTGTCACTCCTCTGACTTCACCATAGCAAAGATTAATAAAAAATGACTCATACTCAGATTTCGGTGGTTCATCTAGCGAACCCCAATACGGAATTTTGCATGCTTCACATAACACATCTAAGGGCATGGTGAAAACATTATTATAAAGGCTAAATGAAACTCTTGAATCATGAGGAAAATATTTAAATTTCTTAGTAAACGTCTCTGTGAGGTTGAGGTGTTGGGTGCACTTATCTTCGATGAAATGAGCGAGATCGGCGTTGTGAACATACCGCTCAAATTATTCCTTGATACCTGCACCTTCCATGAATGTATTACACGGCAAAAGGTACGACTTGGTGTCGATGTCCCGCATCGAGCTTGCCCTGGGTTGAACATAAGATTGTCGTTCAGAGCTTCCACTTGACCATGCTCCCAAGGATCTTCTCCTTGGAGAACTCCTAAAGAATTGCAGTTTTATTCGCGGATAATTTCTGGAAAAAATTATGACACAAAATTGTTTAACAAAACATCACAAGATGGATAGCAAGTACTCATAAGGATGCCTAGAGGCCATATTAAGCATTCAAACTACTTAAAAGTCTAAGAGTTGAACATCCAAGTTCATCTACATCGGCACCAAGAGTAGCTAATTATTCTAAAAATAAGCTACTAAATCAAAAACTAATTGGAGCAATGGGGGAGTCACATACCTAGAAGCAATCCCCAAAAACAGTTTCGGAAATGGAGCTTCGAGCAAAGAGATCGAAATCCACGGGTTTGTGAGCAAGAACACGAGAGAGAGAGAGAGAGAGAGCTATGGTGATTTTTTCTGGAGGTAGGAGATGACATGGGCTAAAGAAGTAAGTGAGAGGACCTATGTGGGGACCACAACCCACCAGGGCGCGCCTGGGATTGCTCTTGCGCCCTGGTGCCTTATGGGCCCCTGGTGCACCCCCCTCTGATGTTATTTGCACCAGAAATTCAGAAATATTCAGACAAAAATCATGTTAAATTTCCAGGACATTCTGAGAACTTTTATGTTTGGGTCATTTTTATTGCATAGAGAAATCAAAAAGCAGGATAAACATGGCATTTTATTTTATTTAACTAAGAAAAATAGAAATAAAAAGTGGATACAGAAGGTTGTGTCTACTAGATTCATCAACTTCATACCTCTCAAAAATGATCCATTAATATGGTTGATCAAGTCTTATTAACAACCACTTCTGATTAGCATGAAACCGAAGAACTTTCATGAAACACTAAGTTACCTCAACGGGGATATGCATATCCCCAACCATAATTATATCGTAGTTATTTTTGGCAGTACGTAGAGGTAGTTGAAAACTTCCAATAGTGAGTGTGAGAGAATTTTCAATAACATTTACCCCATTCACTTGGAATTTTTTCTTCGGAAAGTGCACCGTATGCTCATTACCATTCATATGAAAAGTGACTTTGATTTTATTGCGATTAATAATAGCCCCTGCAGTATTCAAAATAGGTCTACCAAGGATAATCGACATGTTGTCATCCTCGGGCATCTCAAGAATGACAAAGTCTGTTAAGATAGTAACATTTGCAACAACAACGGGCACATCTTCACAAATACCAATAGGTATGGCAGTTGATTTGTCAGCCATTTGCAAAGATATTTTAGTAGGTGTGAGTTTATCCAAATCAAGTCTTTTATATAAAGAGGAAGGCATAAAACTAACACCAACTCCCAAATCACACAAAGCGGTTTTCACATAATTTCTTTTAATGGAGTAAGGTATAGTTGGTATTCCAGGATCTCCAAGTTTTTTAGGTACTCCATCCTTAAAAGAATAATTATCAAGCATGGTGGAGATTTCAGCTTCAGGTATCTTTCTTTTATTAGTGATGATGTCTTTCATATATTTTGCAGAAGGGGCCATCTTTAAGATATCAGTTAAGCAGGTACGCAAAAGACTGGCCTAATCATTTCAGCAAAGCGTTAAAATTAATCTTCATCTTTTTTCTTAGATAGTTAAGGTGGAAAAGGCATGGGTTTCTGAACCCATGGCTGTCTTTCTTTACCATGTTTTCTAGCCACAAAGTCTTTTTTACCATATCATTTATTTTTAGGTTGTGGGTTATCAAGATCAATAGCAGGTTCTATTTCTACATCATTATCTAGTTCTTAATCATTGTTTGGTTGGGAGTCCTTATGAACATCACTATCATTTTCATTATCACTAGGTTAATGTTCATTACCAGATTGAGTTTCAGCATCACAAATAGAAACATCATTATTATCAGGAAGTTTTTGTATCTCAGGTTCACTAGAGGTATGCAAAGTCCTATCATTTTCCTTTTTGTTTTTATTCTTAGAAGGACTAGGTGCATCAACATTAATTCCTTGAGAGTCTTGTTCAATTCTATTAGGATGACCTCTAGGATAAAGAGGTTCTTTCGTCATTCTACCTCCTCTAGTCACTACTATAATAGCATGATCATTCATATTATTATTCATTTCATTAAGCAATTCTCTTTGACATTGAGCAACTTGTTCTAACTGGGTTTCAATCATAGAGGCATGTTTTCCTATGCCTCTAACATCATTACTGATTCTAAATAACAAGTCACTCAATCGAGCAATCATATTAGAATTAGAATTCAATTGTTTCAGAACATTTGCATTGAAGTGGTCTTGTTTCCTAATGTAGTTATCAAACTCATATAAGAATGGACTAGGATGTTTATTGTAAGGGATGTCACCTTCATCAAATTTTAATAAAGAATGTACCTCTACGACCTGTGGAGGTGGTGGTGTGTCAAGGCCATGTATTTCTTCAATATGTGGTAAATTCTTAACATCCTAAGTTTTAGTACCTTTTTCCTTCATACATTTCTTTGCCTCTTGCATATCTGATACCTCTTCGTCATATCTATAATTTTTGATTGTTTCATGCCAACATTATACACCTTCACATATTTTTGGCATCATTTTATATGATTTATTGGACCAACCTATTGATCTAGTGCCTAGTGGCAATTCCTATTTGTTGCATATTATTTGTTTCACAGAATATCCATATCAAACGAAGTCCAAACCCAATAAAATTTATGGAGAATTATTTTGGAATATTTGTGAATTTTGGGTGGTGGAATCAACGAAAACGGGGGGCCAGAGCCACCACAAGACACCAGGGTGCACCTAAGGTCCCTAGCGCATGGTGATGTGTTGTGCCGACCTCGTAAGTTGGTTGGATATCTGCTTCGGCCACAAGAAAGCTAATTTTCAGATGAAAATCCCCTCAAAATCTCACCGCAATTGGAGTTACGGGTCTCCAGGAATATAAGAAACGGTTTTCAGCCAGAAAACAGGAACACGAAACAAAAGAGAACAAAGAGGGGGATCCAATATCAGAGGGTCTCCTACCCCTCTACCGCCAAGAAGGAGGGGGCTCTCTCCTTCTCTCTCCTGTTTGCGCCGAAACACCACTGGGGCAATCACCATGACGGCGATCTACACCAACAACTTCTTTGCCGTCAACACCAACTCTATGCCCCTCAATGCAGCGGTGTAACGCCTCTCTTCCCCGCTGTAATCTCTACTTAAACATGGTTCCCAACTCCATATATTATTTCCCATTGATATTTGGCTATACTATGATGTTCGAGTATATCTCTTTTGTCCTATGGGTTAATTGTGGTATGATGTTATGGATGTGAGTTGTATGTCGATATGGTGTTGTCCTATGGTTCCCTCCATGTCGCGCAAACGTGAGGGATCCCCACTGTAGGGTGTTGCAATATCTTCATGATTTGCCTATGGTGGGTTGCGTGAGTGAAAGAAGCATAAACCCGAGTAGGTGGGTTGTTGCATATGGGAGTAAAGAGGACTTGATACTTAATGCTATGGTTGGGTTTTTACCTTAATGAACTTTGGTAGTTGCAGATGCTTGCTAGAGTTCCAATCATAAGTGGATATGATCCAAGTATGGAAAGTGTGTTAGCGTATGCCTCTCCCTCATTGCATATAACAAGTATCTATCATATTATATTCAATTTCCTAGGGACAATCTTTCTCTTGCGTTACACAAAAATATTTATACTAATTATTTACTTCTATTGTTCTTTAATTAAAACAACACCTAACTTTTATCTCCAAGTTCTTTATTATCTTGCAAAGTACTTCTAGTTTTATCCCCGCAAAGTAGTTTCATACTTGTTCTAGGTAAAGTAAGCATTAGCGTGCGTAGAGTTGTATCGGTGGTCAATATAACTTGATGGAATATTTCTTCTACCTTTATCTCCTCGTTTGGTTCGACACTCTTACTTATCAAAAATGCTACACACAACCCCCTACACTTGTGGGTTATCAAGACCTTATTCTGGCGTTGTTGCCGGGGAGATATAGCGTGGGATGAATATTCTCGTGTGTACTTGTTTGCTTTATCACTAAGTAATTTAATTTTCTGTTATTAGTTGTTTCTTTCTTTAAATATGGGTAGGAAATGCAAAATACCAAAAAATAGATGTACTTGCTGCTCCAAAATTTGAGGAACCACTAGTGTTCCCTAGTATTGAAGCTTATTACTTGGATCATCTTCGATCCCTTTGTGCTCATGCTAAACCCCAACTAGCTTAGTTGAGGGGAAACCATTAAATGAGCATGCTCATTATGTGCGACACCGTTTATCTCAAAAAGGGAAACTCTTGTGGGATCAAATTAATGGTTTGTGTTGCTATGCTTGGAATTTATGCGTGATACGTGACTTTACTTATTGTTCTGAAGAAACTAAAAAACACATTCCCTACCAATGTGTGTTTAATCATAATGAAATACTATCTTTTTATGCCAAGGAGGCCTATCGTTATTTTGATGTTGGACAAACTGAAGAATTTGTTGCTTTTAAGGGTGCTTATGGAATTGCTACTTTGATTGAAAAGTATGATGGTACTCTTTACAAATCTGAAATTTTTTCCATATTTAAATATTGCAATGAAAACTATGCTTCCAATGCTTATGTTAAATAATTTATTGAAAGAATGACCGCTGCCTTGGAAGAGAATAATATTTTGCAGGAACCTATGGAAGAAGAAATTGCTGAAACTTTGAGTTCATTAGATGAAAAAGATGAGGAGGAGAGTGAAGAAGAAAAGGAGGAAGAGCGGATTAGATACCCATTCCCACCTTATAATGAGAGTAACTCTTCAACTCATTCATTTTTTAATTACCCTTCGCACATATTGAAGGATGAATGCTATGATGATTGCCATGATCCTGTGGATTCTTTTGAAATATCTCCTTTTGATGAACTTGATGCTTGCTGTGCTTGTGTCCATCATGCCAATATGAATTATGTGTATGAAGATGAACTTGCTATAGTTTCGTATGTTAAGCATGAAATTGTTGTTATTGCATTCACACGTGATAGTCCTATTATCTTTTTGAATTCTCCCAACTACACTATATCGGAGAAGTTTGCTCTTATTAAGGATTATATTGATGGGTTACATTTTTCCATTACACATGTTGATTTTGATGAACATAATATGAATGTGCTTGCTGCTCCTACTTGCAATTATTCTAAGAGAGGAACCAAACTTTCACCTCTCTATGTTTTCAATACGATAAAATTGCAAGAAACTACTCATGCTATGTATTGGCCTTTACTTTGTGTGAATGAATTGTTCTTTTATGACATGCTAATGTATAGGAAGAGAGGTAGAATTCGTTGTTACATGATATATATCACCTTGTGCTCACTACTAAATTACAAATCATTGTTAATTAAAATTGGCTTTGATATACCTTGGGATTAGGGTGGATACATTACTTGAGCACTTTATGCCTAGCTTAATGGCTTCAAAGAAAGCGCTGCCAGGGAGATAATCCAAAAGTTTTAGAGAGTCATTTTATTCTGTTGTGCAATTTTACAAAATTTAAAACAAAAAATATCAAGGGGAACCTAATACTTCACAAAAAGAAAGGTGAAAGTGAGAGAGATGATGAGCATCGTTAAAGTGGGGGCTAGCCTTGAACTTTATTCATGCCCATGGAAACTTTGTGAATATTGAATCACATCAACTTTTCAATGAAAATAATTATCCCCTTTTACAAATCCATTTTATTATATGTGCCAAGATTTTCCTTTAGGATGATTAGATTGCTTGTTGGTATGTGCGGTGTGAAAACAGAAACTTTGGCTGTAGTGCATGAATTTACATTTTTTTACTGGAACGTCGAAAGTTTTTGAAACTTCTACACAATATTTATATACAATGTATTTTAGTTTTCCCAATTTTTAATAATTTTTGGATTTACAAATGTATGTTCAAAGTTCACATTACTATAGACTATCCTGTTTAAAGCAGATTCCGTTTTTGATGCATTGTTTTGCTTGTTTTGATGAAATTATTGATTTTATCGGTGGTATAAGCCATGGAGAAGTTATAATACAGTAGGGATAATACAAATATAAAATATGAATGGGTTTGCAACAATACTGGAAGTAGGAATTTGCTTTATTATACTAACGGATCTCACCAGTCTTTTGTTAAGTTTTGTGTGGATGAAGTGTTCGAACATCGAGGAGGTCTCGTTATGAGGAGAAGGAGGAGAGGCAAGATTTCAAGCTTGGGGATGCCCAAGGCACCCCACGTAAATATCCAAGGATACTCAAGCATCTAAGCTTGGGGATGCCCTGGAAGGCATCCCATCTTTCTTCAACAAGTATCGATATGTTTTCGTTTTTGTTTTGTTCATGTGATATGTGCAAATCTTGGAGCATTTTTTGTATTTAGTTTTTACTTTTATTTTATGCACCATGCTGATATGATATAGTCCATGGTTGATTTATAGAATGCTCATTGCACTTCACTTATATCTTTTGAGTATGGCTTTATAGAATGCTTCATGGGCTTCTGATACGTCTCAGTCGTATCTATAATTTTTTATTATTTCATGCCAATATTATACAACTTTCATATACTTTTGGCAAATTTTTATACTATTTTTGGGACTAACATATTGATTAAGTGCCGAGTGTCAGTTCCTGTTTGTTGCATGTTTTTTGTTTCATAGAATATCCGTACCAAACAAAGTCCAAATGCGATAAAAACTACGGAGATTTTTTTGGAATATATGTGACTTTTGGAAAAAGAATCAATGCGAGATGATGCCTGAGGAGGTGGCAAGCCTGCTAGGCGCGACCCACCCCTTGGCCATGCCTGGTAGGATTGTGGCCACCCCTTAGGTCGGTTGGAGTTGTTCTTTCACTGCAATAAAGCTAATTTTTGGATAAAGATCCCCTCAAAAATTCAGCCAGATCGGAGCTACGGATCTTCAGATATTTAAGAAACGATGAGACGTCGGATTCATGAGCGCAGAAACAGAAGGAAATAGAGAGAGAGATCCGATCTCGGAGGGGCTCTCTCCCCTCCGCCGCAATGGAGGCCATGGACCAGAGGGAAAACCCTTCTCCCATCCAGGGGGAGGTCAAGGAAGAAGAATAAGGAGGGGGGCTCTCCCCCCTCTCCCCCGATGGTGCCGGAACGCCGCCGGGGCCATCATCGTGACAACGATCTACTCCAACAACTCTGTCATCTTCACCAACACCTCCATCACATTCCCCATCTATCTACAGTGGTCCACTCTCCCGCAACTCGCTGTACCCTCTATCTACTTGAACATGGTGCTTTATGCTTCATATTATTATCCAATGACATGTTGCCATCCTATGATGTATGAGTAGATTTTTGTTGTCCTATGGGTTGATTAATGATCATGATTGGTTTGAGTTGCATGTTTTATTATTGGTGCTGTCCTATGGTGCTCTCCATGTCGTGCAAGCGTGAGGGATCCTCGCTGTAGGGTTTAGCAATGCGTTCATGATTTGCCTATGGTGGGTTGCGTGAGTGACAGAATCATAAACCCGAGTAGGTGGGTTGTTGCATATGGGAGTAAAGAGGACTTGATATCCTATAATGCTATGGTTGGTTTTACCTTAATGATCTTTAGTAGTTGCGGATGCTTGCTAGAGTTCCAATCATAAGTTCATATGATCCAAGTAGAGAAAGTATTTTAGCTTATGCCTCTCCCTCATAAAAAATTGCAATAATGATGACCGGTCTAGTTATCGATTGCCTAGGGACAATTCCGCAACTGATACCACCACTTTTCCACACTTTTTAAACTAACTTAGTTGTTTATTTATCTTAGCAGCCCCTAGTTTTTATTTACGTGTTCTTTATTATCTTGCAAACCTATCCCGTCACACCTACAAAGTACTTCTAGTTTCATACTTGTTCTAGGTAAAGCGAACGTTAAGCGTGCATAGAGTTGTATCGGTGGTTGATAGAACTTGAGAGAATATTTGTTCTACCTTTAGCTCCTTGTTGGGTTCGACACTCTAACTTATCGAAAGAGGCTACAACTGATCCCCTATACTTGTGGGTTATCAGGACCTTTTTCTGGCGCGTTGGCAGGGAGCAATAACATGGGGTGAATATTCTCGTGTGTGCTTGTTTGCTTTATCACTAAGTATATTTTATTTGCTGTTCTTAGTTGTTCTCTATCTTTAGTTATGGATATGGAACACGAAATCCCAAAAAATAGGTGTACTTGCTACTCATGGAGATGGGGAACCCGCTAAAACCCTCAATGCTCAATATGTGAAAGATATTATGCACTACTTTTATAATCCTGAGAAAACCTCATTCAATTATATAATGGGATACACATTGGATTAACATGAATACTTTACGGATTATCGCTTGACTCAAAAGGGAAACTGTTATGGGATCAAATTCATATGTTGAAATGGTAAGCTTGGGATCTATGCTTGAGATATGATATTACCTGTTGCTCTAGGATGAAGGCTAAACACCTTCCCTTTTCATGTAAATTTAATGATAATGAAACCTTGGCTTCGTATGCTAATGATATATATGATTACTATGATGTGGAACAAATTGAAGAGTTTGTTGCTTTTAAGGGTGCTTATGAAATTGAAGCTTTGTTTGAAAAGTATGAAGATTATGATGATGCTGTTTACCGATCCCAAAATTTGGCTATGCTTCGTTATTGTTATGAAAAATATGAATATAATGCCCATATTGATCAATTTATTGAGAAAGTATCCGCTATCCAAGAAGAGACTAATATTTTGCAGGAATCTATGGAATAAGAAATTGAAGACACTGTGAGCTCATTGGATGAAAAAGATGAGGAGGAGAGCGAAACAAAAGGAGGAAGAGCGAACTAGCTACCCGTGCCCACCTTATAATGAGAGTAACTCTTCAAATCATAGATTGTTTGATTTCCCTTCATTCTTAACGAAGGATGAATGCTATGATAATTTCTATGATCCCTTGGATTCGTTTGAAATATCCCTTTTTGATGAACTTGATGCTTGATATGCTTGTGGCCATGATGCCAATATGAATGATGCTTATGGAGATGAACTTGCTGTAGTTACTTATGTTAAACGTGAAATTGTTGCTATTGCACCCACACATGATAGTCCTATTATCTTTTTGAATTGTCCCAACTACACTATATCGGAGAAGTTTGCGCTTATTATGGACTGTATAGATGGGATTCCTTTTACTATTACACATGCTGATTTTGATAGATATAATATGCATGTGCTTGCTGCTCCTACTTGCAATTATTATGAGAGAGGAACTACATCTCCAACTCTTTTATGTTTCCAATATAATAAAATTGCAAGAAACTGCTTATGCTATATATTGGCCTTTACTTTGTGTGCATGACTTGTTCTTTTATGACATGCAAATGCATAGGAAGAGAGTCAGACTTTGTTGTCACATGATATATATCACTTTGTACTCACTACTAAATTACAAATCATTGTTAATTAAAATTGGCTTTGATATACCTTGGGATCCGAGTGGATCCAGTACTTGAGCACTATATGCCTAGCTTAATGGCTTTAAAGAAAGCGTTGCCAGGGAGACAACCCGGAAGTTTTAGAGAGTCATTTTATTATGTTGTGTGCTTTTATATAGTTTAAAAATAAAAAATAAAGTGGGGAACTTAAAACCTTTTCAAAAATAAAAGTGAAAGTGAGAAAGACGAGCAACGTTGAAGTGGGGGTAGCCTTGAACTTTGTTCATGCCCATGGAAACTTTGTGAATCTTGATTACAGAAAATTTTCAACAAAAATAATTATCCCCTTGTATAAATCCATTGTATTATAAAAATAATGTGCCAAGATTTTCCTTTAGGATGATTAGATTGCTTGTTTGGTGTTTGAAATGCAAAAACAAAAACTTTGGCTGTAGTGCGTGAATTTACATTTTTTACTGGATGTCAAAAGCTTATGAAAATTTTACACAGTACTGCTATGAAATTCTTTTAATTTTCCCTAATGTTTCAGAATTTTTAGAGTTATGGAAGGATGGTCAATGTTCAGATTATTACGGACTGTCCTGTTTTTGATAGATTCTATTTTTGATGCATTGTTTTGCTCGTTTTGATGAAACTATTGATTGTATCAGTGGTATAAGCCATGGAAAAGTTATATTGCAGTAGATAAAATGCAAAAAAAATATGAATTGGTTGGAAACAATAATTAAAGTGGTAATTTGCTTTATTATACTAATGGATCTCACGAGGGTTTTGTTGAGTTTTGTGTGATTGAAGTTTTCAAGTTTTGGGTGAGATCACGATGGATGAAGGAATAAGGAGTGGAAAGAGACTAAGCTTGGGGATTCCCGAGGCAACCCAAGGTAATATTCAAGGACTCCCAAGAAACTAAGATTGGGTACGCCCCGGAAGGCATCCCCTCTTTCTTCTAACAACCATCGGTTATTTTACTTGGAGCTATATTTTTATTCGTCACATGATATGCGTAAATCTTGGAGCGTCGTGTGATTTTTATTTTTCTTTTAATAATGCACCATGCTGGTATGAGAAAGTCCTTGGTTGATTTATAGAAGGATCTTTTCACCTCACTTATATCTTTTGAGTATGGCTTTATAGAATGCTTAATGTGGTTCACTTATATCATTTGAAGTTTGGATTGCCTGTTTCTCTACACACTGAAAACCGCCATTTGTAGAATGCTCTTTTGCTTCACTTATGTTTGTTAGAGCATGGGAATATATTTTATAGAAATAATTAAACTCTCATGCTTCACTTATATCTATTTAGAGAGTTAACAGGAGTTGGTCATTCACATGGTTAGTCATAAAATCCTACATAAAACTTGTAGATCGCTATATGATATTGTAGGGATATCTTTCTTTTGCCATTATATTTTGAAGAGATACAATTCCTTTATTAGTATGCCATGATTAGATTATTGTCTTAATGTCAAATGATAGACTATTGCTTTGAATCACTCGTGTCTTAATGTTTATGCCATGATTAGATTATATGAACAAGATTATGCTAGGTAGCATTCCACATCAAAAATTATCTTTTTTATCATTTACCTACTCGAGGACGAGTAGGAATTAAGCTTGGGGATGCTGATACGTCTTCGTCGTATCTATAATTTTTGATTATTTCATGCCAATATTCTACAACTTTCATATACTTTTGGCAACTTTTTATACTATTTTTGGGACTAACATATTGATCAAGTGCCGAGTGCCAGTTCCTGTTTGTTGCATGGTTTTTGTTTCACAGAATATCCATACCAAACAAAGTCCAAACGCGATAAAAACTTACGGAGATTTTTTGGAATATATGTGATTTTTGGGAAAACAATCAATGCGAGATGATGCCCGAGGAGGTGGCAAGCCTGCTAGGCGCGACCCACACCCTGGCCACACCTGGCAGGCTTGTGGCCACCCCTTAGGTAGGTTGGAGCTGTTATTTCACCACAAGAAAGCTATTTTTTGGATAAAGATCCCTTCAAAATTTCATCCCGATCGGAGTTACGGATCTCTAGATATTTAAGAAACGGTGAAAGGCCAGATTCGCGAGCGCATAAACAGAAGGAAATAGAGAGAGAGAGAGAGAGAGAGAGAGAGAGAGAGAGAGAGATCCAATCACGGGGGGGGCTCTTGCCCCTCCGCCACCATGGAGGCCATGAACCATAGGGGAAACCCTTCTCCCATCTGGGTGGAAGGTCAAGTAAGAAGAAGAAGGAGGGGGCTCTCCCCCTCTCTCCCGGTGGCGCCGGAATGCCGTCGGGGGCATCATCGTGACGGCGATCTACTCCAACAACTCCGTCATCTTCACCAACACCTCCATCACCTTACCCCATCTATCTACAGCGGTCCACTCTACCGCAACCCACTGTACCCTCTACTTGAACATGGTGCTTTATGCTTCATATTATTATCCAATGATGTGTTGCCATCCTATGATGTCTGAGTAGAATTTTGTTGTCCGAGTAGATTTTTGTTGTCCTATGGGTTGATTGATGAGCTTGATTGGTTTGAGTTGCATGTTTTATTATTGGTGCTATCCTATGGTGCTCTCCGTGTCGCGCAAGCATGAGGGATCCTCGCTGTAGGGTGTAGCAATGTGTTCATGATTTGCCTATGGTGGGTTGCCTGAGTGACAGAAGCATAAACCCGAGTAGGCGGGTTGTTGCATATGGGAGTAAAGAGGACTTGATACCTTATAATGCTATGGTTGGGTTTATCTTAATGATCTTTAGTATTTGTGGATGCTTGCTAGAGTTCCAATCATAAGTGCATATGATCCAAGTAGAGAAAGTATGTTAGCTTATGCCTCTCCCTCATATAAAATTGCAATAATGATAACCGGTCTAGTTATCGATTGCCTAGGGACAATCCCGCAACTCCTACCACCACTTTTCCACACTCGTTAAATTAACTTAGTTGTTTATTTGTCTTAGCAGGCCCTAGTTTTTATTTACGTGTTCTTTATTATCTTGCAAACCTATCCCGTCACACCTACAAAGTACTTCTAGTTTCATACTTGTTCTAGGTAAAGCGAACATTAAGCGTGTGTAGAGTTGTTGTCGGTGTACTAAAGTATGGGCTTTTTAGTACCCCGTAATTGTGCACTGGCAGTTGTAGCCATACCAGTGGCAAGGCCTTCCAGGGAGCAACTGGGAACAAATACAACAACATCAAGAAGGCATTCAAGTCAACAGAATGAAGGCTGAGACCCCGCCATGATCTTGCCAGGATAGCCTACGGGGCCCCGGCAAGACCCCGCCAGTGCACAGGACAGGTGTCGCCCCACCTCGGCACGTGTCGAGGCGCCGTCGATGGAGGGGTTAAGCGGTGCTGATGGGACGAGGTCCTTTCCCGTCCCGTGGATGGCTAGAGGCACCAAACGGAGCATTAAATGCGCCTGTCGACGAGGATATGTACCTAGGGTAGGGTCCTAAGCAAGGCCCGCATACCCTACCTAAGGACACCACATGGGAGGACTTGAAGATCAAGCATGAACTTCCGAGTGGATCCCTGGAGACGTCCAAAGTCACTCGACGGTAATACACTCGGAGGCTCCCGCACTCACTCGACAGTCGCGTGTCACTCGACAGACCTCGCTTCACTCGACGATAGAAGACCAGGAGCCATCATCAAGAGCCCAACGGGCAGACGCTGGCTTAATGGCCTTTAATAGCTTTTACTGCATACGTTACCTGTAACGGCAGACTTTGCACCCCACGACCAGACCCTTTGATGCGGGACCATTATGAGGGGTAGTGAACTCTATATAAGCCGCCTCTCCCCTCCTGCACAAGGGTTAGCAACTATTGTAATCTTTACATTCCACTCGACATAAGAACTCCCGAGCACTGAGACGTAGGGCTTTTACCTCCACGAGAGGGGCCTGAACTCATACATCTATGTGTACACCCTCGCCGTAGCTAGGACTCTGCCCTCTCCATTCGTACCCCTACCATCTACTGTCAGGCTCGTTCCCACGACAGTTGGTGCCCACCGTGGGGCAGGCGTCTAAGCGACTTCCGGCGAGGTTGCGTTTTTCATCTTTCAACATGTCTTCCGGCGGTGTCTTTGCTCTGGGCTGCGATATCCGTTTCAGAGCGCTCACTTTCATCGCCGACGATTCGGCATGGCTCCAGGAGGCGCCTCTCGATGTCGAGGCGCTCCCGGTTCGCGGGGCCGCGCATTTCCGCGCAAGCCCGTGCGGCATGTTGCTACGTCAGCCGTCGACCCCTTACACATCGGCTCCTCTCGCTGTTCGCGGTTGCAAGCGGTCTGGCCACTCACGACTTCAGCGGTGGGTCGAACACGCAGCGGCGCGTCAAGCTTCTTCGCAGGTTGTAACACTCGAACCTGCCGAATCCCTTCATGGCGTGTTCGAATCAAATTCCGATCCATCCGACGTGCCTTCCGAGTGCGAGAGCTATGATCCCGCGGTGGAGGTCTTGATGGCGGGCTCGCATCAAAGCTCACCGCCTGGTTTTGGTCATGGCGAGCACGAAGCTGGTGTCCCGTCTAACGCGCAATTGTGTCGTGATGAGAAGGTCCTTCATACCCCCATCATCGGCGCGACCGCCGAGGCCCGGGCTTTGGAGGCCGCGCGCGTTCGTCTGGAAGAGCTCTAGGCAGAGATAGATGAGCGCGCCCATCCATGGCCGCTGCGTTCTAGTCGACGTCAGCGATAGCAGTTCCCGACTGGATCTCATGATGGCGTCGAGGCATACCGAACTCCCGTGCTTAATGTTGCTGCTGCTTTTGCTAGGATAGCAGATTCCATTCAACCTTCCCAGTCCGAGGCTGGTCGAGGGTTGTTGCAGATCAGAGCATTGTTAGATGCCACACAACACCAGAATTCAGCAGTTTCATAGGCTCGTCACAAGATACACAACAATTCACCCAAGGCAGAGACATTTCAATCGGCACATAGTCCTGGGTCGCCCTTGCATCGTCGAGGCGGCGGTTATCGTGAAGGGAAAGACAGATATCAACACCACCGCGAAGTCCACCGTCGAGTACCCACTCCTCCGCGGAGTGGTCCGTACACGCCTCGGCGTCAGGACGACAGACATTCGTTCGGTGACAAGCCGGACGCGGACTTTGATGCCCGCACGTACCTTGTTCAGAAGCGGATCGACAAGAGCAGAGCCTACAGAGAAGGGCACGACAGAGATGTCCCGAGTGGTAGCTCAGCTGTAGTGTCTGGTCCAGAGTGTTTTAGCAAAGCTATACGCTCTGTGAAGATTCCCCCCAACTTCAGAATGGCGGCTGGGATCGGAAAGTTTTCCGGTGAAACAAAACCAGAGACTTGGCTTGATGATTACCGAGTGGCTGTGCAGATTGGCGGCGGGAATGACGATGTCGCAATGAAGCACCTACCTCTTATGTTGGATGGACCAGCTCGAGCTTGGTTGAATCGTTTGGCTCCTTCCAACATTCATTGTTGGGAAGATCTTGCCCGAGTGTTTGTGTGGACCTTTGAGGGAACTTGCAAGCGCCCCGTAGGTCTGGTCGACTTACAGCACTACGTCAAGAAGCCCAGCAAAATCTTAAGAGACTATATTCAGTGATGGTCCACCCTGCATCATACGGTGGAAAATGTGTCGGAACACCAGACTGTTTGTGCCTTCAAGGCCGGTGTGAGATACAGAGAGCTGTATTTGAAGTTCGGGTGCACGGGCGACATTTCACTCGGCAAGATGATGGAAATTGCCACTCGCTATGCCAATGGCGAGGAAGAAGACCGCCTCCGTAGCGGTAAAGGAAAAATGGTTGCCAACGAGTCTGGCGGCGGTAATAATAGGAAACAAAAGCGGAAGGCTGAAGACCCAGTTCCGGCAGAGGCCGCAACACTGGCGACTCAGTCAAAAAAGAAGGGCAAGGCCAAAGCTCAGTATGGCCCCAAGAAGGGGAAGGGTCAGCCAGGAACCGATATCTTGGATCAGCCGTGTGTGATTCACACGAAGAAAGATGCAGAAGGCAACCTGATTTGGCCACGCACACCACTCGACAGTGTCGGACCCTCATCCAATAGTTCAAGGGAGACCAGTCGAGTGGCAAATCTCCCGAAAAAGAAGATGAAGACAAAGAGAAGGAAACATTCCCGGATGTCACTGCTACCCTGGTGATCTTTGCTGGCGTCGAGAGCAAGAGCCGTCTGAAAATCATAAATAGAGAGATCAATATGGCTGTGCCAGACACCCCCACCTACCTCAAATGGTCTCAGTATGCTGTCACATTCGACTAGACTGACCATCATGCACGCATGGCCTCGCCCGGTCGACAGGCTCTGGTAGTTGATCCGGTGGTGCAGGGGACTCGACTCAGAAAAGTCCTCATGGACGGCGGCAGCGGCTTGAACATTCTGTATGTGGATACCCTGAAGGGAATGGGCATTCCTATGTCCCGTCTAAGTGAAAGCAGCATGCAGTTCCATGGGGTCATCCCAGGAAAGAAGGCCAAGTCACTCGGCCAGATATCATTGGATGTGGCATTCGGAGATAGCAAAAATTTCTGAAAAGAAAAGTTGACGTTTGAAGTCGTGGATTTCAAGAGCGCTTACCACGCCATTTTGGGTCGACCCGCCTATGCACGTTTCATGGCCCGACCATGTCACATGTATCTCAACCTGAAAATGCCGGGCCCTAAGGGCGTGATCACGATCACTGGCAATCGACAATGGGCCAAAGAGTGCCTCCAGTAAGGGTCCAAGATCGCCGATCAACAGATGGCCATGGTCGAGCTGGAGGAGTACAAGAAAACCACTGATCCTGCTGATTTGCTCCGCGCAAAAAACCCGGCTTCCGAGTCGGCATTTCAGTCGGCATGTGAAGTAAAGAAGGTGCACATCCACCCGACGGATCCAACAGCTGCCCTGACGAATATCTCGATGACACTCGACAGTAAATAGGAAGACGAGCTCATCCAGTTCCTCCATGAGAACTGGGATATCTTTGCATGGAAGCCGGCTGACATGCCGGGAATTCCCAGGGAGCTGGCTGAGCACCACCTGCGAGTGGATCCGAAGGCCAAGCCCGTCAAGGAGCATTTGCGTCGATCCATGGCTGAGAAGCGCAAGGCAATCAGAGCAAAAGTGGCCCATCTCTTGCAAGCCAAGTTCATTCGGGAGATTTACCACTCCGAGTGGCTCTCGAATGTTGTGATGGTGCCCAAAAAAGATAAGTCGTTGTGCATGTGCATTGACTTCAAACATCTTAATAAGGTGTGTCCGAAAGACCATTTTCTGCTCCCCTGCATAGATCAGATTGTTGACTCGACGGCGGGGTGCGAGCGATTGTCGTTTTTGGATGCCTATTCTGGGTACCATCGGATCCGTCTGTTTGGCCCAGATGAAATAAAAACAGCCTTCATCACCCCGTTTGGGTGTTTTTGCTACATCACCATGCCTTTTGGTCTTAAGAATGCTGGCACGACTTTTATGCACATGATTCAGAAGTGTTTACTCGACTAGATCCCTTGAAATGTCGAGGCGTACATGGACGACATAGTGGTCAAGTCCCGCAAAGGTTCCGACCTGCTGGCTGACTTGGCCGAGACATTCGCCAATCTAAGACGGTTCGACATAAAATTGAATCCAGACAAATGTACCTTCGGTGTTCCTGGCGGCAAGTTGCTCAGTTTTCTCGTTTCCGAGTGAGGAATTGATGTCAATCTGGAGAAGATCAGCGTCATTACACGTATGAAGACTCCCGTGCGAGTGCACAATGTTCAGAGGCTCACAGGTTGCTTGGCGGCATTAAGTCGATTCATTTCTCGTCTTGGTGAGAAGGCTCTGCCCTTGTATCAGCTGATGAAGAAATCATACACATTCGACTGGACTCCTGAAGCCGAAGCAGCGTTTGTTGAGCTCAAAGCCCTGATGTCCACCCAGCCGGTGCTTGCCGCTCCTATCAGCAAAGAGCCCTTGCTCCTGTACATCATGGCCACAAAGCTGGTCGTCAGTACAGTGCTGACTGTCGAGCGAGAAGAGGAAGGCAAAGTCTATAAGGTTCAGCGGCCAGTCTATTATGTCTCAGAAGTTTTGTCCTCCTCGAAGCAGAGATATCCTCATTATCAGAATCTGGTGTATGGTATTTACTTATCAGGAAGAAGGTGGCACATTATTTTCAAGACCACACGATCTCAGTCGTCAGTGATGCACCTTTATCAGAGATTTTCAATAGTTGCGACGCATCAGGTCGAGTGGATAAATGGGCAATTGAGCTGGGGCACTTCAACATCAGATTCGAAGCCAAGAAGGCAATCAAGTCCCAAGCATTGGCAGATTTCATGGCCGAGTGGATCGAATAGCAATAGCCTATCCAAGTTCACTTGGCGCATTGGACAATGTTCTTCGATGGCTCCAAGATGCTGAATGGATCCGGTGCTGGCGTTGTTCTAATATCCCAGAGGTGACAAGCTCAGCTATGTCTTGCAAATTCACTTTCTTTCCTCCAACAATGAAGCAGAGTATGCAGCACTTTTGTATGGGTTGCGCATGGCTATTTCGCTCGGCGTCAAGTGCTTGATGGTTTATGGCGACTCAGATTTGGTGGTGAATCAAGTGATGAAAGAGTGGGATGTTAGAAACCCTGCCATGACCGGATACTGCAATGCAGTCCAGAAGCTGGAGAAGAAATTTGAAGGCCTGGAACTTCACCATGTTCTCGACTGAAAAATCAGGCAGCAGATGAGCTATCCAAGATTGGTTCCACTCGACAGCCTATCCCCAGCAGAGTGTTCCTGGAGCATTTGCATTATCCTTCGATCCAAGAGGATCCCTTCACCGAAGAGCCCCCGCAAACCTTAAGCTCCTCTGACTCGACTGAAGTCGATGTTCCCGCCGTGATTGACCTGGTCATGGAGGTGCTAGTTATCATTCCCGACTGGACTGTACCATACATAGCCTATATCCTCAGACAGGAGCTTCCTGAAGATGAAGCAGAGGCTCGACAGATTGTGCACAGGTCCAAGGCTTTCACCGTGATGGGAGATCAGCTTTTCAGAGAAAGTGTGTCGGGTGTCACCCAGCGCTGCATTTCGCCCGTAGAAGGTCGAATGATTCTAGTTGAAATCCACTTGGGAACTTGCGGACACCATGCGTCATCAAGGGCGATCGTTGCTAAAGCATACCGAGCAGGTTTTTATTGGCCATGGGCTAATGAAATGGCTAAGGACATTGTTGATCATTGTGAAGGCTGTTAGTTCTATGCAAACCTGTCACACAAACCATCATCTGCTCTGAAAACAATTCCACTCGCCTGGCCGTTTGCGGTTTGGGGGCTCGACATGGTTGGTCCTTTCTGACCCGAAAAAGGAGGATTCACCCACCTGTTGGTAGCAGTCGACAAGTTCACCAAGTGGATCGAAGCCAAGCCCATCAAGAAGCTGAATTCCCGCACGACGATCACGTTCATGAGAGAGATCATTATCCGGTTCAGCATTCCCCACAGTATCATCATGGACAATGGCACTAATTTCGACTCAGAAGAATTCAGAAGATTCTGTAACTCCCAAGGCACCCGAGTGGATTATGCTTCCGTTGCGCATCCTCAAACCAATGGGCAAGTTGAGCAGGCTAACGGTCTCATTCTGCAAGGTCTGAAGCGTCATCTCATGCGCGATTTGGATCATGCCGCTAGTGCGTGGGTAACTGAGCTGCCGTCTGTTTTGTGGGGGTTGAGGACAACACCTAATCGGTCGACTGGACGAACTCCTTTCTTCCTTGTCTATGGTGCTGAAGCTATACTGCCGAGTGACTTGGCCCACAACTCTCCTCGAGTGGAGCTGTATTCTGAAGCCAAAGCTGAGCAGGCCAGGCAAGATGGGGTAGATCTTTTGGAAGAAGAGCGTGAGATGGATCTGATCTGGACCACAGCCTATCAGCAAGACTTGCGGCGCTTCCATGCAAGGAACGTTAGAAGCCGAGTGTTCCATGAAGGAGATTTGGTGTTCCGAGTGAATCAGCACCGACCTCACAAGCTAGCTCCTACATGGGAAGGCCCCTTTGTAGTCACCAAGGTGCTAAACAATGGGGCCTATCAGTTATATAATCTCATGAAGAAGATGGATGAGCCACGAGCTTGGAATGCAGACCTGCTTCGACGTTTTTACACTCGAGACATTAGTTTTCTGATGTAATAAGAGTTCTTCATCAATGCAATTTGTGTCTCTGCAATTAATACCTCCTCGATTCCAACTGTGCAGTTATTTACTTGGGGATACTCCGAGCGATGAGCAATCCTCGCACTCGGGGGCTTAGCTACGAAACATGTTTCACCTAAGTTAAAAACCCTGTCGGGTGGATAGCAGTCCATTCACTCGATGGCCTATTTGCGAATCCGTCTTCGCTTGGGTTCAAATAAAAAAAAATAACTCGTCGAGTGGATGGTAATCCACCCAATCGACAGCTTAGATGCGAATCGACATTCGCCTGAGTTCAAAATATTCCGAGTGATGAGCGATCCTCATGCTCGGGGGCTTAGTTGCGAATACATTTCGCCTAAGTTAAAAACGTCGTCGAGTGGATAGTAATCCATTCACTCGACAACTTAGATGCGAATCGACATTCGCCTAAGTTCAAAATATTCCGAGTGATGAGCAATCCTCACGCTCGGGGGCTTAGCTGTGAATACATTTCGCCTAAGTTAAAAACCTCGTCGAGTGGATAGTAATCCATTCACTTGATAGCTTAGATGCGAATCGACATTCGCCTAAGTTCAAAATACTCCAAGTGATGAGCGATCCTCACGCTCACGGGCTTAGCTACGAATACAATTGGCCTAAGTTAAAAAAATTGTTGAGTGGATAGTAATCCATTCACTCGACAGCTTAGATGCGAATCGACATTCACCTAAGTTCAAAATACTCCGAGTGATGAGCGATCCTCACGCTCGGGGGCTTAGCTGCGAATACAATTCGCTTAAGTTAAAAAACTCATCGACTGGATAGCAATCTATCCACTCGACAGCTTAGATGCGAATCGACATTCGCCTAAGTTCGAAATACTCCGAGTGATGAGCGATCCTCACGCTCGGGGGCTTAGCTGCGAATACAATTCGTGATGAGCGATCCTCACGCTCGGGGGCTTAGCTGCGAATACAATTCGCCTAAGTTAAAAAATTCGTCGAGTGGATAGTAATCCATTCACTCGACAGCTTAGATGCGAATCAACATTCGCCTAAGTTCAAAATACTCCGAGTGATGAGCGATCCTCACGCTGGGGGGCTTAGCTGTGAATACAATTCGCCTCAGTTAAAAAATTCGTCGACAGGATAGCAATCTATCCACTCGACAGCTTAGATGCGAATTGACATTCGCCTAAGTTCCAAATACTCCGAGTGATGAGCGATCCTCACGCTCAGGGGCTTAGCTGCGAATACAATTCGCCTAAGTTAAAAAATCGTCGAGTGGATAGTAATCCATTCACTCGACAACATAGATGCGAATCGACATTCGCCTAAGTTCAAAAATACTCCGAGTGATGAGCGATCCTCACGCTCGGGGGCTTAGCTGCGAATACATTTCGCCTAAGTTAAAACCTCGTCGAGTGGATAGTAATCCATTCACTCGACAACTTAGATGCGAATCGACATTCGCCTAAGTTCAAAGTACTCCGAGTGATGAGCGATCCTCACGCTCGGGGGCTTAGCTGCGAATACAATTTTCCTAAGTTAAAAAATTTGTCGAGTGGATAGTAATCCATTCACTCGACAGCTTAGATGCGAATTGACATTCGCCTAAGTTCAAAATACTCCGAGTGATGAGCAATCCTCACGTTCGGGGGCTTAGCTGCAAAGACAATTCGCCTAAGTTAAAAAACTCGTCGACTGGATAGCAATCTATCCACTCGATAGCTTAGATGCGAATTGACATTCGCCTAAGTTCCAAATACTCCGAGTGATGAGCGATCCTCATGCTCGGGGGCTTAGCTGCGAAAACAATTCGCCTAAGTTAAAAAATTCGCCGAGTGGATAGTAATCCATTCACTCGACAACTTAGATGCGAATCGACATTCGCCTAAGTTCAAAATACTTCGAGTGATGAGCGATCCTCACGCTCGAGGGCTTAGCTGCGAATACAATTCGCCTAAGTTAAAAAAACTCGTCGACTGGATAGCAATCTATCCACTCGACAGCTTAGATGCGAATCAACATTCGCCTAAGTTTCAAATATTCCGAGTGATGAGCAATCCTTACACTCGGAGGCTTAGCTGCGAAACACGTTTCGCCTAAGTAAAAACCTCGTCGAGTGGATAGTAATCTATTCACTCGACAACTTAGCCGCGAATCGACATTCGCCTAAGTTCAAAAATACTCTGAGTGATGAGCAATCCTCACACTCGGGGGCTTAGCTGCGAACACGCTTCGCCTAAGTTAAAAAACAAACTCAGTCGAACAGACGATTGAAAGCTAAATACGAACAAAATCCAAAGGGTAAACCACGGATAAACGTTTCGTATGAAAGCAAATGTGCTCAGGCGCAAGGCCTGAACAAAGTTTTTAAGGATACAAATCCACTCGGCATACGGAGGCAAATTTAACTGTTTCTTTCAAAGATAAGTTTTTCAAGCAGGTGACGGACTGGCGGGCTCGACAAAGGTGTCCAGGTCGATGCCATCGGCGATTTTGGTGGCCACTTCGATGAAGGTCTCCATGAAGTCCTCAAATTGGAGTTTCTTCGTGTTGACCACCTGAAGCTCCTTCAGCCTCTCCTCCTTCACGTCCCTGCAATGGACCCTGACGAGTGACAACGCCACGTCAGCCCATAACGAGCGGCAGATTTCTTCCAGGCCTGCACTCGACTTGGAAGTTCGTCCAAGCGAGCCATCATAGAGTTGAGGTCAAGCTGGAAGGTGTCCTCGAGCCATAGCTCTTTGTCGATCCTCGCCATTGCGGACTTCAGTCAGACAAGATACGCCTGGACGCCCTGGAGCCGGAAATTGAGTCGGAGCATGTTCATGGCCACCGCGTCTGCGACAAGAGACTTGGTAGGATCTAGATTGGGCTTAACCACCTCTGTCTCCTTCTCAAAGTCTTGGCTGAATTCTGTTGAAGAATGGGGAATGGAAGGAAAATTGGTGAACTGCAACCCTCAAAGATTTTACAAAAGTTCAGTCGACAGACAACACTTACCGTCGAGCAAGATATACATCTTCCTCGAGAACTCGCCCAAGTGCCTCTCCAGGCCATTGCTCCTCTTGTTTAGCTGCTCGGCCCTCTTGATGAGGTCCGCGCACTCCTGCTTGAGTTTGGTGTTCTCCTCTTCCAGCTTTTGGGCGGCCGCCAGCTTCTGATCTGCAGCTTCAGTTTTGTCCCTGGCCACCCGTTGGGAGTCGGCGAGTGCTTTGTCCTTCTCCTCCAATGCCTTCTTCATGGAATCTAAAGAAACAACATTGTTGAGTCGCGCTTGGATTCGACGGTTTTCATTGCGCATGTCTGTTCGAGTGAGAGTGCTCGGTTCAAAACATGAAAAGTGAAGATGGGAATGCTGACAGTCGATAGTAAATACCTCCCAGAGACTTCAGCTCAGCGCGTGCTCGTTCCAGGGTGTTGTTGGCAGCCGCCAGGTCCACCTGCAACTGGTTCCTCTCCTCCTCCATCTCCTTGTACTGCGTCCCAAGTTCGCAAGCCGTCTGGAACCAACAAGAGACAGGAGTTCAATCAGCAAGTGGTTCCTCAACAGTCGACTGAGTTATTAAAACCGACGAATGACAATCTTGGAAGAATTCAAACAAAAAGTCCACTCGACATGTCGAGTGGCCCGGGCGCTCCGCGCGCCGTAAACCAGTTTAAAGCTATCTCTACAAAGACCCCTGCCGGTGCAAGCACTCGACAACGGTCTCGGGGACTACACCCAGTGGGTGCGCTAAGAGCGCCCCCACTGAGATGGTTAAATCTTGATCCGTCGAGTAACTCATCAGAAAATACACTCGACATGTCGAGTGACATTAGTACCACGCGTATGACAACAGACTCTAAGACCCCTGCCGATGCAAGCACTCGACAGTGGTCTCGGGCACTACACCCAGTGGGTGCACTAAGAGCGCCCCCACTGAGACGGTTAATTCTCGATCCGTCGAGTAACTCGTTAGAAAAAAAACACTCGACAAGGTCGGCCCTGTCATGACAGTCAACCCGTTGAGTGACAAACCTCCCGCACCCTATGAAGTGCAGTCTATCCTTATGCAGCGTCATATCATGGTTTGCCAATAATATCCATGAAACCTGCAAGGTAGCTATGGAGTGGTGTGATTCAAAGGCAAAATGTATCCTGTATACAACAGACTCTAAGACCCCTGCCGATGCAAGCACTCGACAACGGTCTCGGGGACTACACCCAGTGGGTGCGCTAAGAGCGCCCCCACTGAGACGGTTAACTCTCGATCCATCGAGTAAACTCGTCAGAAAACACATTCGACAAGGTCAGCCCTGTCGTCACACTCAACCTGTCGAGTGATGCAATTCCTCTACTCTATGAAGTGCAGGCTATCCTTATGCAACATCATATCATGGTTTGCCAATAATCTCCATGAAACCTGCAAGGTAGCTGCGGAGGGGTGTAATTCAAGGCGAAGTGTATCCTGTATGCAACAGACTCTAAGACCCCTGCCGATGCAAACACTCGACAGCGGTCTCGGGGACTACACCCACTGGGTGCGCGAAGAGCGCCCCCACTGAGACGGTTAACTCTCAATCCGTTGAGTAACTCGTCAGAAAACACACTCGACATGTCGATTGACATCAGTACTGCGTGTACTACAAATCCTAATCCTACTCGACTACGATCCGATCTATTCGACTGGAGGAAGTTCAAACATTCTACGACAATCACCTAGTGGGTGTCCGGCAGCCAAGAAAAGACAATAATTCAATCGACAATGGACTTACAATCGAACTTACTCGGACATTGGTGCGGAGGGCTGCACTGACCTCAAAAGCCAGTTTGCTGGCCTCATACGCTTCCTTGGTCCTCAGCATCAGCTGCTCCGCCTGCATCATGGCTTCCTTTGCAGCTCCGGTTTGATCTTCCGGGATGCGATGCAGAGGGAAGGCCGTCGCAGGCGGGGTCGGCGCAGTCGCTGGAGCAGTTGGATTAGCCTGAAGAGGTCCGGTCGGAGCCGACGTCACGATGGTCGAGACGGTTGGAGGAGCATGCGACGAAGGCGTTGCAAACTCAACCCTAGGTCGCGTCGAGTCACCTCCCCGCTGGGAAGATTCCGCAGTTGAGCGCTGGGGTGCTTGCGACGATGACGCCCTTCGGGTGCGAGTGCGCAAAGCGTCCAGCAGCCCCTCATCGTCCTCCACTTGAATGACCTCTGCAACAATCGACGACATCAACATCTACATGTGTCGAATCCTATTCGAAAAAACTAACGACTTTCTTACCTCTATGAGAGGTGGCAGCGTCAGCACTATCAACATCCATTACGTCCTCCTCATCTTGACGAGGCGAAGTCAGGGATGTCGCAGCTCTGATGGAGTAGACAACTTTCACTCAGATATAACTCAAGACTTCAGTCGACAGAACAATTCGGAAATGAACACTTACGTGGAGACGACAGGCACGGCCACCCTCATATGGGGCAGTGCTTTGCGAGGCTTGGAGGTGGCTAGCTTGGGCTGCTTGGCCAATCTCTCGTTCGGCTCGACAGTTGAGGGGCGGCCCCGTTTTGGGTTCTTCTCGCTTGGGTCCGAGGCCTTGTCCTTAGTAGCTGCCAGGTCATTGAGAGCCTTACTGCGGCCTTCACGATGAGGGGGCGACTCGACTCCTTCCTCTTTGCCGGAATCTTCATACTCATCCTCGGAGTCAGAGAGTCCTTCGCCGTCCACATTGCCGCCCTCACTCGCCACGTCATCATGCACATAGTTCCAGTTGGGAACGGGCGAGTGCATGTTCGTCCATTCCTGCATAATTCAAACAAGAGAGTCAGACCACAAGTCAGTACGTCACTCGACAGTATAAACATATCAGTCGACATTACACATCTCACCAGGTTCTTCGGTGGGTTTTCAGCCGAGTAAGGCTGGATCCTCTTGGCTCCCGAGGGGTTGTCGCAATTTCCAGTGATGCTCCGAAGCCACTGCTCGACAGTCCCCTGTGTAACCTCTTCTGGATGCGTCCTGGTCGAATCCCCCGGACCAAAGTAGTGCCACATGGTGTGGTCTCGGGCCTGGAGCGGTTGGATACGTCGACTGAGGAACATTTCAAGCAGATCCATGCATGTCACCCCGCCCCGGATCAGTTGAACCACGGCCTCAATTAGGATACCTACTTGGACATGCTCCTCGGCGGTCACCTTCAGGGACTTGGGGGCAGCAAGTCGGTTAGGGGAAAACGGAGGAAGGCCCGTCGACATGTTGGGTGGTGCTACATCTTTGCAGTAGAACCAGATCGACTGCCAGCCTCAAACAGATTCGGGAAGAGAAAAGGCAGGAAAGGAACTACGTTGCCTTTTCTGGACCCCTAAGCCTCCACACAACTGGAGCACGTGGGTCTTCCCATCAGCAGCAAGGATTTTCTTCACAGTCTGTGATCTGACCGTGAAGAGATGCTTAAACAACCCCCAGTGAGGAGGGCACCCCAGGAAACATTCGCACAAGGTGACGAATGCAGATAAGTACGCTATAGTATTCGGCGGAAGGTGGTGCAGCTGCGCAGCAAAGAAATTCAGAAATCCTCGGAAGAAGGGGTGAGGGGGCATGGAGAAACCTCTTTCTACATGGGAGAGGAGAAGAACCCGCTCTCTGTCGCGCAGCTCCAGCTCGCGCTCCTCCCCCGACAACCTCCAGGCGCTGTCCGCCACCAGCCCGTCGGAGACGAGGCCCTCGAGGTCCTCACGGGTGACAACAGAGGGGAGAAAATCCCCCTGCATCCAACCCACAGGCGTGGTGGACCGAGCGGTCGAGGGCTTCCTTCCCTTGGGCTTTGATGCCCCCTTCTTTGCGCGCTCCAGCTTCTCCGTTGCGTTCTTCGTCATTAGAGCGGCGGCTCTGGTCGAAGAGGAGCGGTGTGCTGTGCTGGGGAGCAGAGGAGGCAGAGGAAGAGAGGGAGAATCGACGGAAGGTACTATGCAATCTGCGGCTTATAGTGCTTTATATGCTGCCGAATATCTCACTGACCGGTGGACCCACGAGATAACCGCACATGCCAACTGCTGACGACGCCCCGTGCGTGGCGAGATGACCGACGCAAGAATCGAGGCGTCGTGCCTCCACTAGCCCTGATCGTGGCGTCATCTCCACGCATGCGCGCGCTTCCCAAATTTTCGTATCCCAGAGAATCCGGGCCCGTCAGACCGACCCGTCACCTCCCCAAGATGCGCTCGATTCACTCGGACACTTTTAAGACTAAATGGATCCAGGCGAGCGGAGAAGAATTCAATCGACGTAAATTTCATTGAAGACCCGAATATCATTCGCAAGATTTTGCGTGTCGATCCTGAATGAATGCTAAGGCTCAGAGTTCAGTCGACACAAGTTCCATGGAAATCTCAAATGTCATTTGGAGGATTTGATATACTAACTCAAGGTCTTCGTTGATACCTCCTTTCACCACTCAAACCCCGATCCATTCGGGGGCTAATGACGAGGATATGTACCTAGGGTAGGGTCCTAAGCAAGGCCCGCATACCCTACCTAAGGACACCACATGGGAGGACTTGAAGATCAAGCATGAACTTCCGAGTTGATCCCTGGAGACGTTCAAAGTCACTCGACAGTAATCCACTCGGAGGCTCCCGCACTTACTCGATAGTCGCGTGTCACTCGACATACCTCGCTTCACTCGACGACAGAAGACCAGGAGCCATCATCAAGAGCCCAACGGGCAGACGCTGGCTTAATGGCCTTTAATAGCTTTTACTGCATACGTTACCTGTAATGGCAGACTTTACACCCCATGACCAGACCCTTTGATGCGGGACCATTATGAGGGGCAGCGAACTCTATATAAGCTGCCCCTCCCCTCCTACACTAGGGTTAGCAACTATTGTAATCTTTACATTCCACTCGACATAAGAGCTCCCGAGCACTGAGACGTAGGGCTTTTACCTCCATGAGAGGGGCCTGAACTCATACACCTGTGTGTACACCCTTGCCGTAGCTAGGACTCTGCCCTCTCCATTCGTACCCCTACCATCTACTATCAGGCTCGTTCCCACGACACCTGTCTTACACCATCAGAGTTAGGTATGATAGCACTGTAGGTTTGTACACCTCGTGTACGCACTGTACGTTGCTGTTGGGATCCCCTTAGTCATATAAAAGGAGGCCCAGGGCATTACGGTAGGGGTGACTTTGGGACTTTTTGGGACACTTTTGGACTTTGAGATCTTCTCTGGCCCATTTTGCATGAGTAGTAGCTGTGTACTGTAGCACTCTGAGAACCAGAGCTAGAACTCATCAGATACAACCAAGCAGGAGTAGGGTTTTACGCATCTCTACAGCCCGAACCTGGGTAAAAATCCCCCGCGCTGCTTGTTCATCCTGCTCTTCGCGCACATCCATCTCCCTGCCAAACCGAAAGGTATCCTCCTGATCCCATAGGTGTTTGTCCCCCACGACATTTATTGGCGTGCTAGGTAGGGGGATTGGTTGCATAAACCTGGTCCAATGACCAGCTTGTCAGTTCCTTCGTCATATCCGTTGCCATGGCTCCGAAGAAGAAGGGTTTCACGGCGGTGGAACCCTCCCCGTCCGCCACGCCCATAGCCACCCAAGAGGGCGACGGAGTGGGCGCGGGCGGAGGGAGCGGAGACCCTGCGCCCATGCGGCACTCCGATGATCAAGGCCAAGGAAGAAGCGACACCCGCCGCGGAAACGCTCACGACGGCGGCAGAAATCCCCACGCCGCTGGGCCTCAAGACGAGGCTGCACCGCCTGTGGGTGGTACGGTGAACTTCGGGGACGGAAGGGCACCTTCCAAGACACCCACGCTGCAACTTTCCCAGGACGCGCGCGAAGAGCAGCGCTGCGGTGTCGGTGGTTCTCAACGTCCCCATGGAAAAGCTCCTGCACATCGTTCCCAAGATGCTCGGAACCAGCATGCACGCCAGCATACTAGTGGGAGTGGTGTACAATCGCGGGACCGCGATGGAGCTCCTTCTAACATAGTCAGGAGTCAGAGCACCTCGCGTTCTTCATGCTGTTTGCTGCCGACCACGTCGGAAGAAGCAATGGTGCGGGCACAACTACTCTTGAACGTCCCTCCTGTTGTGGAGAAGCTCAACAAGTGGAGAGCCACCATTCAAAGACTCCTCATCCTCGCTATCAAGTTTCGGTCCACCGAACCGGATCGCACCAGTGGCGAGAAAGCCGGAGGCGGTGCGACCACGGTGCACTCTCCTCCACAGCAACAACACCGGTCACTGACTCGACGGACCAACGCTTGCGATGGTTACTCGACAACTTCGTCTTATCCACGGACTCGCCACGATCAGCATCAAGTTCTTCGGGAACGAAGCAAAGAAGACGCTCAAACTACAATTGAGCGGTGGCGGGAAGCGCACCATCAATCTGATAAGCGTGGGGGATCCACTGGAGACAGATCTATGCCCGGTTATCCTATCAGCCTACCTTGCGAGGTGGGTTGCCCGTCAGAGTTCTTGAGCATCTACACCATTGCGGTGTAGGCTGTCGAGGCTCGCGATGACAAGATACTTGCCTACTACTTCCCGTTGGTGCTTAAGCCCAACATCAAGACGTGGTTGATGCATTTGCCGGAAGGATCCATTTCTTCCTGGGCAGATTTGTGCCGTGAGTTTGTTGGCGCCTTTATCGGAGGTCATCAAGCTCCTGGCCAGGAAAGTGATTTACATCTCATTCACCAAAAGGAGGGCGAGACTTTGCGCAAGTACATCCAGAGGTTCAGCCACATACACCACACCATATTAGACGTTCATGCTGCCGCTGTTATCAGCGCGTTCCATCAGAACATGTGCAACTGCAGGATGCGAGAAGAGTTGGCGATGAACAAGCTCAGGGATGTTGCCGATCTCTATGCTCTGGCGGATAAATGTGCTCGGGCTGAAGAAGGGAGGAGGCTCCCCGGCGAGGATGTTGGCGCAAGGGTCGACTCTGAGGATGAGGACACCGCCGCCCCGACAAAGAAGGGCCGACAGTGTAACAAGAAGCGCAAGGGTAAGGTCGTGCTTACCGTCGAGGGACCCGGAAACCCCGGCACCGCCAAGAAGGGCAAGGTTGATGACCCCGACAAGGATGTTGCCGGGTGCGCCTCCTGTCAGGCTTTGGCGGCTTCCGACATGCTGGAAGGCTACGTCAAGCAGTATTGCAAGATCCACCGCACCAAAGGCCACGATCTCCAGGACTGCCGGCAAGTTGAGCACCTTGCCGAGAAGCAAAAAGCCGAGTATGAGAGGCGAGACAAGGAGAAGGGCTAGGATGGTGCGGAGGGGTCCGACAAGAAGCGTGGTGGCCTTGGAGGTCGCCCCGACAAGGCCAAGCAACAGAAAGACCGGCCTGCTCGTGGCCATGACAAGCAAGAGGAGGGTGATGATGATGTTGAAGAGGACGACGAGTCCAGCGAGCAAGAATTCCAGAGAGCTACAGACGCCATGTGCATTGATGGAGGTGCCTTGTTGCATTCTTCCCACCGCCAACTTAAACAGTGGGCGCGTGAGGTTAATGTGATTGAGCCATCTGTCGGCATCCGGAAGCCTTTGACATGGTCCAACACGCCTACCATTTTCGATGTTGAGGATCACCCTGATCATGTAACCGCGGTTGGGTGTTTGCTGTTGTTGGTCTCACCAATGATTCGCAACCTCAAGGTGACGAAAATGTTAATTGACGGTGGAGTCGGCTTGAACTTGATCTCTCCCGAGGTGATCAAGAGATTGCAAATTCCTGATGGAGATCTCGAGGAAACGGGCTCACTTCAGGGGGTCAATCTAGGAAGGGGCCAGCCCAAGGGAAAGATCATGCTTTCGGTAATGTTTGGTAGCGATCTGAACTTCAGGACGGAAAAGGTTGTTTTCGACGTCGCCAAAGTTCCATTGCCATACAATGGGAACCTTGTCCGTCCAGCGTTACCCAAGTTCATGGCAGCGTCGCACTATGCCTACAATGTGTTTAAGATGCCCGGGCCGATGAGCGTCATTACTGTCAAGTCCAACAAGAAGGACATGCTTGTCTGCACCGATCAACTCTACCGGGAGGCAGTTGCAGCATCTGCCGCCAAGGCACTTGCTCCTACCATTGAAACTCCCGGGAGAAAGAAGCTCGGCAAGACCTCTCGCACAGACTCCGTCAAGCGCACCTCTTCGAAGTGTTGCGCTCCTATTGGGGGCGTGCCAGAGAGTTCCACCGGCAAGAGCAAGAAGTCCAAGGCAGCTCCACCAGAGACTAAGAAGGTGCCCGCCAAGGGGGATGGTACGGGAGAAACTTTCACCATAAGTTCCACCCTTGACGACAAATAGGAAAGCGCGCTCGTCACCTTCCTGCGGGCGAATGTCGATGCGTTTGCATGGCAACCATCTGATATCCCCGGTGTTCCCAGGAAGGTGATTGAGCACCACCTTGCCATCTGTCCACACGCACGACCCATCAAGCAGAAGGTCTTGAACCAGTCTTTGGAGCGACTACAGTTTATTGCCAAAGAAATCAGGAAATTAGAAGTGGCTGGCTTGGTTAGAGGAATACTTCATCCAGCATGGTTGGCCAATCCAGTTGTAGTGCGCAAGGCGAATGGGAAATGGAGGCTATGTATTGACTACACAGATGTCAATAAGGCTAGATTGTGGAACCCACCGCCGGCTGTGACTTGTTGTCTTTCCTTGATGCCTATTCAGGTTATCATCAAATTTTCATGGCCAAGGAAGACGAAGAGAAGACCACATTTATCACCCCATGTGGTATGTATTTCTCTCTGCGTATGCCATTCGGGTTGAGAAGTGCTGGTTCTACATTTGCAAGAGCAGTCTAGATTAGTTTTTAGCCCCAGCTACATAGAAATATGGAGGCTTATATGGATGAAATAGTGGTCAAAACCAAGGACAAGGCGACGCTCATATCAGACCTAGAAGAAACATTTACAAATCTGCACAAGATCAACTTGAAGCTCAACCCTGAGAAGTGTGTGTTTGGTGTCCCATCCGGAAAGCTTCTCAGGTTCTTTGTATCTCAACGTGGAATTGAAGCGAATCCCGACAAGATCAAAGCAATTGAGAAAACTGAAGCGCCAAGACGTGTCAAGGATGTGCGTCATCTTGCCGGTTGTGTTGCCGCTCTGAGTAGGTTCATTTCAAAATCTGTTGGGCGCACCTTGCCTTTTTTCAAAAATCTTGAAGAAGGCAGGTCCGATGAAATGGACTCCGGAAGCGGAGGCAGCGTTGCAGGATTTGAAGAAGTACCTCTCCTCTCCGCCAGTCCTAGTCGTGCAAAAACCACAAGAGCCGTTGCTGCTATATCTAGCGGCAACAAATCAAGTGGTGAGTGTTGCGTTAGTGGCTGAAAGAGAAGTTGATGAAGAAACAACGGTAGCAGCAGGACTGCCAAGCGACAAGCCAGGATATTCCCTAGCAGAGTCTGGTGTCGACAAGGCAAGATCTGCACAGTCGAATGAAACAATTCAGAAGAAGAAGATGGTATAGCGCCCAGTCTATTTTGTCAGCTCCCTTTTGCAAGGGGCTAGGTCAAGATATTCTAGTGTGCAAAAGTTGCTCTTCGACCTCCTTATGGCCTCATGGAAGCTGCACCATTACTTCCAAGAACATGAGATCACCGTTTTCACTCGCTTTCCGTTGCAGCGGATTTTGTGGAACCCAGATGCTACCGGCCAAATTGTGGAGTGGGCTTTGGAACTGTCATGCTTTGGTCTCAAGTTTGAAAGTACTTCAACTATCCAGAGCAGATCCTTGGCAGAGTTCATTGCAGAATGGACCCCAACGCCGGATGAAGAAGTTCCAGAGTCAATTCGCCCCGGCAAGGAAACCAATCAAGAGTGGATCATGTATTTGGATGGGGCTTTCTCACTGCAAGGCGATGGTGCTGGAGTGCTTCTTGTCGCACCCACCGGGGAGTACCTCAAATATGTGATTCAGATGCACTTTCCTCGGGAGAAGTCAACAAACAATACTGCAGAATACGAAGGGCTGCTTGCCGGTCTCAGGATCACGGCAGACCTTGGGATTAAGAAACTTATTGTGAGGGGTGATTCTCAGCTTGTCGTCAAGTAGGTGAATAAGGATTATCAGAGTCCATTGATGGAAGCTTATGTAGATGAAGTGAGAAAGTTGGAAGAACATTTTGACGGTCTGCAAATGGAGCACGTTCCGCATGCAGAGAACAGCGTTGCTGATGGCCTGTCAAAGTGTGCTGCCCTTAAGTTGCCTGTGGAACCAGGAACTTTTGTGCTCCGACTAACTCAACCATCTGTGACCGTCAATTGGACAAGAGAAAAGAAGAAAGTTGAGTTCCGGAAAGTACTTCCCGGCAGAGCTCCGAGAAGCCACTGACAAGGAAGTTGCTGGGAACGACGCTAGGCTTGCCGGTGAGTGTCACGCTCTGGCAGGGCCTCAAGCTCTTGCTGTGGAAGCACGCGCTCCCGCCAAGCTTGCAGGGAGGCAACACGCTCCGGAAGGGCCTCGAGCCCTTGCCATTGAGACAAATGCTTCCCCGGCAGAGGATATGCCTTTAGTCCTTGTTGTCGAGCCCCAGGCTCCAGCATGGGCACAACACATCATCCTTTTCCTTCAAATAGGAGAACTCCTTGAGGAACAAGAAGAAGCAGAGAAAGTAGCTCGCCGGTCTAATATGTACCAGTTCGTGGACAACATCCTATACAGAAAGAGGCCGAATGGTGTGAAACTCAAGTGCATTTCTCGGGAGGATGGACTGGAGCTGTTGGCAGAGGTACATGGAGGCATATGTGGCTCCCACATAGGATCAAGAGCGCTTGCCGGTAAGGCATTCCGGCAAGGTTTCTTTTGGCCCACTGCCCTCCAGGATGCAACTGCACTATTAACCAAGTGTGAAGCATGCCAATTTCATTCGAAGAAAATGCATCAACCAACTCAAGCTCTTCAGACATTCCCTCTATCCTGGCCTTTTTTGGTCTAGGGGCTCGACATCTTGGGCCCCTTTCCCCGTGCTACCAGGGGGTTTGAGTACTTGTATGTCGCAATCGACAAGTTCACAATGTGGACAAAAGAGGAACCAGTGAGAAAGGTGACAATACAGTCAGCCGTCAAGTTCTTCAAAGAACTAGTTTGTCGCTTTTGTGTTCCGAACAGGATCATCACCGACAACGGCATGTAGTTCACGAGCTGCACCTTCATGTAGTATGTCCAAGACCTTGGCGGCAAGATCTATTTTGCTTTTGTCGCCCACCCAAGGAGCAACGTCCAGGCGGAAAGGGCTAATGATGAAGTGTTGCGAGGCCTCAAAACAAGAACTTTCAACAGGCTGCTCAAGTGCGGAAGACGCTGGATTGATGAGTTGTCGGTGGTTCTTTGGTCAATCAGAATGATACCAAATAGAGCCACCGGCCAAACACCCTTCTCCCTGGCACACGAGGCAGAAGCAGTTCTCCCAACGGAACTCATATACGGGTCACCTCGAGTGCTCGCTTATGATGAGCTTGAGCAAGAGCAGTTGCGGCAAGATGACGCTACGCCCCTTGAGGAAGATCATCTTCAGGCTATTGTGCGAGCTGCACACTACCAGCAAGCTTTGCGCCGCTATCATAACCGCAAGGTTCATGCCCGAAGTCTTGAGGAAGGCGACCTTGTTCTTCGGCGCATTCAATCCGCCAAGAATTCCAACAAGTTGACGCCAAAGTGGGAAGGCCCTTATCAGGTAGAGTGAGTCAACAGGCCTGGCGCAGTCTTCCTAGAGACCAAAGATGGCATCCCAGTGAGCAACTCCTAGAATATCGTACATCTTCGTAAGTTCTACCCATGAGGCGTGGTTGCCGGGTCTCCCGGCAACCACCTTTTGTACAAGTCTTGCTGCTGAAGCATGTAATCCTTGGTACAAAGCCAGGCGCAGACCCTGTGCATAGTTAAATAAAGCTAAGTGTTCTGCAAATCTTGTTGGTTCTCATGTTTACTTATGTACATGTTTGTCCGAGATATTGTATTCCGCTTACTTCCGTCAAGAGCTAGCGGACCGCCAAGGTTCCATATCCCTATTTTCTCTTCTTTCTTTTTCTCAAAAGACAGAAGGTTCCCTTGCGTGTAGCTTTGCCGGGGGGAGAATGGTGGTATGGACACCGACGGACGACGTTCAAGGAAAACATCTTGCCGAAAGGAGTACGACAAAAATATCTCCCTGGAAGGAGTACGACAACGAAAAGCTAAGTTGCTACACCCTAAGTGAATTCTTTCCGTGAAGTTATTTTCCTTGGACGATTTTGACTTTTGTATGGAAAACCTGCACGCTAAGGAACCTTGCCGTGATTGATGGCGCCCTTGATCTATTTGGAGTCCACTCAACGGCTTAAGTGGCTGCGCTCGTGCCTTTGTTCCGTTTCGAGTCCGCTCAACGACTCAAGTGTCTATGCTCGCACCCTTACTCTATTTCGAGCCCACTCAACAACTTAAGTGGCCACGCCAAGAACGTCAAGGTATCTTGCCGGCAGTGGCACCGCCAGCAGGCTGCTAAGGACCCGCTCCTTGAAGCACTCGCGGTAGGGCTGCACATGCCGACAAGGTTTTTCCAAAAAAGTGTAGGGAAAACACCATGCAAAGAGGAATCTAACGAGGATATAATATGCAGTCATTGAATTAGGGTGAAATTTACATGGATGTTGCCTCTTCCTAAGTACATCTTTATTTGACTTTCTCCCCTAGGGGAGATTACGATAAGAAAAATATGGAAGGAGGAGGCAGATTACAAGGAGAAAAAGGTAGCAAGGGCCTCCGATGAGAGCTTGGCCCCTCCTGGGCCAGCATTGCATGGAGGATAAGATCAGCGCTGCGCGGATGAGAGGGGGGGCAGAAGCCGAAGTCCATGGGCCTGCCAGGAGATCCAGCTGGAAGATGAGGCAGCGCCTGGGACAAGGACCCCCGGTAGGATCACCCTTCCAGAAGGGGGAGAGGCTTGAGGCTGACGATGATGGTGCGACCATCGATAAGTCAGAGCTTAGGTCGTCGTATTACGACTTGAGGGCTTGGAGCTCAAACTCATCATCGCTTTCACCGACACGGTCCTCGTCGTCGCTGTCGCTCGAGGATGAGCTTTCAGCGCCACTCGAGCTCTCTTCGCAGCAGCTGAGACGGACGCCTGAGCGCCCATAAATCTTGACGGATAGCAGATCGTCCTCCGTTAGTTTGAAACGAAGGATGTGCCCATCCTGGAGGTTGTGGGCACGGGCGAAGGATTTCTAGTTGCCCCTGAAGAACATGACGCAGCTCTCCGGATACTCAACATCCACCCGCGTGGCGCCGTTGCAGTAGCCATGCGCCCGCAGCCACAAAACGGGCGGCTTGTCGGCCTCCATCGCCCTAGCGAAAGGGTGAGGAAGGTGCAAATGGCTTTGAAGGGGACCACGCAGTTTGAGGACAAACTCCAACGCCGCCCCCTCGGCGTGGGTCTCTTCAAGGAAGGGGCCTGCCGTCAGAGGGAGAGATGGAGTAGCACTCTGCCTCCCCCGGCCTCGGCCTCCACGGTGACCACGGCCCCTCGTGCCTCTCCCGCTGCGAGCACCCGGGTCATCCTCTGCCTCTACGGCAGAAGCGGTGGCATGATCCAGACGAGAACTCCTCCTTGGTGAAGAGGACGACGGCTGCCCGCTCCCCCTATTCATGGCTAAGGGCGGGCACCACTCAGGGTTTGGAAGAAGTGGAAAGGCGAGATCTAGAGATTCGCGCTTGATGAAGAAAGAAGGTTGGTTGAGCATCGCCCTCGCTACCCCTCAATTTATAGGGGGAGCACGGGGGCTGGCTCTCCCCCGCTCCAACAGTCACCGCCCACCTCCTCCAATAGCATCGCCCATGATCACGGGGCAAACAACAACCGCCCCGTTGCTCCAATCCATGGCGCTGAAGTTTCTGCTACAGCCAGGACTTTAAGTCATGGGCGCCCGTTGTTGGCTCTCCGCTATGCATGCGGCACGCGTGGCGGAAATGGCCTGACGCAGCCATGGAAACAATTATTACCGTTCCATGCACGTACCCCACGTCGCGCACTTAACGTGCGTCATGGGGAGGCACAGTAAGAGGAATGATTACAATAGTAGTTAAATCCTGCCACGCGTGCCCGTGCACTGTTTGGGCCTAGCCCAACAACGCCCCGCACTGTGTGTGGCCTAGGCCCGGGGGCTCCTGTCAGTGTACTAAAGTATGGGCTTTTTAGTACCCCATACTTGTGCATGGGCAGTTGTAGCCATACCAGCGGCAAGGCCTGCCAGGGAGCAACTGGGAACAAATACAATAACATCAAGAAGGCATTCAAGTCAACAGACCGAAGGCTGAGACCCCGGCAAGATCTTGTCGGGATAGCTTATGGGGCCCCGACAAGGCGAAGCCCTGGCAAGACCCCGCCAGCGCACAGGCTAGGTGTCGCCCCACCTGGGCATGTGTCGAGGCACCGACGATGGAGGGGTTAAGCGGTGCCGATGGGACGGGGTCATGTCCCGTCCCGTGGACGGTCAGAGGCACCAGACGGAGCATTAAATGCGCATGTCTTACACTGTCAGAGTTAGGTAGGATAGCACTATAGCTCTGGACACATCGTGTACGCACTGTACACCGCTGTTGGGATCCCCTTATTCATATAAAAGGAGGCCCAGGGCGTTACGGTAGGGGCGACTTTAGGACTTTTTGGGACACTTTTGGACTTTGAGATCTTCTCTGGCCCATTCTGCATGAGTAGCAGCTGTGTATTATAGCGCTCCCAGAACAAGAGCTAGAACTGATCCAGTACAACCAAGCAGAAGTAGGGTTTTACGCATCTCTGCGGCCCGAACCTGGGTAAAAATCCCCTGCGCTGCTCGTTTGTCCTGCTCTTCGCGCACATCCGTCTCCCTGCCGAACCGAAAGGGATCCTCCCGATCCCATAGGTGTTCGTCCCCCAAGACAGTTGTATCGGTGGTCGATAGAACTTGAGGGAATATTTGTTCTACCTTTAGCTCCTTGTTGGGTTCGACACTCTTACTTACCGAAAGAGGCTACCACTAATCCCCTATACTTGTGGGTTATCAGCTTCTCTTATATCATCTGAAGTTTGGCTTGCCTGTTTCTCTTCACATAGAAAACCATTATTCGTAGAATGATCTTTTGTTTTACTTATATTTATTAGAGCATGGTGTTTTGTATAAATAATTAAACTCTATTGCTTCACTTATATCTATTTAGAGAGTCAACATGGATTGGTAATTCACATGCTTAATCATACAATCCTACATAAAACTTAGGGATCACTAAATATGATATGTTTCATTCCTTGCTTTAGTTTTGTGATACGTCTCCCACATATCTATAATTTATGAAGTATTCATGCCATGTTTACAATAATTCTATATGATTTTGGTATGATCTTATTGGAGCTAACCCGGTGTGACGTTGTTTTCAGTAGAACTACCATGGTGTCGTTTTTGTGCAGAAATAAAAGTTCTTGGAATGGGTTGAAAATTTAGTATAAATTTTTGGACCAAAAGAGACCCCCGAAGCATTGGATTTGGGCCAGAAGAGCCACGAGGAGGTCACAAGCCTGTCAGGTGCGACCACCCCCTAGCCGCGCCTAGCAGGCTTGTCACTACCTCGTGGCCCCCCTTGACGTGAGATTGAGGCCAAAAATTCATATAAATATAGAAACCTTTGAAAAGAAACCTAAATCGGGAGTTCCTCCACTGCAAATTTCTAGAGCCACGAAAAACCAATCGGGAGCCCGTTCCAGCACCCTACCGGAGGGGTAACCATCACCGGAGGCCATCTTCATCATCCCGACGCTCTCCATGACAAGGAGGGAGTAGTTCAACCTTGGGGCTGAGGGTATGTACCAGCAGCTATGTGTTTGATGTCTCTCTCTCATATTCTTGAGATGACACGATCTTGATGTACCGCGAGCTTTATTGATATAGATGAATCGTATGGAGTTTTCCCCTCTCTCTCTTGTTGTGATGAATTGAGTTTTCCCTTTGAAGTTTTCTTATCGGATTGTGTCTTTAAAGATTAGAGAACACTTGATGTATGTCTTGCGATGGGATATCCATGGTGACAATGGGATGTTCTATTTATCCACTTGATGTATGTTTTGGTGATCAACTTGTGGGTTCCGTGACCTTGGGAATCTATGCATAGGGGTTGGCACACGTTTTTATCTTGACTTTCCGGTAGAAACTTTGGGGAACTCTTTGAAGTTCTTTGTGTTGGATTGAACATGATGAATTTGAGATTATGTGATGCATATTGTATAATGAAGCCCATGGGTACTTGTGGTGACATTGGAGTATCTAGGTGACATTAGGGTTTTGGTTGATATGTATCTTAAGGTGTTATTTTAGTATGAACTCTAGGGTTGTTTGTGACACTTATAGGGATAGCTCATAAGATTGATCAGAAAAGATAACTTTGAGGTGGTTTCGTACCCTACAATAATTTCTTTATTAGTTCTCCACTATTTGTGAGTTTGGAGCGAACTCTTTGTCGCACGAGAGGTACTTACTATGATTCAACTATGTCAATATTGTTGAGAGAAATTGCACTGGTGAAAGTATGGACCCTAGGCCTTGTTTCCAAGCATTTATACTACATTTTGCTCGCTGTTTACTATTTGTTACCTTGCTGTTTTTATATTTTCAGATTACAAAAATCTATTTCTACCATCCATATTGCACTTGTATCACCATCTCTTCGCCGAACTAGTGCACCTATAGAATTTACCATTGTATTGGGTGTGTTGGGGACACAAGAGACTCTTTGTTATTTGGTTGCAGGGTTGTTTGAGAGAGACCATATTCATCCTACACCTCCCACGGATTGATAAAACTTAGGTCATCCACTTGAGGGAAAATTGCCATTGTCCTACAAAACTCTGCGCTTAGAGGCCCAACACGAGTGTACAAGAAGAAGGTTGTGTAGTAGACATGAAGCTCTTTTCTGGCGCTGTTGCCGGGGAGGTGAGTGCTTGAAGGTATATATTTAGATCTTGCAATCAAATCTTTTAGTTTCTTGTTTTTCACTAGTTTGGTTTTATAAAAGAAAACTACAAAAAAATGGAATTGAGGTTGCCTCATATGCTTCATATTTTTAGTGGTTTTCGTGAAAATGATGGAAAGGGAAATTGTGCTCAAGTGCTAGAAGGAGAAGTTATTAAAATGTTTGGCACTAAATCTTTGAGTCATGAGCATGATTTCAATGTTGTTAGTATGAATTCTTTGAATATCCATAGTACTAATGATGATTGCACTAGTCATGATAAAAATATTTCTTATAAGCATGCCAATTTTTGTGGAGTGCATAGAGTTTGTCAAGACTTGCCTAAAAGGGAGGATTGATTTTGTAAGATGCACAAGTATTTAAAAACTAAATGGTTGCAAGAAAGGCTATATGTTTGTGCTGAAAGACTTAATTTTTCTCGCCATCCTTGTGAACTTTGCAACGAAAGTGGTCATTTTAATTTCCAATGTGAATTATTTCATGATCGAATGGTGTCCATAAACTATGATAACCTCATTACCCTTGAGAATCATAATGAACTTAGTCTATTTTTGGGGTATGAAGAAATGAAACATAAAACTAAGGATGTTCCATCTTGGGTTCTCATGAAATTGATTGATTTTGATCTAAATGAAATCTATATGTATTGCGTGGTAAATTGCACTGAGAATCCTTATGTTGCCAATTATTTAAAGACAAGAAAACAAATAGAAGATGAAGGGAATACTAATGAAGGGGAAGAGGTTTCCCAATAGCCTCCTATTTTTTCTTATGATGAATCAGGTAATGAGGAGCTTTTTATTCAACCAACCTCTTCAAAAAGAAGCTTGGAGGAATTAAGTAAACCCACACATAATGTGCTGAAGAAGAAGAAAAGAAGGAAAAGTGAAGGCAAAGAGGTATCTCTCCCAAATAGTGTTGCTCCCATTATTGATAGTCTCATGCGAATGAATCAAAAATAGTTGTGGAAGATGATACACTTGAGGATGATTGTCACGCCCAAGATGCGTGCCTATCCGTTTTGAGGCACGAGGTCCTCGCAAAGGATAGAAGCGCATCTTGCCGTTAGCAAGATAAGCATCATCACATCATACATGTACTGAAGGGAAGAGTAGATCAAGTTGGCTTACACTCGCCACATGCTAAATTACAATGTCACTCAGTTCATACATCAAGAGGAACACAGGGTACGGCTACGGACGAAAACAAACGATAAAAGCAAATGCGATGATACTATCAAGCTGCCCAAGATCACGACCAGGTCCTCTACTCATCCGGATACGTCACGTACATCCTGCCTGTCTCCTCATCATACTCCCACTGGAGCTGAGTAAGATCATCCTGCACGAACTCATCTGATCCTGCACCTGGATTGTTGTAGTAAACTGTGAGCCACAGAGGACTCAGCTATCAAGTAACCCGGGTGCCACCACTATTTAAGCTTTAGGATGGAAGGGTGATGTTTAGTTTGCAGCAGCACTAAGCAATTTTTATGGTGGCTAGCTTACGCAACATGAAATAAATATGTGAGGCCTACGAAGACGATCGAATCTAGAATGATCTCTAAGAGATCCTGAACACTTACTTACGTCAATCATAACCCCACCGTGTTCTCTCTCAGTTCATGTTCACGAGCAGGGACGATCACGGTTGCTCACACAGTTGGTGCATTTTAATTAGAGTTTACTTCAAGTTTGCTAGAACCGGGTGTTAAACAAATATCCAAGTTGCCACATAACCGCGGGCACGGCTTTCCGAAAGATTTAACCCTGCAGGGGTGCTCCAACTAGTCCATCACAAATAACCACACTCCACGGGAATTGCCTCGAACGCGGATCTCGCGATCATCATAGGCAACTCCAAAAGGAATTCCAACACCTCGAGAAAACCCGAAGAAAGTCAGAGTCCACACACAAGACATTCGATAAAGGTAAAACCAATCCAGCAAGACCACCCAACGTGTCGACGAACCCGATGAGAGCCGCGTATCTCCTTCTCAGGACACGACAAATGAGCAGTACGTACGGTGGCCTGATAGAAATGCCTCGAGTTGCCCCGAGGTGGCCCCGCAAGTGGCTCTAATTTGGACCAACACTCATGAGGAGCATTGGCCTGGGGGTTGATTAATTATCCACGGGGTTGCAAAGCCCTATGCAGGTTCATTTAAGTTATTAGCAAATGTAGAACCAATGTTGGGTCTTGCCAGACAAGTTTTAATCTCAACCGAATAAACAAGGGGGTCCCCATAACAACCCCAAGCGTGTTAGGAGCGCAAAATATGAAAAACATAACACCGGTAACAAGGAACTAATGGCGGCACGAGTGGAACAAATCACTTAGCAAAAGGCCAAGCCTTCCACCAATACCAGATATATATGTGCATTAAAATAAATAATAGAATTTATGGTGATATCCAATCCATGTTATCTCATGGAACAATCTGCAACTAAGAACGCTATAAGAGGGGCTGAGCAACGGTAACTTAGCCAATCAACGGTTGCTGGGATGTGGAGGTTAGAGGCTGTCATGGTAACATGGGGGCTGATATCATGTGGTAGGTAGCTCAATGGTAACGATAAGAACGAGAAACTAGCAAGCAAAGATAGTGTTGGGATCCGGGTACGATTTGCCTTTTTGTTCTTCAGCGGAATAAGTGGCGGGATCCTCGTAGTGGTACTCTCCAGGTTCCCCGAACTCAGGTTCGACACTCGCTTCTACCCAAGAGAAACAGCAAATAAATAACCAAACAAGGTGCAATGCATAACCAAGATGATGCATGATCATTTTAATGAGATTATACATGGCAATCCAATTCTAGTCAAGTTTCACATGCAAAGGTGGTAGATTAGTGAATCTGGACAGAACCTCATGTTAAGTTATTTAGACATGAATGAACATGGAAAATATGGATGCATCATGAAATATCGATGGAAATGCATATAAAGATCGCGAGAAACGGAGCTACGGTTCTCGAGATACGCTCACGACAAGGTACGAAGACAAAACTCAAGACCATCAAATACCTGGGCCAATTCTTGGCATTCCAAGGTATCCACTGGAAATGTGGTGAAAAACCAATCACAATAGACTCAAGAATCACTCAATTGCATGGAGTATAGCTCCCACAACACACAAAACAACATAGCACTCAATCTGCCACAAAACAGCAACATAGCAATTTGAAAAGCTCACAACTATTGCTACAGGAACCCTACAGCCACAAACAAGACATGAACAGGTTCTGCTAAATACCCTCATCAATTCATCCAACTATACAATCAGCAAAAGAGCAACACATCACTATGTATAGAGCTGGCAAGTAGACATGATGAAACAGATTTTTAGGGACTTAGTGAAAATTCCAGTTTTTCTGGAATCTGGGTTGATAAAGTAGCAAGTTCACAGCACTGGTAAAATGTGCTAGGAATCTCCAAATGGCATGAAAATTAACAGGATGGTAGATGACAATAACTACTACAAATACCTAGCACTGAGCATGGTCAAAACCTCAACACAACACTAGCTACACCCTGATCTTCAAGGCAAAACAATAACAGCAGCTTCTCCAGACTTCGCCATTTTTAGACTAGCTGGACAGAAACAGAAAGTAGGCAACTTAACAGCATGGTTCCCACTGATTTGGGAACTCATCATGAATAATAAAAATACTGGGATGTTCACAGCAACTTTGACAAACAATCTCTGGTTGACAAGAACATGAAAGCAGGCATAGATTAATTCATATGAAAAAGACAAAAAGGCATTACAACATAAAAATGCACTTTTGTCAAGTTGCGCCAAAGTCAAATCTGACTTCACAGGTGAATAGAGGGGTTTAAAACACCCCAAAAACATTACTCATACCTATATGCTTGCATGGAACATGAGGGAGAAAAGCTAGGTCAAAATTTGACCCTTACTCCCATGTGTGTCTTATGGCACTTAAGTTCCTTGATGAAAAGCTAAAGAATTGACATGGGACCTATGCATACAAGTTGTAAATTCACAAATAACACTCTAGTAACATGTTAGCATGGCATGGCAACAAGAAACAAGGATGAAACTAGCTAGAGTGGAAAACAAGCTCACATGATCAAATAGGATGATTCCTACACATGGAGCTACAAGCACATATGTAAGATGGAAAGAGCATACACATCACATTACCATGCTCTCACCACAAGATCATGTGCACAAGCACACCATATATCACACACACCACAACATGTGTGTATATGCACATGGGTGCATATACACACACTCACAACAATACATGTATGTAGGTGCACCTAGACACACCTACACACAACACACACACACCCTAGCTCATCTACACACCCAAACATGTGTATGTCTTGCACATACTCACACACTCACAACATACCCAAAACACTACACTAAGGGACGCACACACACAAGTATGGGTGTGTATGCACTTGATGCTTACACACACACTTCTACACCCAACATGCACACCACACTAGTGTGCATATGTACATGAGTGCATATACACACACATACACCCACAAGTGTATTACCCACACATACATAAGCAAATACATGCAATAGGTGTATACACACACACACTCATATATACATAAATACACATACACATATAGATAGATACCTACACTACAAACACAAGTGTATGTGCAAAACTTACACGCACACACAACACACCACACACACTACAAACATGCATATATACCTATATGTGTGTATAAACACACACACACATGTCAAAACACACACAAACACCCACATGTGTATATGCACATGGTGCATATACACACCAACACACACAAGTAGGTGCACAGGGCATATATGCACCACACATACACAAATATATACTCATATATGCTGGATTGCAAAAGGAACAAAAGAAAAGAAAGAAAACACAAAAACAAAAGAAAACAGAAAAACAAAAAAAAGGGGGGAAGAGAGGGATCGAACCCTGCACCTCCTGCCTGCACACACACGCGCTCTACCACTGGGCTACGCCTCGGGTCTTACTAGTATAGGGGGATTAGCCCTTCTATACGCGCACTCACCACTACTCCTCTGACGAAACTGAAACAGACAGGGGAACGACGACAGGGAGACAACGGCGAAGCCTTTCGGCGACACCCGGCCGAATCCACGACCCCAACGGCACACGCGCACTCACACACAATCTACGCCCCCGTTCCCACCACCATCTTGCGAAGAGGGGAAATGGCGACGAGCATAAGCTCGAAATTACCGAGCGGCGACGACGACGGCTACGGCGATAGAGACACGAATTCCGACGACAGGAAGGGGCCGCAAGCACGGGCTTCTCACCGAGGGAAGACGACGGCGACAGGGGCTCGACGAAGGGGAGGAAGAGCTCGGGGACGCGACGCGACGAAGGGGACGCAGGGGAAGAAGATGGCGGTGACCGAGCACCGCTGCGGATGACGGCGACAGCAGGGGGTCGCTGCGGGGGAGCTAGGTCCTTCCTAGCCCCGGGAATGGAACGGCAACAGCACCAGGAACCGCCCCACCATCTTGGATGGCGACGAGCAGGTCACCGGAGGCGGCGACGACGACGAGCAGCTCTCTGAACCTCTCTCTGAACCCGAGACTTACCTACGGGAGGAAGAAGATAGGAGGAGGACGAGAGGGAGAAGCGGAGCGGCGGCGGCGCTAGGAGGAAGAGGAACCCTAGGGGAAGCGGCACGCACGTCGAGGGAGGCTATATATGCAGGAGCTGACGGCGACGGCGACGGAAAGCTGCGCGGGCGGCAGCTCCTCTCTGAAGATGCTGACGGAGGAGGACGATGGGAGCAGGTCCCTGTTATTCCTCACGTGGGCTGGGCCTGGGCCATGACTCTCTCTCTCAGGAAAACAGAAAAGAAAAACAGAGACTGATTTAAATAAAACCAGACACAAACAAAATCCTCTGGAAAAATAGAAAAAGGGGGTTTTGACCTAACCAAATTATTTTGAGAAGAAGACATTATGCCCCTATTAAATAAAATACTTGAAAGGTTTTTAGAGCAACTTATTTTATTTATAAAATGATTAACAACCCTATTTTTAATTAGTTTACAAAATTAAATCAGGTGCAAACACAAGAGCTACACCCCCAATATTCATGACATAACTCTAGCTATCACATGAACATTTTTAAAAGAATTTTAACACAACTAAATTATGGTCATAAAACACATAGGGTTTAAAAGCAGAAGACAGGGGTTTTGTAGGGGAAGAAAAGAGAGGGGAAGAAGAAGAGAAGGAGCCCACCTCCTTGCCCCCACACTCACACACACAAGACCAAACACTCAACACATCACACCACAACAATCACAAGGAAACCACAGCAAGAAGAAGAGAAGATGCATGATGAAATGATGATGATGATGATGAAGATGATGATGCAAAAATGCCACCAACACAAGAATGACAAGGTGCAACTCCACTCATAAATCAGGACATAAGGTTCATACATCTGGTTACAAGCCATAAAAGGAAGGGACATCACTTGGGATGTGACAATGATTTTGTTATGCATATTGATTGTTGTGATAATAACGATTGGGAAGATAATGATACTTCTTATAATATTGAAAATATTTATGGCACCAACTTGGAGGATAATGATAATAATTCCTATACTATTGGTGCTATTCATACTATTAATGAAGAGAGTGATTATGTTTATGATATACAAAGCCACAAGCTTGGGGATGCTATGTTTGATAAAAATGACATGTTTGAGAATTTATTTGCTGCAATTAATGTTTGTTTCAAGCTTGGGTATGCTATGCTTAATGAAGATGATCTATTTATTCTCCCTACTTTGAATGATCAAATTTGTTATAATGGTTGCATGCCTCCTACTTATGATGATTATTGTGATGATACTTATGAGATGAAAAAGAGTGATAATTACTATTATGATACTTGTAATAGTTATTAATATCCTTTTAATGAATATTACTCTTTTAGTGTGTAACTAATTTGTAGTATTCAACTCTTTTATTATACTCCCACTATTAGTAACGAGAAGAAATTTTCTTGTGTGGGGAGTACTAAAATTCCTATGCTTGTAGATCATGAAAAGAATGCTTTATGTTCTGGTTATATTGTGGAATTCCTTCATGATGCTACTGAAAATTATTATGAGGGAGGAACATATGCTTGTAGGAATTACAATAATATAAAGTTTCCTCTCTATGTGTTCAAGGTTTTGAAGTTATGCTTGTTTTGCCTTCCTATGCAAGTTGATTCTTGTTCCCGTGAATTGTTTGATCACAAAAACCTATGCATAGGAAGTGGGTTAGACTTAAATGTGCTTGTTATGTGATTCATGATGCTCTTTTGCATGTCTCAAATATTACTCCTATGTGAGCATCATTGAAATCATCATGCCTAGCTAAAAGGCATTAAACAAAAGCGCTTGTTGGGAGACAACCCAACACTTTTACCTTCTGTTTTTATGTGTTAAAATGATTAATATACTATAGTAATCATTTTTTGTGTCTTTTATTTCAATAAAGTGCCAAGAAAAGCCTTTGGGATAGTGCGAATACCTGCTTGTTTGATTCTGTGAAAAACAGGAAGTTTTGCGTCCAGTATATGAATTATCTAATTTTAATGGAGCGTCAAAACATTATGAAATTTTTACAAAGCATTTATATGCAAATTCCTTGAGTTTTTCCTAATGTTTCAGAATTTTTAGAGTCAGGTAAGTATGGTGATTATTCAGATCTTTACAGACTGTTTTCTTTTTGACAGATTCTGTTTTGCATGCATAGTTTGCTTGTTTCAAGTGTTCCTATAGCTTATATTGAGTAATGTAAATTGTGGGAATGATGGAATACAGTAGGTATAATGTGGGAATAATTATGAATCTGTCTTGACATTAACTAAGTGAATGTCTATCTTTATTACACTAACCCTTCTCACAAAGTTCCGTTAGGTTTTGTGTGATTGAAGTTTTCAAGTTTTGGATGAGATACCGATATGAGGTGAATAAGGAGTGAAAATAACCTAATATTGGGGATTCCCTAGGCACCCCCAAGGTAATATTCAAGGAAGACTCAAACGTCTAAGCTTGGGAATGCCCCGGAAGGCATCCCCTCTTTCGTCTTCAACACTATCAGTATATCTTACTTGGAGCTATATTTTTATTCGTCACATAATAGTGTAATTTTATTTTGTTTTGTATCTGTTAGGTGTTATTTATAATCTTTTTATTCAATAAAAAGTTCCAAGAATTGCCTTTAGGATGCTTGAATTGCATGTTTGATATGTGTTGTGTAAAAACAGAAACTTCTTCTGTAGTGTTTGAATTTTCATATTTTACTGTAACTTGGAAAGTTTCTGAAATTTTTACAAAGTGTTTGCATATAAATTTTATTTGATGTTATAAAGTTTCGGAATTTTTTGAGTTACATAAGTACACTATTTTTACAAATTTCTACAGACTGTCCTGTTTGGACAGATTGCTGTCATAGTTTTGTTATCTACTTGTCCTATAGTTTCCATATCCTATATTGGTAGATATAAATTGCAGAAATGATAGTATACAATACCTAATGTTTGAAATTTATTGCGCAAATGGTCTTGGCAGTACAATATGTGTTGATTTGTTCTTATGTGTACTAACTTATCTCACGAGTTCTTTTCGAGTTTTGTGTAGATGAAGTTTTTGAGAATAGGCGAAACCATGATATGAGAGGAATGAACGAGATACAAAGTCTCAAGCTTGGGGATACCCAAGTCACCCTAAGTAAATATTTCAAGACATCTCAAGCATCTCAGCTTTGGGATGCTACGCATACCACCTCTCTTCATCAACAATTATCGGTTAGCCTATGTTGAGCATAAATTTTTATTTGTCCACATGATATGTGCTATTCTTGGAGTGCTAGTTTTATTTTGCTCTCTGTTTAAATAAAATACTCAGATATGAAAATATTCATTGAGAGAGAGAGGGAAAGTTCTCACATGGCTACTTAATTGTTTAACTACTCATTGATCTTCACTTATATGTTTTGGAGTAGTTTGTTCATTTACTCTCGTGCTTCACTTATATCCTATGAGTAAATGGTTGAATGAATTGAATATCACAAATCTTAAATTATATATGCTTCATATACTTATCCCATGGGGAGTAATTACTTCACATATAAGAAGTATAGGTGGTAAAATTTATTGAAAATTAGCAAACACCGCATTGGTCACTTTAACCATTCATGAAAAAATATTGAAGGAAGAGAGATTTCACATATAAATATACTATATTGGACATCTTATATGATTGTGATTACCCATTAATTATTTTCAAACTTGAGAAAATTATTTGGAGTTGGACAAGGAAGACAACGTAATGAGTTATGGTTGCGTATATTTGCATATAAGTTATATTCATATGGATCCTCCAACATGTGGTGCTTGCTCTAGCCAAAACTTCCGCATCAAGTAGAAATACTACTTGTGCATCCAAACACACTTAAACCCAAATTTGTTCCATATGAGTCCACCATACCTACCTATATGCGGTATTTACCTGTCGTTCCAAGTAAATTTGCATGTGCCAAACTCTAAACCTTCAAATAATATTCTGTTTTGTATGCATGAATCGCTCATATAATGACTAGGGGCTGTCAATATCTTCCATGCTAGGTGGGTTATTCTCACGATATCTGTTGGTTCACTATCATTCCCGAGAAAGTGGATGGTAATAGGGATTCCCAGTCCCGAAATCAAAGAAAAAATGCAAATGATAAAACAAAACTCCCCCGGGAATGTTGTTGGTATGGACAGTACCCATGGATTCGGCTCGCCGTGGAGTGTGATTGATTGGTGGAGGGGGAGTAAAAACTTTCACATTCTGTTTGGGAATCTCCTATAATGTATCTATCATGTAAGATATCGAGATCTCTCGATTGTTATGGTGACAATGAAAGCATACCGCCCAAAATTATTATTCATCTTTGTTTTAAAAGCTCGAGCTCTAGCACCTCTACAAATCAATGCTTCCCTCTATGAAGGGCCTATCTTTTACTTTCTAGTACTTACCTTTATGCAAGAGTCATGGTGATCTTCACCACTTCCTATATTTTGCCTTTTTCTCTTGGCAAGCGTCATGTGTTGGGGAAAGATCCAAGCATATATGGCCATTCAAATATATTTGATCATGAATTATTATTGTTGACAATTATCTATATGATAATTAAGTTGGGAGCCGAAATTTAAGTCCCTACCTTTCTTTGTGTTTGACGGATGTCATTTTCTCCAAAAATATGCTTTGAGTGTTAGCAATCATGGAAGACTATATGATAGTTGAGTATGTGGAATTTGCTAAATCAAAGCTCTTACATACACCCTTCCTAAAAATAAGATGAATTGTAATTGTTTGGTGATTGAAAGCATAATTTGTTAGTCTATACTTTAACATGTGGATAGCTTGTTATTTCATCATGAGAAGGTTTATGATATGAGCTACTATTTATGATATATAATGATGCTAGAAAAAGTGTTTGGAATTATCATTGATCAAATTTATGCACTATGCTAGCATTCACACTTCATAAATTATTTCTTTTATCATTTACCTACTCACGAACGAGTAGGAATTAAGCTTGGGCATGCTAATACGTCTCCAACGTATCTATAATTTATGAAGTGTTCATGCCATGTTTACAATAATTTTATATGATTTTGGTATGATTTTATTAGAACTAACCCGGACTGACATTGTTTTCAGCACAGCTATCGTGGTGTCGTTTTTGTGCAGAAATAGAAGTTCTCGGAATGGGCTGAAAATTTAGTATGATTTTTTGGACCAAAAGAAACCCCCGAAGCATTGGAGTTGGGCCAAAAGAGCCAAGAGGAGGTCACAAGCCTGCCAGGCGCAGCCACCCCCTGGCCGCGCCTAGCAGGCTTATCACCACCTCGTGGCCCCCCTTGACGTGAGATTGATGCCAAAAATTCCTATAAATATAGAAACTTACGAAAAGAAACATAGATCGGGAGTTTCACCGCTGCAAACTTCCAGAGCCACGAAAAACCAATCGCGAGCCCATTCCGGCTCCCTGTCGGAGGGAGAAACCATCACGAGAGGCCATCCTCATCATCCCGACGCTCTCGAGGACGAGTAGGGAGTAGTTCACCCTCGGGGCTGAGGGTATGTACCAGCAGCTATGTGTTTGATCTCTCTCTCTCTTGTGTCCTTGAGATGCACGATCTTGATGTACCGCAGGCTTTATTGATATAGATGAATCATATGGAGTTTTCCCCTCTCTATCTTGTTGTGATGAATTGAGTTTTCCCTTTGAAGTTTTCTTATCGGATTGAGTCTTTAAGGGTTTGAGAACACTTGATGTATTTGTTGCAATGGGATATCCATGGTGACAATGGGATATTTTATCGATCCACTTGATGTATGTTTTGGTGATCAACTTGCGGGTTCCATGACCTTGGGAATCTATGCATAGGGGTTGGTACATGTTTTTGTATTGACTTTCCGGTAGAAACTTTGGGGCACTCTTTGGAGTACTTTGTGTTGGATTGAACATGATGAATCTGAAATTATGTGATGCATATCGTATAATCAAGCCCATGGGTACTTGTGGTGACATTGGAGTATCTAGGTGACATTAGGGTTTTGGTTGATGTGTATCTTAAGGTGTTATTTTAGTATGAACTCTAGGGCTGTTTGTGACACTTATAGGGATAGCTCATAAGATTGATCAGGAAAGATAACTTTGAGGTGATTTCGTACCCTGCAATAATTTCTTCGTTAGTTCTCCGCTATTTGTGACTTTGGAGTGAACTCTTTGTCACACGAGAGGTACTTACATATGATTCAACTATGTCAATATTTTTGAGAGAAATTGCACTAGTGAAAGTATGGACCCTAGGCCTTGTTTCCAAGCATTTATACAACATTTTGCTCGTTGTTTAGTATTTGTTACCTTGCTGTTTTTATATTTTCAGATTACAAAAATCTATATCTACCATCCATATTGAACTTGTATCACCATCTCTTCGCTGAACTAGTGCACCTATACAATTTACCATTGTATTGGGTGTGTTGGGGACACAAGAGACTCCTTGTTATTTGGTTGCAGGGTTGTTTGAGAGAGACCATATTCATCTGACACCTCCCACAGATTGATAAACCTTAGGTCATCCACTTGAGGGAAAATTGCCACTGTCCTACAAAACTTTACGCTTGGAGGCCCAACACGAGTCTATAAGAAGAAGGTTGTGTAGTAGAAATCATTTTGCCATATAGATATGATAATATGTGGGAGGTACTAGTGGATGATTGTGTTTAGTAAGTTATTGGTGTTGTGGTTTGTGATTCCCGAAGCATGCATGTATAGTCTCCCATTATGCTAGGAAGTTGGAGCACAGTTTATCCTTGATTGTCTATCGTTGTGTGAAGGTGGGGGCGCGCGATGGTTAACTCCTACCAACCTCCCCCTAAGGGCATGCATAGTAATACTTTGCTTCAAGGGCTAATAAACTTTTGCAATAAGTATGTGAGTTCTTTATGACTAATGTTAGTCCATGGATTACACACACTCTTACCTTTCCGCAATTTGCTAGCCTCTATCGTACCATGCATTGCCCTTTCTCACCTCGAGAGTCGGTGCAAACTTCGCTAGTGCATCCAAACCCCGTGATAAGATACGCTCTGGGATACATCTCCAACGTATCTATAATTTATGAATTATTCATGCCATGTTTACAATAATTCTATATGATTTTGGTATGATTTTATTAGAACTAACCCGGACTGATGTTGTTTTCAGCAGAACTACTGCGGTGTCGTTTTTTTTGTGCAAAAATAAAATTCTCGGAATGGGCTAAAAATTCAGTATGATTTTTTGTGGACTAAAAGAGATCCCCGAAGCATTTGAGCTAGGCCACAAGATCCACGAGGAGGCGGCAAGCCTGGCAAGCGTGGACACCCCCCTCGTCGCGCCTAGGAATCTTTCCACCGCCTCGTGGCACCCCTTGATGTGAGATTGACGCCAAAAATTCCTATAAATATAGAAACCTCCGAAAAGAAACCTAGATATGGAGTTCCGCTGCCGCAAGCCTCCTGAGCCACTATAAACTAATCGAGAGCTCGTTTCGGCACCCATTCGGAGGGGGTAATCATCACCAGAGGCCATCTTCATCATCCCGGCGGTCTCCATGATGAGGAGGGAGTAGTTCACCCTCGGGGCTGAGGGTATGTACCAGTAGCTATGTGTTTGATCTATCTCTCTCTCTCTCGTGTTCTTGAGATGGCACGATCTTGATGTACCGCGAACTTTATGGATAGAGATGAATCATATGGAGTTTTCCCCTCTCTATGTTCTTGTGATGAATTGATTTTTACCTTTGAAGTTTTCTTATCGGATTGAGTCCTTAAGGATTTGAGAACGCTTGATGTATGTCTTGTGATGGATATCTGTGGTGACAATGGGATGTTCTATTGATCCACTTGATGTATGTTTTGGTGATCAACTTGCGGGTTCCGTGACCTTGGGAATCAATGTATAGGGGTTGGCACATGTTTTCGTCTTGAATGTCCGGTGAAAACTTTGGGGCACTCTTTGAAGTTCTTTGTGTTGGATTGAACATGATGAATCTGAAATTATGTGATGCATATCGTATAATCAAGCCCATCGGTAGTTGTGGTGATATTGAAGTATCTAGGTGACATTAGGGTTTTGGTTGATGTGTGTCTTAAGGTGTTATTTTAGTACAAACTCTAGGGCTGTTCGTGACACTTATAGGGATAGCTCATAAGATTGATCGGAAAAGATAACTTTGAGGTGGTTTCGTACCCTACAATAATTTCTTCTTTAGTTCTTCGCTATTTGTGACTTTGGAGTGAACTCTTTGTCGCACGAGAGGTATTTACATATGATTCAACTATGTTAGTATTGTTGAGAGAACTTGCACTAGTGAAAGTATGGACCCTAGGCCTTGTTTTCAAGCTTTGCAATACCGTTTTTGCTCACTTTTGTTACTTGCTACCTTGCTGCTTTTATAATTGCAGATTACAAAAACCTATATCTACCATCCATAGTACACTTGTATCACCATCTCTTCGTCGAACTAGTGTACCTATACAATTTACCATTGTATTGGGTGTGTTGGGGACACAAGAGACTCCTTGTTATTTGGTTGCAGGGTTGTTTGAGAGAGACCATATTCATCCGACACCTCCCACGGATTGATAAACCTTAGGTCATCCACTTGAGGTAATTTTTCAATATAGAGTTAGATGCACACCCACTTAGTTTTCATATTGAGTTTTCATACACTTATAACTCTTAGTGCATCCGTTGCATGGAAATCCCTACTCCTCGTGTTGATATCAATTGATGGGCATCTCCATAGCCCGTTGATTAGCCACTTCGATGTGAGCTTTCTTACCTTTTTGTCTTCTCTATATATACCCCTATCATCATACTCTATTCCACCCATAGTGCTATATCCATGGCCAGCACTCATGTATTGCATGAGAGTTGAAAATGCTGAAGCTCGTTAAAAAGTATGAACCAATTGCTTGGGTGACACCGGGGTAGTACATGATTTATACTTTGTGTTAAGAAGACAGAGCATGACAAGGCTATATGATTTTGTAGGGATAGCATTCTTTAGCCTTGATATTTTGAAAGACATGATTGTTTGTTGGGATGTTTGAGTATTAATGTATTTATGTCAAATTATAGACTATTGCTTTGAATCACTTGTGTCTTAATATTCATGCCATGATTAGATATATGATCAAGATTATGCTAGGTAGCATTCCACATCAAAAATTATCTTTTTTATCATTTACGTACTCGAGGACGAGCAGGAATTAAGCTTGGGGATGATGACACATCTTCGTCATAACTATAATTTTTGATTGTTTCATGCCAGTATTATACAACTTTCACATATTTTTGGCACCATTTTACATGATTTATTGGACTAACCTATTGATCCAGTGGCTAGTGACAGTTCATGTTTGTTACGAGTTTTTTTATTAGCAGAATAACCATATCAAACGAAGTCCAAATGGAATAAAAATTTACGGAGAATTATTTTGGAATATTTCTGAATTTTGGGAGGTGGAATCAACGCAAACAGGGGCCCACGGCCACCATAAGACACCAGGGCATGCCCACGGGCCCTGTCGCGTGGTGATGGGTTGTGCCCACCTCGTAAGTGGGTTGGAGCTCTCCTTGGGCCGCAAGAAATCTATTTTTCATATAAAAATCCCCTCAAAATATCAGCGCAGTCAGGGTTATGGATCTTTGGGAATATAAGAAATGGTTTTGGCCAGAAAACAGGAAAGCGAAATAGAAGAGAAGAGATAGGGAGATCCAATCTCGAAGGGTCTCCTGCCCCTCCACCGCCATTGAGGCCATGGACCAGAGGGGGAACTACCCTCCCATCGAGGGGTAGGCCAAGTAAGAAGGAGGAGGGAGCTCTCTCCCCCTCTCTCCCGGTGGCGTCGGAACGGCTCCGGGGCAATCATTATGACGGTGATCTACACCACCAACTTCGCCGCCATCAACACCAAATCTCTCCCCCTCTATGCAGCAGACCTCTCTTCCCTGTTGCAATCTATACTTAAACATGGTGCTCAACTCCATATATTGTTTCCCAATGATCTTCGGCTATCCTATGATGTTTGAGTAGATCTCTTTTGTCCTATGGATTAATTGTGGTATGATGTTATGGATGTGAGTTGTATGTTGATATGGTGCTGTCGTATGGTGCCCTCCGTGTCGCGTAAACGTGAGGGATCCCCTCTACAGGGTGTTGCAATATGTTCCTGATTTGCCTATGGTGGGTTGCATGAGTGATAGAAGCATAACACTGAGTAGGTGGGTCATTGCGTATGGGAGTAAGGAGGACTCGATACTTAATGCTATGGTTGGTTTTTACCTTAATGAACTTTGGTAGTTGCGGACGCTTGCTAGAGGTCCAATCATAAGTGCATATGATCCAAGTACGGAAAGTGTGTTAGCGTATGCCTCTCCCTCATTGCATATAACAAGTATCTATCATATTATATTCAATTGCCTAGGGACAATCTTTATCTTGTGTTACACAAAAAGCTTTCTACTAAGCTATTTACTTTTGTTGTTCTTTTATTAAAACAACACCTAACTTTTATCTCCGCATTCTTTATTATCTTACAATGTACTTCTAGTTTTGTTCCTACAAAGTAGTTTCATACTTGTTCTAGGTAAAGTAAGCATTAGCGTGCGTACAGTTGTATTGATGGTCGATATAACTTGAGGGAATATTTGTTCTACCTTTACCTCCTCATTGAGTTCGACACTCTTACTTATGGAAAAAGGCTACAAACGATCCCCTACACTTGTGGGTTGTTAATATCTTCAGGACTGAGAAATAAGATTACCCTCTTCTTCGGAGTGGGTTCAAGCGGCGGTTCAAGGAGAGGCCAATCATAATAATTCTTCAATATATTATTCAATAGTTCCTCAGCTTCTTCAATAGTTTGTTTCCTGAAAACACAACCAACACAACTATCTAGGAAGTCCCTAGAAGCACCAGTTAGTCCATTATAAAAGATATCATGTATATCATATTTCTTAAGAGGATGGTTAGGCAAAGCATTAAGCAATTGGAGAAGCCTCCCCTAAGCTAGTGAGAGACTCTCTTCTTCAATTTGCACAAAGTTAAATATTTCTTGTAAGGCAGCTTGTTTCTTATGAGCGGGAATTTTTTTACAGAGCAGTAGTAAATCATATCCTGGGAACTACGCACACAACCAGGAGCAAGAGTATTGTACCATATCTTAGCATCACCCTTCAATGAGAACGGAAATAATTTGAGAATATAGTAGTAGAAAATTTTCTCATCATGAGCAAAAATGGTGGCTATATCATTCAGCTTAGTAAGATGTACCACTACAGTTTTAGTTTCATAGCCATGGAAAGGATCAAATTCAACCAAATTAATTAACTCTGGTCGACATAGAATTCATAATCCCTATCGGTAACAAAGATAAGTGACGTAGCAAACTTAGGATCACATTTTATTCTAGCATTCAAAGTCTTTTCTTTATACTTGCATAGTAGTTTCTTAAGATCATTTCTATCCTTACAAGAAATAATGTCTCACTACAGGAATCAGGTAATTTGTCGTCGGCCATGGCTGACGGAAAAGGGCGGGACAACTGATGGCAAAGGCCTTTGTCATCTGTCAATAGACGGCAAAAATTCCGACAAAGAAAAACGCGGTAAAGCGGTCCTTTGTTGTCTGCCTCAGGACCACGGCGACATAGAATCTTTGTCATGGGGGAGCTGACGGCAAAGAGTTTGGACGGCATACCCAGGGGCTACGGCCGTCAAGTGTTAACGGTAGTTCTTTGCCGTCCGTTATCTTTGCCGCCGGCCTTATGCCCCCCCCTTTGCCGTCTGTGGGCGGACGACAAAGGGTAAGGCCCTTTGCCCTTGGGGTCCCCCTTTGCCATCGGCCTTGGGCCCCAACCCTTTGCCATTTGCCTTGCTGACCCCTTTGCCATCGGTTTGCCGACGGCAAAGAGTGAGCCCATTTGCCCCTGGGGTCCCCCTTCGACGTCTGCCCACCGATGGCAAAGAGTAAGGCCATTTTCCTTTTTTTTATTTTTTATTAAATCCATTTTCACAGCAATATGACATATATATATATCACAGGAATAAATATGTTGCCATACTGATAACCATATTAAAATAAGTTTCATCCATACATATTATGAAAGTTTCATCCGTACCCAAGCATATTACAATAGTTTCATCCATACATACATAGTTTCATATACATATGTAGCAAGTGTCACATTGTTCATCGATACAAAATAAAAAATACAACTAACCCAAGCACTCCATCAATGCAAACTTCTGTGAAGTGAATGTAATCTGCAAAATGGGAAGCTCCAAAATTAGAAGAAGACTAGATGAAGAAGAGAAGGTAAAAATAGGTCACTTAGGAGCTAACTATGCTTATTATGCCATTTTGGAGCTACGTAAGCTAAGTATAGGTCATTCAATACCTAAGCTAGGTAAAATAGGCCATTTTAGAGCTAGGTAAGCTTATTATGTCATTTAGGAGAAAACTAAGCTAAATATAGGACATTTTTGAGAAAATAGGCCATTTAGGAGCTAATTCAGCTTACTATGTCATTTAGGAGGAAGCTTAGCTAAATATATGTCATTTTAGAGCTAACTTAGGTAAAAATAGGTCACTTAGGAGCTAACTATGCTTATTATGCCATTTTGGAGCTAAGTAAGCTAAGTATGGGTCATTTAATAGATAAGCTAGGTAAAATAGGCCATTTTGGAGCTAGGTAAGCTTATTATGTCTTTTAGGAGAGAACTAAGCTTAATATAGGACATTTTTGATAAAATGGGTCATTTAGGAGCTAATTCAGCTTACAATTCCATTTAGGAGGAAACTAAGCTAAATATATGTCATTTTAGAGCTAACTTAGGTAAAAAAATAGGTCACTTAGGAGCTAACTATGCTTTTTATGCCATTTTGGAGCTAAGTAAGCTAAGTATAGGTCATTTAATAGCTAAGCTAGGTAAAATAGGTAATTTTGGAGCTAGGTAAGCTTATTATGTCATTTAGGAGAGAACTAAGCTTAATATAGGACATTTTTTATAAAATAGGCCATTTAGGAGCTAATTCAGCTTACTATGTCATTTAGGAGGAAACTAAGCTGAATATATGTCATTTTAGAGCTAACTTAGGTAAAAATAGGTCACTTAGGAGCTAACTATGCTTATTATGCCATTTTGGAGCTAAGTAAGCTAAGTATAGGTCATTTAATAGCTAGGTAAAATAGGTAATTTTGGAGCTAGGTAAGTTTATTATGTCATTTAGGAGAGAACTAAGCTAAATATAGGACATTTTTGATAAAATAGGCCATTTAGGAGCTAATTCAGCTTACTATGTCATTTAGGAGGAAACTAAGCTAAATATATGTCATTTTAGAGCTAATTTAGGTAAAAATAGGTCACTTAGGAGCTAACTATGCTTATTATGCCATTTTGGAGCTAAGTAAGCTAAGTATAGGTCATTTAATAGCTAAGCTAGGTAAAATAGGCCATTTTGTAGCTAGGTAAGCTTATTATGTCATTTAGGGGAGAACTATGCTAAGTATAGGATATTTTTGATAAAATAGGCCATTTAGGAGCTAATTCAGCTTACTATGCCATTTAGGAGGAAACTAAGCTAAATATATGTCATTTTAGAGCTAACTTAGGTGAAAATAGGTCATGTAGGAGCTATCTATGCTTATTATGCAATTTTGAAGCTAATTAAGCTAATTATAGATCATAATATAGCTAACTTGGGTAACATAGGTCATTTTGGAGCTAACTAAGCTTATTATGCAAGTTTGGAGCTACCTAAGCTTATTATGTCATTTAGGAGGAAACTAAGCTAAGTATAGGTCATTTTAGAGCTAACTTGGGTAAAATATGTCATTTTGGAGGTAAGGTAAGGTAAGTAACCATCATTATGTGGTTGTTAAGCAAAAACTAGAAAAACATACCATTCTCGTCAGCACAGAGGTGAAGCGCGGTGGTTCTGGCTTGTTTCACCTGGAGAAGGCTCCCCTGTAGAAGGGTCGTGCGATGTGTTTCGGGAGATATTCTGCACCAAACATCATTTGTAATATGTCATTAGCATGATGACACTCAAAAGATCATTGCATTGAAATAAAACTCATCATCCCCGCCATGTTAATGACTGGCATCGCCGGAGGGACGTGGCCAGTCTTCTCGCACATAGACTGTACATTTGGTTTCGACAAGTCAAACTTTTTATTTATTAATGAAACGTACATTAAAATGCAAGATTTGAAAAATATGAAGAAGAAACTTACCACGAAGAGCTCATACATGGCCCTGTTAGACGCATCGTTCCGTGCTCTCTCCACCTCCATCAACGCAGTCGTCCTCTCCTCCAACTCCTTCATCTCCTTATCCTTCACTGCCAAAAGCGTCTGCGTTGCCTCTCTCTCTTTCAGAATAGCAGCCTGCAAGACAACTCATTCTTAGCATTGCAATCATATTGGTTTGCACACACAACGTAATGCGGAAAGATAGTTGAGTCCATTAAAATCACCTCGATGGCGAGTTCGACTGGCCATGGACGAGGTGTTATCTCAGGACAGGAGCTTGTTTGGCATGCCTTTATCTGTCGGAGAGTGCTAGGACAACGTATAAGGCTGTCTCCAATGGCGATCGAGCCATGGGGCCTCCCGTTGCCAGCTATCATCACCAGCTCTGGATCAATAGGCCACTGGCTCGGGTTAAAGTCCTCCCCTTTCCTCACCTTCCTGTGATCTCTGTACTTCACGAGCTTGTGGTGGGAGCAGATGTTGGTGAAGTTTTCAGGATGATCGAGGTCAGACTCACATAATGCCTTGACCTTCTTGTACGAGGCAGTATGGGCCATCGCATAGAGGTCGTACATCTCTGGCACCTCCGTCTTATTGTGACATGCCTAAAAGAGGGAGAGAGGAAAAAGTATTAGTAAAGGGCTAAAGCTAGCATTAAGAATGAATTGCATGAGTCATGAAGCAAACCACATACCTAGTTCTCACCAAACTCATTTAAGTTGACGCTCCCTTGATGGTGTGGCACACCAACCATTTTGCCACACCTATCCTTGGCAGTGTTGTGGCTGGCCTCCCACATTTCGGAGTACCACTGATCCACCAAGGCCTCCCAACAATCCATCTTATCCACCCACCATCTCAAGGGCACCTAAGTTAATAAAAAGAAATTTGAGCGCTACGCATAAGAATCAAATCAAGGAAACTAACTACAAGGCCTTAATAATATATAATTACCTTCATGTAATGCTCCTTATCCATCTTAGAATCGCGGCACTTCCCCTTTCCCTTCCTAATACGCTGCGAGGCGTAGTAGTCTGGAATGGCCTGCACCCGAGCCTCATGCTGCCAGTTTTGAAGTAGGCGGCGGCATTTGGTTTTTATAACCTTTGCCGCGGCCTCCTCGTATCCCTCCTCACACCTATAGAAGGTCTGCAAACGATACAACACTGATTAGTACAATAACTAGCTATTGTTGACTTTTAATTGTGTAAAGGAGTACCCAGAACTATCTGATCACCATGTCGCGCTCGTGTGGCACAAAACAACGTCGATCTCCACCTCCGGCGGGGCCGGGGCACCCAAGTAGTGCTCCCAGGTCATTCCTACCTCTCAACCCCAACCGGGTAACGTAGCAAACCCCGGGAAGTTTTGCCGGCAAAGCACACCAAGGACGCTATTGGGCTTGCGGACACCCTTGGCAACAATCCAACCCCTGTAGTATGACAAATTAAAGCCAACACATTAGATATTTGAGAAAACATGAAAGCAAAAGGTTAAATAAGAGTAAATGAACTTACTTGTCCCCACTTGGCTGAAACGACCACCTCTACTCACGGGTCGCCGGCACGAGCGGGAGCCCCGTACTACCACGCTGGTAGACGGTGGCCCCCTCACCCAGCTCCTCGTCGCTATTAGCATGGCCACTTGGCTCCGACTGACCCAAATCAGGCCAGGTATCCCACTGGGTCTCTTGGGACGTACCCTCATCCCTGCTTTGCTCCGGAGTCTCCTAGAACGAAGCCTCTGGGACACAAGTCTCGTCGACGTGAGGCTCGTGAACCGGAGTCCGTGTAGCCTCCACCTCAGACGGGTCCACCCTAGCAGTCTTGTGCTTAGGTGAATCAGCTGGGGGTGGCGGCGAGGAAGGCGTGGCAGCCACCCTACCTCTCCCGCGGGCGCCACGTGTACCTTTAGTAGCTCTCTTCTTCGCGGGCGGTTGACCTCCTCTCACGGGGGTCGCGGTCATCGAAGAAGCATCTACTCCTTGCAGAGTCGAGAGCAACGCTCTCCGGAGAGACGGGGCAGGAATGGGAGTACCCATTCCACCACCCTCCAACGAAGAAGGAGCCTCGGAGTGCTCTCGACCCTTTCCCACCATCTTTCAACACCTGCCATGACAAAGAGTAAATGAAATTAGTACAACATAAATACCAACATGAGTAATAAAATGTATATAATTTAACTGTATCATCATCATAAATACCAACATGAGTAATAGTTTTTTTATATATGTATATAATAATAGTTGAGACAGGAACTAATAATAATCTTGATCGTCTATATATGCTTTAGGATCAATAAATGCATCATGATCATCACTATCATCAATAAATGCAGCAACAGCATCACTATCAGGAAGAACATGTGGAAGGCCTCCATTATGTAATCGGTCAAGAAGTGACAGGTCATCCGTAGCAGTAACCACTTCTTCTTCCGGCTCTTCCTGTTCCGGCTCAGGGGTTAAGACGGATTCACTGTCGCTGTCTACTTCAATGTTCTGGGGTAAACTAGAGCGGTTCTTGAAACGTTTTTTGGGCATACGTGTTTCTTGGAAGAATTCTCCTTCATATGTGTTTGGGTTAATGTGAGGTTCGTAATCCTCTTCATTGAGGGTAGGTGGTCTAAAACTTGGCGGCACTTCATAAACGACATCCCAACCCTTCAGATTTGGATCAGTTTGGCAGGCCCACGGTAGATAGAAAACTTGTGTCACCTATTGAGCCGTAATATAGACATCGGGAACATCTAAATGGGTGCTTTGGTTGATTTTGACTAGCCCTATATGTTCATGAGTCCTTCTAGTCTCCTTTGGCTGAAACCAATAACATTTGAAAACTACGATGGTCGGTGGGTTTTCACCATAGAATAGAAGTTCATAAATTTCTTCAACTCTTCCATAATACTCGGTACCTCCTTCGCCGATAGCAGAGACACAACAATTTGTAGTATTTACGTCGGGCATAGATAGCTCTTTGCCAAAGGTATGAAAGCTTTACCCGTTGATGTCGTATTTGTCAAATGAACGGACCTTATAGTCAAAACCATTAGCGACATGTCTCAACTCGGCGTCCATAGACTCTGCATCAGCCTACAAGTTTAATACGGAAGAATGGATGCATTAGCCGCAAATTAGACCAAGAAATCAATTGGTCCAGTAATGGTAATTAATTACCCTTTGTTTGAACCAAGAGATGAAACAGAAATAGTCGCCTCTATGCTTTGCCAGAAGCTCATACTCTTCGACGGAATCCTTTTCGATAACTGCTCCATCCGAGAATTCGGCGACGTATCGACTATATCAAATATCCGAGAATAAGAGCAGTTCAAAGGAATTATAAGTAGTGGAACAATAATTTACCGAGAACTTACTCGATGTACGGCCGCACTTCTGTTAGGTTGTTGGAGATATACAATGAAATGGTCCGCCATTCTTCGACATCCAACGATTTCCCTTTCGAAGCACCGGCTGGTGCGAGCTTCCCTTTGAATAGACTGAGGTTGGATCGACCTTTTTTAGGCTCGCCATCATTGTACCGAGGCTTCGGGTTATGCAAATGATGATTTTTGGCTTCGTAGCGTGTTGTCACAAAGTTTGCCGCCTCCTCAGTAATGAATGCCTCGTCCATCGATGCTTCAACTCTACGTTTATTTTTACATTTAGCTCGAAGCGTCTTCTGCATCCTATCAGTTGAGAAGCACCATCGATTTTGAACTGCCCCCCCCCCCAATCTTGCCTCGGTCGAGAGATACAAAATCAAATGCTACATTGGATTAAAGAAGCCCGGTGGAAAGATCCTTTCTAATTTACAGATCAACTCCGGTGCCAACTCTTCCATTTCATCTAGCACACCAGGTGATAGTTCTTTCGCACAAAGAGAACGGAAGAAATAGCTCATCTCTGCCAGTACTAGCCATTCATCCTCAGGGATAAAGCCACGTAACATCACCGGCATTACCCGCTCAAGCCATATGTGCCAATCATGACTCTTGAGACCAAATATATTCAATTTTTCAAGACTCGCTCCCCTCTTTAGATTCGTAGCATACCCATCAGGGAACATCAACCACATTTTCACCCACAATAACATTTCTCTCGTAGTTGGCCTTCCAAGATTGAAACATGCCTTTGGCTTCGCTACGCTTTGCTTTCCTTTCCGTTGTCGCAAGTTTTGTAACGGTCTATCACATAGAGCCTCCTGGTCGATTCTAGCCTTAGGATTATCCTTTGACTTTCCCTCTATGCCGAACAATGTAGCAAAAATGGCCTCCGCCATATTCTTTTAAGTGTGCATCATGTCGATGTTGTGTGGGAAAATGAGGTCTTTGAAGTAAGGCATATCCCATAAGCATGACTTGTGAGTCCAAGCGTGTTCCGTATTATACCCTTTGAAATACCATGGACGTAAAGGATCAGGCTCGAGAGCGTTTAACTTATCAAGGGTCTGTTGGCCTGTCAACGCAGGTGGTGCGGTGTTTTTGACAACTATACCTTTGCTGAAATTATTCTTGTCTTTTCTGAACTTATGGTCAGGATCCAGGGACTGTCTATGCATGTCGAAGCAAGAAAATTTGTGACCCGCTTGTAGCCAACGGAACTGAAGAGCTGCCTTGCATGTGGGGCACACGAATCTTCCATGCACACACCAGCCAACGACTAGCGCATACGCCGGATAGTCATGCGTCGAGTACATGTACCACACATGCATTTCAAAGTTCTTTTTGGTAGCGGCGTCGTATGTCTTGATCCCATTATCCCAGGCTTCTTGCAATTCATCCTTAAGCGGTTGCATGTACACATTCATATTCTTCCTCGGATATTTGGGCCCTAGAATTATCAACATCAGGAAAATGTTCTTTCTTTTCATAATCTCTCTGGGGGAGATTGAGTGGAATGACAAATACAGGCCAACAACTGTATTGTGCTGCCATCATACCATACACATTGAACCCATCCGTGTTGATGGCAACTCGAGGATGCCTTGGATTTGCTGATTTATCCTTATGTAATGCATCGAAGTGCTTCCACACAAAAGCATCTGAAGTGTGTACCAACATATTGTTCCCATCCACATCTAGTTCGGTTCTTTTGCCCAATTTGTGCCATGTCATCTGTCTGGTCATCTCTTCGACCATGAAAAGACGTTGAAGTCTTAGTACAATTGGCAGATACCAAAGAACATTAATCGGGATTTTGGTCCGAATCTTCTCACCCATACCGTTGTCTACCACAATATACCTGGAAGAATTGCAAATGTGGCAATAGTTCAAGGCCGCATACTCAAGCCTAAATAAGGCACATCCATTCTCACATGCATGTATCTTCGCATAGGGAAACTTAAGTACACGGAGGAATTTGTCTGACTGGTACAGGTTTGCAGGCAGTACATGGCCTTTAGGTAGAAAGCGTCAAAATATCGTCATCATCGCATCGTAGCATTCTCTGCCTATGTTGAACTGAGCCTTCAGATCCATCACTTGCGCGATGGCATCCAGCTGACATAGCTCAGTGTACTCATGGAGAGGACGTTTTGAAGACTCCAACATTTCATAGAAGGCCTTTGCAGATTCCTTCATGTCATCGTCCGAATCCCGAGCATCATCAAAGTCTTGCACCATGTCTTCGATCTCGGTACCATGCTCGTCGGTGCAACGACGAATCACCTCAGCTCTGGCACGTTGGTCAGACTCACCATGAAAAGTCCACACCATATAATTAGGCGTAAAACCCCACTTCTACAGGTGTTTACCCATTTCAAACTCTGTCTGCCTTTTAATGTTGTCGCATTTGGGACAGGGGCACCATGTTTTTTGCTGGGCATTTGCAAATGTGACTCTAAAAAAAACCTGGTTTTTGTTAACCATTCATTGGTCATGTCTTTCTGACTAGGGTGACCAGTGTACATCCAAGCACGATCACTCATCTTGCCTACCTACTAAACACAAAAGAAATATATATATAATTCATCATCTATATTCATCCGGTAATCAAGTTTGTCAGTTTTATTACGTCCATGCAACATACACGCTAATAGGTAGAGATAGGTCCTAATCCCACCCGAGTATGTGTAGATTGGGTTTGTTTTCCCATGTTCTGCTCCGGATCCGACGTAGAATTTTGGCAGCACCTCCCCGATGTTCTCCTGATACACGTATCGGCAATAAATAGAGAGGATGTGTACCCGGAGAACAATAGGGAGGCACTGACGAAATTCTGCATCGGATCCAGAGCAAAGCATATGGGAAAACGAACCCAATCTACACATACTTGGGCTGTCCATGGATAACGTTGGACAATTCGAAAGAATCACGGTTATAAATATGCAAATGCATGCATATTTATAGATGTAACCCTTTCGTACGGGAGACGCATAGTGGTCACGCATACTGATGATTCAAGACATTTATAGCTAGCAAGTTTCATCGACACGAAGACCGGAACAGAGCAAATTAAGGGGGGAGGATATGTGTGCTCACCCACGAATGCAGGGGAGCTCGTCAAACACACAGGGAGTGGTCAAAAAGCAGACCCTCATAGCGACGAAACAACTACACATTGAAATCCAAAGATGAGTAACGTAGCATTATTGTTTTTTCTGCCAAGCTAACTAAATATTTAAAATACGATGCCACACCAAGTTGAAATTTAGGGTTCCATCGACGCCGAGGTATGCCCTCCGCTGACAGGCCACCCTGGCCCTCTCTTTCCTATCCTCCTCCTCCTCCTCTTCTTCTTCTTCCTTCTTTTCCTTTTTCATGTTCTTCCCTTTTCCTTTTTCCTCTTCTTCTCCTTAATTTTCTTTTCTTCTTAGTTTTTTCATGTTCCTTCTTCTTCTTCTAATTATCTAAACCTAAACTAAACCAAGCCCTAACCTAAACCAAACACTAATTAATCTAAACGTAAACAGTAAAAAACAGAAAAAGATGGAAAAAATCACCTTGAGGGCTGGTGGTGGAGGGTCGGTGTGGTGGTGGAGGAGGGTCAATGCCGTGGTGGAGGAGGGTCGGCGCAGGGGGAGGAAGGTCGCAGAGAGGGGGCAGAGCCGCGGCCTGCTCCAGCGGTGGGTCAGTGGTGGGCGGTGGGGCTGTGTCGTGGCCACTCCTAGGTCATCGGGGGAGGGGCGGGCGCAGGGGCCGGAGAGCGGGGTGGCGGGGTAGGTCGTCGGGGAGAGGCGGCAGGGGATCTCGTCAAGGGAGGGGCGGGCGTAGGGGCCGGGGAGCAGGGCGGGGCGGCAAGTGACGGTGATGGTGGGGTGAGGGGAGGCTGGTGACGGTGGCGGCGGGTGAGGGGCGGCCGGTGAGGGGCGTCGGGGCAGGGGCGGCCGATGAGGGGTGGCGACAGGTGAGGGGCGGCTGGTGGAGCTGCGGGGGTGAGAGAGAGATGCAGAGAGAGGGGGTCGGCTACGGCCGGGGTGGGCCAGGGGCTAACGACCGTTAGCCAGGCGTCTTCTTTGTCGTCCGCTAGCGGACGACAAAGGGACCAAAGGCAGACGGCAAAGATTCGGCGGACGACAAAGGGGCCATCCATTTAACCTAACCAGCTTCACGACCCAGTGGGGCCCAGCTGGGCTCTTTTTCGTCTACCTTTGGTCCCTTTGTCGTTCGCTGGCAGACGGCAAAGAGCTAGCGGACGGCAAACAATATCTTTGGTGTCAGCTTGTATTTTGCCGTCAGTTTTTTGCCAGCTGACGGCAAAGACGTTCTTTGCCGTCCACTAGCAGACGGCAAAGAACTAGCGGACGACAAATTCCCAGATTCCAGTAGTGTCTCTAGCTACTTCTCCATCCATAACATAACCCTCAGGTATCTTAGGCATTTCAAATCTAGGAGAGATATGTCTAATAGGTGTTTCATAATTATTAGTTTCAAACACTTCATCAGTTTTAGTAGTTTCATCAATTTCAATAATTTCATTCTCTTTAGCTCTGGCAATTTGTTCATCAAGAAATTCACCTAGTGGCACAATATCATCAAGCAAGGTACTAGCATCATTGTAAGCATCATTCATAGCAGAAGTAGCATCATCAATAACTTGTGACATATCAACATTAATAGCATGTGGTAGTGTTGCGAGTCTACTCATAACAAAAGGTGAATCAAATGCAGAGTGTGATGGAAAATCCATACCTCCCTCGTCTTAGAGGGAACGATCTTGGTTCTTGTATCCTTTAGATTCTTCATAGTGATAAATTGATATAAATCCCAAGTGACTTAGCAAATATAGCTATGCTCCCCAGAAACGGCGCCCGAAAAAGTTCTTGATAACCCACAAGTATAGGGGATCACAACAGTTTTCGAGGGTAGAGTATTCAACCCAAAATTATAGATTCAACACAAGGGGAGCCAAAGAATATTTGAGAGTATTAATAGTTGACTTGTGAATTCAACCACACCTGGATATTAAATATCTGCAACAAAGTGATTATTAGCACAGTAATATGATAGTTTGATAGCAGTGATAATAGTAACAATAGCGGTAACAATAGCAGTAATGATTTTGTAGCAAGTGCAACAATGACAGCAGCAGTAGTAACTTAGCAAGAACAATAAGTGGAAAACTCGTAGGCACTAGATCAGTGTACTCATTGGATGATATTCATCATATAATAGTCATAACCTAGGGCGACACCAAACTAGCTCCAGTTCATCAATGTAATGTAGGCATGTATTCCGTAAAAGTCATAGGTGCTTATGGAAAAGAACTCGAATGACATCTTTTGTCCTACCCTCCTGTGGCAGCGGGGTCCATAAGGAAACTAAGGGATATTAAGGCCTCCTTTCAATAGAGAATCGGAACAAAGCATTAACACATAGTGAATACATGAACACCTCAAACTACGGTCATCACCGGAAAGTACCCCGACTATTGTCACCCTGGGGTTTACCGATCATAACACATAGCAGGTTGATGCATCTCCAATGTATCTATAATATTGCTTGTTCCATGCTGTTATATTATCAATCTTGGATGTGTTACAATCATTTTACAATAACTTTATATCATTTTTTGATTAACCTATTGACATAGTGCCAAAGTGCCAATTGTTGTTTTTGCTTCTTTTTTACTTCACAGAAAATCAGTACCAAACGGAGTCCAATCGAGACAAAAATTTTGGAGATTTTTTTTGGAGCAAAAGAGTGCCAATGAGACAAATAAGCAACCATGAGGGAGCCCATGCCACCCACAACCCACCAGGGTGCGCCAGAGGCCCCAGGCGCGCCTGATGGGTTGTGGCCATGTTGGGTACCCCCTCCAACAACTATCAGCTCTATAAATTCTCAAATATTTGTAAAACCCTAGGGGAGTCGACAAAACACAATTCCAGCCACCGTAGGTTCCAGAACCGCGAGATCCAATCTATCACCATCACAGAGGGGTCCATCGTCTTCATGGGTGCCTCTTCGATGATGCGTGAGTAGTCCACCAAAGACCTATGGGTCTGTAGGTAGTAGCCTGATGGCTTCCTCTCTCTCTCTCTCTCTCTTGATTTTCAATACAATGGTCACTTGGAGATCTATTTGATGTAATTACTTTTGCAATGTATTTGTCAGGATCTCATGAATTTTGAGTTCATGATCAGTTTCTATCCATGAATATGATTTGAGTCTTCTTTGATCTCTTATTTGCATGATTACTTATAGCCTCGTATTTCTTCTTCGAATCCTTGGTTTAGTTACGCCAACTAGATCGATTTTTCTTGCCATGGGAAGAGGTGCTTTGTGATGGGTTTGATCTTGCGGTGTCCTTTCCCAGTGGCAGAAGGCGCAGCAAGGCACACATGTATCATTGCTATTAAGGATAACAAGATGGGGTATATTCCTACATGAATAGATCGTGTCTACATCATGTCACCGTTCTTATTGCATTACTCCGTTTCTCCATGAACTTAATACACTAGATGCATGCTGGATAGCGGTTGATGTGTTGAGTAATAGTAGTAGATGCAGAAACATTTTAGTCTACTTATCTTGGATGTGATGCCTATATAATGATCATTGCCATGGATATCACCATGACTATTCGATCTTCTATCAATTTCCCAATAGTAATTTGTTCACCCACCGTGTGCTATACTCATGAGAGAAGCCACTAGTGAAACCTACGGCCCCGGGTCTACTTTTCCAACATATTGCTTTATGATCTACTACTTGCAACTTTTGTTTTCAGATCTATTATTCCAAAAAAAACCAAAAATACCTTGCTGCATTTTTTGTTTATTTATTTTACTTTGTCTTCTTGCGAGATCTATTTGTCAAAACTATCACTAATCTATCTTATTACCGTAGAGAGCGTGAGAACCTCTTTTTCGTGTCGGGTTGCAAGTATTTGTTGTTTGTGTGCAGGTGTTGTTTACGTGGGTGCTTGATCTTCCTCTATAGATTGATACCTTGGTTTGATAAACTGAGCAAAATACTTACCGTCGCTGTGCTGCATCGTCCCTTCCTCTTTGGGGAAATACCGACACAGTCTAAAGCCACGTCACATAACCACTTTTTATATTACAATCACGATGACTTGTTACATGGTTACTATCACTCCTTAGAGCATACATGTCATCACAATACTCATCATATATAGTAGGCATGCCATCATCATATTAAATTTGCTCGTCAAAACATGGGGGACTAAAAATATCATCTTCAACAAACATAGCATCCCCAAGCTTGTGGCTTTGCATATCGTTAGCATCATGGATATTCAGAGAGTTCATACTAGCAATACTTCTGTCATGCTCATCATTGAAGGAAATCTCATTAAGTATTTTCATAAATTCTTCCTCTAGCAATTGAGCACAATTTTTTGAACCATCATTTTCATGAAAGAAATTAAAGAGATGAAAAAATGGATGCAACCTAAACTCCATTTTTAGTTTTCATTTATAAAACCAAACTAGTGAAAAACAAGAAACTAAAAGATTTGATTTCAAGATCTAAAGATATACCTTCAAGCACTCACCTTCCCGGTAATGGTGCCAAAACAGAGTTTGATGTATACTATGCAACTTTATTCTTGTAGACTATCTTGGGCCTCCAAGCGCAGAGTTTTGTAGGACAGTAGCAATTTTCCCTCAAGTGGATGAATATGGTCTCTCTCAAACAACCCTGCAGTCAAATACAAGAAATCTCCTGTGTCCCCTACACACCCAATACAATGGCAAATTGTATAGGTGCACTAGTTCGGTGAAGAGATGGTGATACAAGTGCAATATGGATGATAGAAATAGGTTTTTGTAATATGAAAATATAAAAACAGGAAGGTAACAAGTGGTAAACAGTGAGAAAAATGTTGTATAAATGCTTGGAAATAAGGCGTAGGATCCGTTCTTTCGCTAGTGCAATTTCTCAACAATTCTAATATAGTTGGATCACATAACCATCGCTCAACGTGAAATGAAGAATCACTCCAAAGTTGTTATCTAGCAGAGAACATAAGAAGAAATTGTTTGTAGGGTACGAAACCACCTTAAGGTTATCCTTTTCGATCGGTCTATCCAAGAGTCTGTACTAAAATAACACGAAGTTATCCTTTCCGATCGATCCATCTAAGAGTTCGTACTAAAATAATACTATATGATACGCATCAACCAACTCTAATGTCACCTAGATACTCCAATGCCATCACAAGTATCCAGAAGTTAATTATACGATTGTCGTGGGGGACGAACACCAATGGAATCGGGAGGACCCATTTAGGTTCGGCAGGGAGACGGATATGCCCGAAGAGCAGGACGAATGAGCAGCACAGGGGGGGGGTTACCCAGGTTCGGGCCGCTGAGAAGCGTAAAACCCTACTCCCGCATTGTATATTATGGGTGTTCTTGGATTCTAGCCACAGGAGCGTTGTGTAGGTGATCGAACACACCCGCTACACATGCGAGCTAGAAGATTGGTCAAAAGATGCCCCACTATAACGCCTTGGGCCTCCTTTTATATGACTAAGGGGATCCCAACAGCGGTGTATAGTGCGTACACGAGGTGTATAGTGCTACAGTGCTATCGTACCTAACACTGACGGTGTAAGACAGGTGCATTTAATGCTCCGTCAGGTGCCTCTGGCCATCTACGGGACGGGACAGGGAACCATCCCATCGGCACCGCTTAGCCTCCTCCATCGCTGGCGCCTCGACACGTGCCCAGGTGGGGTGACACCTGGCCTCTGTGCTGGCGGGATCTTGCCGGGGCTTTGCCTTGCGAGGGGTTTGAAGGCCATCCTGACATGGTCTTGCCGCAGGTCTAGCCTCCGGCCTTGATCTCGATTGTTTGTATGGATGTTCTCTTGACTTTCCTGTATCTACATCTAGCAGCCCCCTGTCGGGCCTTGCCACCAGAGTGCCTACTACTGCCCGTGCACGAGTAAGGGGCACTAGAGAACCCAAAACTCTAGTGCACCGACAGGAGCCCCAAGGCCTGGGCCACACACGGTGCGAGGCGTTGTTGGTCTAGGCCCAAACAGTGCATGTGCACCCTTGGCAGGAACCTGCGGTTGCAATCATTCCGCTTACTGCCGCCCCCCATGATGCTCGTGAGGCGCGCGTTGTGGGATACATGCATGGAGTGGTAATAACTACTTCAATTGCCGTGTCAGGCCGTTTCCACCACGCGCGCCGCATGCATAGCGGGGAGCCTGCAACGGGCGCCCGTGACTTAAAGTCCAGGCTGCTGCAGAAACTTCAGCGCTGTGGATTGGAGCAACGGGGCGGTTGATGTTCTCCCCGTGATCGTGGGTGACGCTATTGCAGGAGGTGGGCGGCGACTCTTGTAGCAGGGGAGAGCCAGCCCCACGCTTCCCCTTATAAATTGAGGGGTAGCAAGGGCAATGCTCATCCATCCTTCCTTCCACATAGAGCGCGAACCTCTAGAGCTCGCCCTTCCACCTCTTCCAAACTTGAGTGGTGCCCGCCCTTAGCCATGAATAGGGGGCGAGGGAGGCCACCATCCTTTGCATCAAGGAGGTGTACCCATCAGGATCATGCCACCGCTTCCGCCATAGAGGTGGAGGGTGACCCGGGTGCACGTGGCGGGGGAAGCGCGAGGGGTCATGGTCACCGTGGAGGTCGAGGCCGGGGGAGGCAGAGCGCTACTCCACCTCTCCCTCCAATGCCAAGCCTCTTCTTTGAATAGACCGACACCGACGGGATGGCATTGGAGTTTGTCCTCAAACTGCGGCGGTCCCCTTCGGAGCCATTTGCGCCTCCCTCACCCTTTCGCCAAGGCGATGGAGATCGACAAGCCGCCTGTTTTGTGGCTGCGGGCGCATGGCTGCTACAATGGCGCCACGTGGGTGGACGTCGAGTATCCGGAGAGCCGCGTCATGTTCTTCACGCGCGGCTGGAAAACCTTCGCCCGCACCCACAACCTCCAGGATAGGCACGTCCTTCGTTTCAAAATGACGGAGGCTGATCTGCTCCCCGTCAAGATTTATGGGCGCTCAGGCATCCATCTCAGTTTCTGCGAAGAGAGCTCGAGTGGAGCCGAAGGTTCCTCCTCGAGCGAAAGTGACGAGGAGGATAGTGGTGAAGATGATGACGATGAGTCTGGTCTTCTGGCCATCAAGTCGGAATACGATGACCTAGACTCGGACTAACCGTTGGCCGCACCATCACCGTCAGCCTTGCGCCTCTCCTCCTCCCGGCAAGACGATCCCATCGGGGGTCCTTATCCAGGGCGCTGCCTCATCTTCCAGCTGGATCTTCCGGCAGGACCGTGGACTTCGGCTTTGGTCCCCCCCCTCGTCCACGTAGTGCTAGTCTTCTCCTCCATGCAATGCTGGCCCAGGAGGGGCCAGACTCTCGTCGGAGGCCCCCTGCTATCTTTTTATTCTTGTAATCTGCCTCCTCCTCCTATATTCTTCTTCTTGTAATCTCCCCTAGGGGAGAAAGTCAAATAAAGATGTACTTAGGAAGAGGCGACATCTCATGCAAATTTCACCCTATTTGAATGACCGTGTATTATTCTCCTTATAGATCTCTCTTTTCATGGTGTTTTCCCTATGCTTTTTTGAAAAAAAATCTTGCCGACATGTGTAGCCCTACCGCGAGCGCTTCGAAGAGCGGGTCCTTAGCAGCCTGCTGGCGGTGCTACTATTGGCAAGATACCTTGACGTTCTGTAACATCCCAAATTTTCAATTTGGAATGTTTTACAATTATTAGTAAGCATCTATACATTATGATTGAAATGAATGTGGCAATTATTTTATCATCTTCTTTATTTGACTTCTTTTCAATTGGCATTTGAGTTTACTCAATTACCTCACAAAATACTTTGAAAAAAAAGTATGAGAGGAGGTAACATGACACCCCAAAAGTCAGAAGAAAATAGTGCCAATTTATTTGAAAGTCAAATTTGGTTTCATGTTGGATTTTCTTTAAATAATGTTTTTATAAAGTTTTTATTTTGACTCTAAAGAAAAGTTCACGCCTTAGAGTTTTTTCTGATCGTTTTGGTATATAATACCCTATATTTTAATTTCTGCTTCAGATCTAAAAAAGAAGAGGTTTCAAAAAAAACAGAAAAACACACACGCACGCACATAGGCCGGCGAAGCCACCCAGCCAGGCCAGTCGAGTCAGCCAGGCTGCTCGCCCGAGCCAGCCAGGCCTAGCGAGGCCCTCGCCCACCGAGCAGTTCGCTCACCCGATCTCCCTCTCTCTCGGTCAACTCTCTCTCTCCCTCTCTCACGCAGCCTGCAGGTGGGGCCAGAACCCCATCGTCTCCAACCTCCAGCGAAGACCATGAGATAAGCCAGCGCCGTGCTTGTCCGCAACCGCCGGCCGGAGCTCTCGGGATAAGGCTTATCCCACGCTCCCGGACGCCCTAGCCGCGCCTATAAAAGGCCCTTGACCCCCTCGTTCCATTCAGCCGACCCGCACCTCCTCTCGACGCTCATAGCCGACACACCGTCCGTTCGCATCTCACCGGAGCCGAGTCCGTTCGTCGGAGAAGTCCGACGCCGGTGAGCCTCCCGGCCCCTTCTTACTTCGGGAATCGGATCCCCTCGCCATTGCACACCTCCCTGACATGTTTTTGCGTCCCTAGGTTCGTCTGAGTCACCGCCCCGACGACCTACATCGCCGGAGTTCACCGTAGCTCCGCCCTCCCTCTACTCCCTCCGGTCGTCGCCGCCGTCCGCCGTCACCACCGCCGGGACGCCCTCGCCGAGCCGCACCCGCTCGACCACCTCGCCCGCGCCGGAGCTCGCCGGAGCCGTCGCCCCGTCACCGCCAAACTCCCTGCCGACGACGTGCTCGTCCTCTATGTAAGCAACGCCTCACTCGATTAGTTAGTTTTTTTTCTTTCTTAGATCGAAACGGTAGATTAGATGTAGATTGGGTTTTTTTCCCGGTTAACCGCGGTCTGTTTAAAATAACATTTCGGTTTTCTTTAGTTAGGTAGTTTGCGAATGTTCACCACATAGCAGCCGCGGCGAACATAGTCAACCAACCAGAGCCATTCACTTCACGCTCTAACCGCGAACGTTCACAATTTAGTATTTTTAGAAACGTCCCTGTAGCAGTTTTTTTCCAGATTTAATTCAAAACTTCAAACGGCCTTAACTTTTTAACCGTAGATCGAAACGAGATGAAACAAGCGGCTAAATTTTCTTCTCAAATATACCTAACCAGAAAACCCATAGTTGCAGATTTTTGCAACTTCAAATTTGAAATTATTTCAGATTTGAATTTAAATTTCATTAGGCCATATCTTTCAAACGGTATACCCGTTTGAAAGTGATTCTTTTTGCATCACGTCACACGAACTAAATCTTTTGCCATGAACTTTTGCCACGATTTATCCTACACAATTATTTTCTGTTCACCATAATTTTACTAGGATGCCTTGTAGGAACATTAGTGCACATCACGAAATTTTTAACACTATTTATACTTTAAAAAAATCGTGTTAAAGACTTGTGCTGCTTTTTATTTGGCTTTTGCAATTATTTTGTTGCTGTTTTCACTAAATGGTATGAATGCTTGTTTATGTGTGTTTATTTACTTTGTGATAGATTGTCCGGAGTGCGAAGCAGAGTACTACCATTCCCTAGAACTTCACTCCCAGCACGAAGGCAAGTTGCATTTTGATCATATCAGTATTTACCTATGTTTTATTTTGCACATAGTCCTTTGATGTAGGAGTGCATGATAGGAGTTTATACTTGTTGGATTTACTATCACCCAGTAGTTCAGTTGAGGTAGGTCTGAACCGTACCAACTTTGTCGCCACCGTGTTATGTTACAATGCTTCACCAAAGTAGACGTGGATTGGGGAGTGTTATCACTTTGAGATGTGAGTGACAAAGTAGTAACTAGGACCAACTTTAATGAACTACCTGGGTGGAAATTGGTTGTAAGGTGACGAAGTACAGTGGGAGCATTCATGGGAGTCCATGGGAGTGCACACTAGTGGTCCGTCCACCTAGGCTCAAAGGGATCAACCTTATTTTCATGTCTATAAGCTTCCGTGTGCAGCCACAAGCCAATATGGGCTCTGGCTTAGTTGAGTAGATGGTGTGACCTCTTCCGGGATAGGCTAGCAGATGTAGATGATGTAGGTGTACCGGCCTATCCGTGGGTTAGGGGAAATGCTTTCGAAAGATTATGTCTCGATCTTCCGATCAAGGATGTGGTCGAGTCTTGTGTGGAAAAGTGCACAACCTCTGCAGAGTTAAAATCTAATCGATTAACCGTGTCCCCAGTCATGGACAACTTGAGCTTTTAGTAGTGGAAATGTAGGGAGATCTCATCACTCTTAAATAATCAACTGGGTACAAAATAATCCCCAGTCAGTGACACTGGTGCATTGCATTCATTCATATCGAGGGGATTGTGGATAAACATAAGTTGCCTACCATAGCTCTTAAGTCACCTATTCTAGTGAGTTCCCTAGGAGCAGAGTCTATGACTAGTCAGGCATGTTTTTAGTTGCCTTTGAACATAGGGGGACATGTTTTTCCCACAGATATGATCATACTTGAGTCACAAGGGTTGGATGTAATCCTAGGTATGGATTGGATGTCCAAGTATCAGGGAAGCATTGATTGTGCTAGTAGGTCAATTCTTCTCACCACTCCAGAGAAGAAGAGGATCAAGTATGTATCCAGGCTTAAGCCTAAGAGGACTCAATTGAACTCTCTTATGGGAGTTGTCCAGGAAGAAGTACCAGTGGTGAAGGATTATCCCGATGTATTTCCACAGGAGTTACCCGGTATGCCACCGGATAGTGAGATTGAGTTTCTCATTGAGTTGTTGCCAGGCACCGGACCTATTTCCAAGAGGCCATACCGGATGCCCACTAATGATCTAGCAGAAGTCAAGAAGCAGATTGAGGAGTTGTTGGAGAAGGGGTATATTCGCCCGAGTTCATCACCTTGGGGAGCCCCAGTACTCTTAGTGGAGAAGAAGGATGGAACCTTGAGGATGTGTGTGGATTATCACTCTTTGAATGAGGTGACCATCAAGAACAAGTATCCACTGCCGATGATCAATGACTTATTTGACCAGCTAGAAGGAGCTAGTGTTTTCTCCAAGATTGACCTTCGATCGGGTTATCATCAGTTGAAGATCCGTGAGATGGATATACCTAAGACAGCTTTTACCACGAGGTATGGGCTATATGAGTATACAGTAATGTCGTTTGGTTTGACTAATGCCCCTGCCCATTTTATGAGCATGATGTAGCGACCCGTCCTGAAAGGTCAAGTCTCCGGTGTTTCCGTACCATCCCAAGATCATGCTGGTACACACACAGTACATCAATGTATATATATCAAAGGGAAATCACACAGCATTATATTAATCGAAATCTCATATCGAGTCCTTTATTACAATAAAAATTACAATAAAGTGGCCAAAAAGCCAACTCATGAGAATAACTAAATCTTGCGGAAGCGTCGACGGTAGATGAGTCCATCTGACTCCAAGGGCATCTCACTGAGCATAGAACGCGTCCTCACTCCTGGTCGGAAAAATACTCTGCAACATGATACGTTGCAGCCGTGTAGGTCAGCATATGGAATATGCCGGCAAAGTCACAGTAGAGGTGTGAAAATAATCAACTAGTCTATATGCATATATGGCAGGTGGGGTGGTAAGTTTTGCGTAAAGCCAATTTTTCCTACATCAAGAAAAGGGGCTAAGCAAAATATTACTAAGTTTGTTGATTAATGAGATGGTTCCACCAACCAATTCTCATTCCCAAATTGATAATACCCACATCCTCATTATTAATTGTGTTGAGAGTTCCGGAAGTTCCAATTCCTTTGGCTCAAGTCGTCCATGACCGTGGACACGGCTAATCGATTAGGTTTGAAATACTCTGCAGAGTTTTGCACACGTTCCCCACAAGATTTGGTCACCTCCGTTTGGTTTCTCGCACTTCAGGGTGTTTGAGAAACGGATGACCAAAACATGGTCTTCCAAAGGGTTTCCCTGCGACTCTGTCGGTGCCCATCCTTTCCTACCATTCTTCTACCTCTCGTAGCACCGCCTGTCCAGGGTCACCACGATATCCGACCAAGCCAGAGCCCATAATGACTTGTGGCTATGCAGGTAAGCCTTGGGTCTTGAAGCACCCATCCATCTCTTTGTGCCTGGGTGGACCTTTCCGCGTGAATACTGGCCATCTCCAGAATCACCTAGGCTAACCACTGGTTTCTCCAGGGTGCCGCTCAACCATCATCCACCCAGAGGTATGTTGAAAACTTGGAGTCTTGAAATCTTGATCATTATGTAGGTCTTGAAATTATTAACTTTCTCAACTCTCATGAATCACACAACCAACCCCGTCTACTAATAGCATAGCAAAAGTAAAACAACGTTTCCCGAGGCCAAAGTTGTCAAAGAGGGTTGAGGAGGGGTACCTATCACATGATACTACTACAATGTAACCAAGTTTCCAACTAACCTATCTTGCATGCAATTGGGGATATGGTAGAACTAATGCATATAAAACATGGGTAAAAGTATGATCAAGGTGACTTGCCTGATTGATGATCTTCATACGTGAGTGACTCTAAGTAACAAGCTTCGCACTCCGAATAATCTAACGAAGCAAACAAGCACTCAAATAAGCATACAACAAAAATAAGTACTCATAACATTCAGCAAAGAAGTACTAAACAATCAAGGCAAACAATGCACAAAAGTCTCTAGCAAGTAAAACACACAAGGTTTTGTTTTCCAAAGGAGATGATGAAAACAGTACTACATATTGAAACCATTTGTAATAACAAAACAATTGTTGTCAGCAAGGAAACAATAGAATATTTTATTAATAAACAGAATATAATCAATTTGAGTTTGTTGGGAAAAGTTTAATAAAGTTTATACAAGTTTGTTGTAAACACTATATGAATCAACTATAATTATACTAACAAAAGAATGAAAAACTAAACTTATTATTTATTAGTAAAACATGTTCTTGATAGAAAATAATTTACTACTAAATATGTCTTAGAAAACAGAAACAAAATATACAAAACTTTGTTTGAAAACAAAACTATTACTAGTTAGTTGTTTAGTCAAATTAAGCCTATTTGAAAAGACATTGTGATTCCTATGTTAAATAAAATTAAACTAAGCAAATTTATATTTTTTTATTAACAGTGAGTGAAGACACTAAGTGTTTACTACAGAACCTAATAAACAAATAAAACCAAATGCTAAAACAAACTAATTAAAATCAAGTTTATAAAACTATTTTATAATACTAGACAGATTCTGTTTTCTAACTGAAACACAAATCAAATATATCCTGAAAATCCTCAATCTAAACATGAAGATAGTCCTAACTAATACCAAACAGTAGCAAAAAGATTCACATCAAAATCTATTTTCAAACTCTAGTTATTCAGATTTGAAGATTTTAAGCAAATTTGATTCAATTCAAATTTTATAGTTCAAATTTGAAATTTAGAAGTACAGGGTGAAACTACATGAAAATTTTGAGCTATTGCAAAAAGAATCAACTAAAAACACTAAATAGATTAAAAGATATAAGCAAAACAAAATTTGAAAACATTCTGTTAATTAAAACAAAACTGAAAAAGAAAAACTGACTTTGCAACGGCCAGGGGGCTACGTGGCGCTGTCCGATTGGCTAAGGGGGTGTGCGCTCGAGGATTACGGGCGGGCGACCGATCGGAAGAAGAAAACGGTTCGGAATAAATCCGATCTAATCACGGTCGTTGATTCGGGATCCGATGGTCGAGGGAGCTTACGGAGGGAGGTTGCCGGCGTCGGGGTTTCTCCGGTGATCCGAAGGCGGCGAGGACGACGGCGAGGCGCTCCGGTGGTCGGGGAGGACGGGGAAATGGTCCGGGCGACGGCGACGGTTCTCCGGAGTCGACTGGTGGCAACAATGGGGCGAACGGTGGTCGGACGTGGTGGCTACGGTCGACAGCGAGCTCCGGTGGGGAAGTAGCTCCGGCGAGCAATTGACAGCATCTCGGCGAGAGAGAAAAGGGGGACTCGGGGTGAACGGATGCGGGAAGTGTCCGGCTACTTATAGGGCGCTCTAGGGGTGCGGGGGAGTTAAGAGGAGAGAGATCCGGTGAGGGAGGAAACGGCCGGCGAGTCGGGTCCGGCGCGCGCGGGGAGGAGGGCGATGACCGTTTCGGGGCAACGGTCGGTCGGGTGTGGGACCTAGCGTCAGAGAGAGAGGGAGGCGTTACTGTGCTCGGTCGGCCGGCTTCTAATTAATTCGCGAGTAACTGTCGTGGGCCGGCTCGTTTAATACCGGAAACGGTTACCGTTTCTTTTTAATAATTTTCCAGAGACATTCAAATACATTTAAAGCATTCAAATCATCTCTAAATATAGGGGTATTATATATCAAAATTAACAGAATAATAAATGCTATTTAATGAACATTTCTATTCTGTCATTCGAATACTTTGAAAAAAATAATATTTTCAGAAATTGCCTAATTGTTTTTTAAACCCTTTTTGCAAATATTTTCAAAATAACCCCTGGTTATTATTGTTCAAATATATCACCAATTAGTACCTGGTGTGGAGTGTCATGTTCCTCCTCTCTTATTTGAACTTATAACCAAAATTTCCAATAGGTGAAAGCAACATAGGGAATAGTAGAAAGGACTTTCAGAAAGTCAGAAAAGGCATTTCAACAAACACATACATTCAAGCAATGATGCTGTTAGATGCATAGCTATAATCATAACATTCCAAAATGAAATTTTGGGATGTTACAAACCTACCCACCTTAAGATGAATCTCGCCCTCGAGATTCGGGTTGGCTAGAAAATAGGTGCGGGTGGTCTCTACGAAGATCTTCTTCGCGTTCCCAGGTGGCTTCTTCCTCGGTATGGTGACTCCACAAAACTTTGCAGAACTTGATGATCTTGCTGCGGGTAACTCTGTTGGATGTCTCGAGGATCTTGACTGGCTTCTCCTCATAAGTTAGATCACTTTCAAGTTGTATGGCCTCTAGGGGCATTGTGTCTCGCAAAGGGATGTCAGTCATCTCGGCATGACATTTCTTCAGCTGGGAAACATGGAACACATTATGAACTTCGGATAATCCTTCTAGCAATTCCAGTTTGTAAGCAACTTCGCCTCTACGTTCAAGAATTTTGTAGGGGCCTATGAATCTGGGTGCTAATTTTCCTTTAACACCAAATCTCTTGATTCCTCGAAGCGGGGATACACGAAGATATGCTCGGTCTCCCACTTCATACGTCACTTCCTTGCACTTGCTGTTAGCATAACTCTTCTGTCGAGATTGAGCTATCTTGAGTCTGTCACGAATCAACCTGACTTTCTCTTCCGAATCTTGGATAAGGTCGGGACCAAAAAGTTTTCGGTCTCCAACACCATCCCATGTCAGTGGTGTTCTGCACCTCCTTCTGTATAGAGCTTCGAAAGGGGCCATCTTCAGACTCGTCTGGTAACTGTTGTTGTATGAGAATTCTGCGTAAGGTAAGTTATCGTCCCAACTAGATCCATAATCTAGCGCACAAGCTCTCAACATATCTTCCAGAATCTGGTTGACTCTCTCAGTCTGTCCATCTGTCTGTGGATGAAAGGTTGTACTGAACTCTAGCCTTGTACCCAAAGTTTCATGTAATTGATGCCAAAACTTTGAGGTAAATTGTGTTCCTCTATCTGACACGATACTCCTCGGAACTCCATGCAGACATACGATCCTGGTCATATATATCTTGGCTAGCTTAGCACTGGTATAGGTGGTCTTTACCGGGATGAAATGAGCCACCTTGGTCAAGCGATCAACCACTACCCAGATAGAATCATAACCTGAACGGGTCCTGGGCAATCCTGTGATGAAATCCATACCAAGCTTTTCCCATTTCCACTCGGGTATCGGCAAAGGTTGGAGTAACCCTGCTGGTTTCTGATGTTCTGCCTTCACTCGCTGACAAACATCACATATTGCAACATGTTCCGCAATATCTTTCTTCATACCTGTCCACCAATAACTTTCCTTTAAATCCAGATACATCTTGGTGTTTCCTAGGTGTATCGAGTAAGGTGAATCGTGGGCTTCCTGAAGTATCAACTTCCTGAGCTCTGGTTCATTGGGCACATAGATTCGGTTCTCAAACCACAAAGTTCCGTGTTCATCCTCACGAAAACCTTTAACTTAACCATTTTCCATTCTCTGTTTAATCTCAGCTATCTCCTTGTCCGATTTCTGGGCTTCACAAATTCTTTCGGTCAAGGTGGACTGAATTTCCAATGTACCAACATATCCTCTTGGAACTATCTCTAGCTTGAGCCCTCTGAGATCATCGACTAACTCTTGGGGTAATCCTCCCGCTGTGAGTGTGTTCACATAAGTTTTCCGACTCAAGGCATCGGCTACAACATTAGCCTTACCTGGATGGTAGTGTAATCTCATGTCATAGTCCTTGATTAACTCTAACCATCGTCTTTGTCTGAGGTTCAACTCTTTCTGCGTGAAGATATACTTCAGGCTCTTATGGTCGGTGTAAACATCACAACTATTTCCGATAAGGAAATGTCTCCAAGTCTTGAGTGCGTGCACTACGGCTGCTAGTTCCAAATCATGCGTGGCATAATTCAACTCATGAGGTCGTAGCTGTCTGGAAGCATAGGCTACAACTTTTCCATCTTGCATAAGTACTCCTCCGAGTCCTTGACGTGAGGCATCACAATAAACTTGGAAATCCTTCCGAATATCGGGCAAGATCAATACTGGGGCTGTGACCAAATGTTCCTTCAACTCTTGGAAACTGGTTTCACATTCCTCGGTCCAAACATACTTGGATTCTTTCTTTAACAACTCTGTCATGGGCTTGGCAATCTTTGAGAAATTCTCAATGAATCTCCGGTAATATCCAGCAAGTCCAAGGAAACTGCGGATCTCCTTAACTGAGGTGGGTGACTTCCACTCGGTGACGGCTTCAACCTTAGCGGGGTCTACGGCTATTCCTTCTCCGGAAATAACATGTCCAAGGAATCCGACTTCCGTCAACCAAAATTCACATTTACTGAACTTGGCATATAACTGATGCTCTCTTAGCTTCTCTAGAACTAAACGCAAATGTTCCTTATGCTCTTCCTCGTTCTTGGAGAATATCAGAATGTCATCGATGAACACCATGACAAACTTGTCTAAATATTCCATAAACACTTTGTTCATCAAATTCATGAAGTAGGCAGGAGCATTAGTCAAACCAAAGGACATGACCGTATACTCATACAAGCCATACCTCGTGGTGAAAGCTGTTTTGGGTATATCTTGTTCACGAATTTTCAGTTGATGATACCCTGATCGAAGATCGATCTTAGAGAATACTTTGGCTCCTACTAGCTGATCAAACAAATCATTAATCATCGGCAGAGGGTACTTGTTCTTGATAGTCACCTCGTTCAAGGCACGATAGTCAACTACCATTCTCAAAGATTTATCCTTCTTCTCCACCAAAAGAACTGGGGCTCCCCAAGGTGATGAACTTGGGCGAATATACCCCTTGTCCAATAACTCCTTGATTTGCTTCTTGATTTCCAACAGATCATTTGCGGGCATCCGATAGGGTCTCTTGGAAATTGGGGATGTCCCTGGCTGTAGCTCTATTAGGAACTCAATCTCCCTATCTGGTGGCATTCCTGGTAATTCTTCCGGAAATACATCCAGATAATCTTTTACCACAGGTAGTTCCTCCTGAACAACTCCTGTGAGGGCATTTAACCTAGCACTCATACGTGTGCGTCGGGATACATACTTAATCCTCTTGTTCTCCGGGGTGGTGAGTGAAACAGACTTGCTGAGGCAATCAAGATTTCCTTCATACTTGGTCATCCAATCCATGCCTAGGATTACATCCAATCCCTGGGATTCTAAGACGATGAGGTCGGTGGGAAAAACATGGTTTCCTATATTGAGTTTCAAGGCATGGCATCCTATCCCTGCCATCATCATACCTCCTGGGGAACCGACCTTAATGGGCTGACTAAGGGTTTTGGTGGGCAAACCATACTTATCCACAACTACCCTTGATATGAATGAATGAGTTGCACCAGAATCAAAAAGTACTATAACAGGACGTGAATGCAACAAAAACTTACCAACCACAGTCTCGGGTTGATCATAGACTTCTTCCACGTCGATGTGATTCACTTGAGCACGGGGAAACGGATTTGGTTTCTTGGCTGCGGAGTTGCCGTTTCCATTGCTTTGCTTGCTCTGGGAACACTCAGTAGCATAGTGCCCTGTCTTCTGACACTTGAAACAGGTGATGTGACTCAGATCCTTCTGAGCAGGAGCGTGACGGTGCTGGTTGTTGTTCCCATTCCCATTGTCAGTCTTGAAGTTACCATGGTTGGGACGGTTGTTCCCATTTCCTCCATGATGGTGGCCTCCATGGTTATGCACAACATGAGTGTGCTTTCCAAACTTACTGTTTCCTGATCCGGTATTCCCGGAGTACGGGGAGTAACGAGGCTTCTGATGAGTTCCAGAGTTGAACTTCCCCTGAGTGTACTTCCGCTTGCGGTTTTCAATCTGCTGTTGTTTACCTTCCAAAATGAGGGCCTTATCCACCAGCTCTTGGTAGTTGTTGAAATTAGCCACTACCAGCTGCATGCTCAACTCGTCATTGAGTCCTTCCAAAAACTTCTCTTGCTTGGCCGCATCATGGGCCACGTCTCCTGGTGCATAACGTGTCAATGTGTTAAAGTCGTCCACGTACTGGGCCACAGAGCGATTACCCTGGCGCAAGTTGCGAAACTCGCGCTTCTTCAGACTCATGGCTCCAGCTGAAACATGTGCGGTGCGAAAAGCAAGCTTGAACTGCTCCCAAGTCACATCTGCAATAGGATAAGTGGTGGTGTAGTTCTCCCACCATGATGCTACTGGTCCTTCCAGTTGATGTGCGGCATATCGCACTTTCTCAGCGTCAGTGCATCCAGCGGTGATCAGCTCTCTCTCCATCTTGCGGAGCCAGTCATCTGCCACAATGGGCTCAGTGCTGCTGGAGAAAATTGGAGGGTTCAACCTCAGAAAACGGGTGAGATTGTCAGACTGGGGTGGATGGTGGTTGTGGTTGTTCTGATTGTTGGTCTGATTCTGAATCAATAGTTGCATCAGTGCATTCTGTTGCTGAAGGAGTTGAGTGAGTTCCAGTGGGAAAGTGAAGTCGGTCTCACGTCGTGGAGGCATCTTGCTGTTTTCAGAGGGATGAGAATTAGAATAGAACAAGGGTCTAGAAGGAGAAATTCACTACCCATAGGCAATGCAACAAACATATCACACCAAACACTCATTTTATTCAATCAACGTCAAACATCGGGAATACAAATCTCAAACAACTAAGCATCGACCTACGCTTTAACGACTAAAATAAAAGATACATGGAGGGCATAACTAATGTTTTCCTCAAAAGTGCATAGTCGTAGGTCCTCCGGTGGTGCTTTCCTCATAGTCTTCATCGTCGCTAATGAAGGGTGCCATGTATCCTTCGGGATGAAGGTTTTCTCCCATGTCTAGCTGCTCCTCCAGAGTTGCGATGCGTGCATTCTGCTCATCAATCCTCTCTAGGAAGTCCTTCACTTCATGCTCGTGTTCATAGTTGGCCTCTCGCAGATCAGCTTCAAGGTCCAGCTCGCGGTTCATCAGATTCTTGATTGTCTTTGTATCAGCACAAACTCGAAGCTCCAGAGTCCTGATGTGAGTCTCTAGGGTCTGGATATAGGAAATAGTGGTGTCTGAAGTGGGAGGAGTTATGATGTTTCCATTGGCATCTCTGCGACAAACCACGCTGAGTCCTGGTGAAATGGTTCCACCTCTGTATTCCTCCTGAATACATCACTACTCCTATCCATCGATGGGTTCCTTCCGGTTCCCAAAAGTCTTCCCTGGGATATGCACCTCGATGCTGTAGCGTCCATCTTGGGGAAATGACATGATAGGAGTCCCGGTGATGCTCGCCAAAGCAATCCTTACGTCCTTGACGATCCTCATCAGCTCCTTACCAAAAGGCATCGTTGCGTCAGGCTGGCAAAACTCCGTGATCAACATTGGGATGAAAGTGGCCATCTATAAATTTTGAAATAATCGGAGAGGAGTCAGAAACGAATAGATGAGAGTATAAGATATTTAAAGACAAAGAGAAACAATCCTAAGGCTTTCCAATCCTGGTTACGTCCTACGGTCAGCGTGTGCTCTGATACCATTTCTGTAGCGACCCGACCTGAAAGGTCAAGTCTCCGGTGTTTCCGTACCATCCCAAGATCATGCTGGTACACACACGGTACATCAATATATATATATCAAAGGGAAATCACATCCTCATTATATGCATATATGGCAGGTGGGGTGGTAAGTTTTGCGTAAAGCCAATTTTTCCTACATCAAGAAAAGGGGCTAAGCAAAATATTACTAAGTTTGTTGATTAATGAGATGGTTCCACCAACCAATTCTCATTCCCAAATTGATAATACCCACATCCTCATTATTAATTGTGTTGAGAGTTCCGAAAGTTCCAATTCCTTTGGCTCAAGTCGTCCATGACCGTGGACACGGCTAATCGATTAGGTTTGAAATACTCTGCAGAGTTTTGCACACGTTCCCCACAAGATTTGGTTGCCTCCGTTTGGTTTCTCGCACTTCAGGGTGTTTGAGAAACGGATGACCAAAACATGGTCTTCCAAAGGGTTTCCCTGCGACTCTGTCGGTGCCCATCCTTTCCTACCGTTCTTCTACCTCTCGTAGCACCGCCTGTCCAGGGTCACCACGATATCCGACCAAGCCAGAGCCCATAATGACTTGTGGCTATGCAGGTAAGCCTTGGGTCTTGAAGCACCCATCCATCTCTTTGTGCCTGGGTGGACCTTTCCGCGTGAATACTGGCCATCTCCAATATCACCTAGGCTAACCGCTGGTTTCTCCAGGGTGTCGTTCAACCATCATCCACCCAGAGGTATGTTGAAAACTTGGAGTCTTGAAATCTTGATCATTATGTAGGTCTTTAAATTATTAACTTTCTCAACTCTCATGAATCACACAACCAACCCCGTCTACTAATAGCATAGCAAAAGTAAAACAACGTTTCCCGGGGCCAAAGTTGTCAAAGAGGGTTGAGGAGGGGTACCTATCACATGATACTACTACAATGTAACCAAGTTTCCAACTAACCTATCTTGCATGCAATTGGGGAGATGGTAGAACTAATGCATATAAAACATGGGTAAAAGTATGATCAAGGTGACTTGCCTGATTGATGATCTTCGTACGTGAGTGACTCTAAGTAACAAGCTTCGCACTCCGAATAATCTAACGAAGCAAACAAGCACTCAAATAAGCATACAACCAAAATAAGTACTCATAACATTCAGCAAAGAAGTACTAAACAATCAAGGCAAACAATGCACAAAAGTCTCTAGCAAGTAAAACACACAAGGTTTTGTTTTCCAAAGGAGATGATGAAAACACTACTACATAATGAAACCATTTGTAATAACAAAACAATTGTTGTCAGCAAGGAAACAATAGAATATTTTATTAATAAACAGAATATAATCAATTTGAGTTTGTTGGGAAAAGTTTAATAAAGTTTATACAAGTTTGTGATAAACACTATATGAATCAACTATAGTTATACTAACAAAAGAATGAAAAACTAAACTTATTATTTATTAGTAAAACATGTTCTTGATAGGAAATAATTTACTACTAAATCTGTCTTAGAAAACAGAAACAAAATATACAAAACTTTGTTTGAAAACAAAACTATTACTAGTTAGTTGTTTAGTCAAATTAAGCCTATTTGAAAAGACATTGTGATTCCTATGTTAAATAAAATTAAACTAAGCAAATTTATATTATTTTTATTAACGAGTGAAGACACTAAGTGTTTACTACAGAACCTAATAAACAAATAAAACCAAATTCTAAAACAAACTAATTAAAATCAAGTTTATAAAACTATTTTATAATACTAGACAGATTCTGTTTTTTAACTGAAACACAAATCAAATATATCCTGAAAATCCTCAAACTAAACATGAAGATAGTCCTAACTAATACCAAACAGTAGCAAAAAGATTCACATCAAAATCTATTTTCAAACTCTAGTTATTCAGATTTGAAGATTTTAAGCAAATTTGATTCAATTCAAATTTTATAGGTCAAATTTGAAATTTAGAAGTACAGGGTGAAACTACATGAAAATTGTGATCTATTGCAAAAAGAATCAACTCAAAACACTAAATAGATTAAAAGATATAAGCAAAACAAAATTTGAAAACATTCTGTTAATTAAAACAAAACTGAAAAAGAAAAACTGACTTTGCAACGGCCAGGGGGCTACGTGGCGCTGTCCGATTGGCTAAGGGGGTGTGCGCTCGAGGATTATGGGCGAGCGACCGATCGGAAGAAGAAAACGGTTCGGAATAAATCCGATCTAATCACGGTCGTTGATTCGGGATCCGATGGTCGAGGGAGCTTACGGAGGGAGGTTGCCGGCGTCGGGGTTTCTCCGGTGATCCGAAGGCGGCGAGGACGACGGCGAGGCGCTCCGGTGGTCGGGGAGGACGGGGAAATGGTCCGGGCGACGGCGACGGTTCTCCGGAGTCGACTGGTGGCAACAATGGGGCGAACGGTGGTCGGACGTGGTGGCTACGGTCGACGGCGAGCTCCGGTGGGGAAGTAGCTCCGGCGAGCAATTGACAGCGTCTCGGCGAGAGAGAAAAAGGGGACTCGGGGTGAACGGATGCGGGAAGTGTCCGGCTACTTATAGGGCGCTCGAGGGGTGCGGGGGAGTTAAGAGGAGAGAGATCCGGTGAGGGAGGAAACGGCCGGCGAGTCGGGTCCGGCGCGCGCGGGGAGGAGGGCGATGACCGTTTCGGGGCAACGGTCGGTCGGGTGTGGGACCTAGCGTCAGAGAGAGAGGGAGGCGTTACTGCGCTCGGTCGGCCGGCTTCTAATTAATTCGCGAGTAACTGTCGTGGGCCGGCCCGTTTAATACCGGAAACGGTTACCGTTTCTTTTTAATAATTTTCCAGAGACATTCAAATACATTTAAAGCATTCAAATCATCTCTAAATATAGGGGTATTATATATCAAAATTAACAGAATAATAAATGCTATTTAATGAACATTTCTATTCTGTCATTTGAATATTTGAAAAAAAAATTCAGAAATTGCCTAATTGTTTTTTAAACCTTTTTTGCAAATATTTTCAAAATAACCCCTGGTTATTATTGTTCAAATATATCCCCAATTAGTACCTGGTGTGGAGTGTCATGTTCCTCCTCTCTTATTTGAACTTATAACCAAAATTTCCAATAGGTGAAAGCAACATAGGGAATAGTAGAAAGGACTTTGAGAAAGTCAGAAAAGGCATTTCAACAAACACATACATTCAAGCAATGATGCTGTTAGATCCGTGAGATGGATATACCTAAGACAGCTTTTACCACGAGGTATGGGCTATATGAGTATACAGTCATGTCGTTTGGTTTGACTAATGCCCCTGCCCATTTTATGAGCATGATGAACAAGGTATTCATGGAGTACTTGGATAAGTTTGTTGTGGTATTCATTGATGATATATTGGTTTTCTCCAAGAATGAGGAGGAGCATGCAAAGCATCTGCGCTTAGTTCTGGAGAAGCTCAGAGAACACCAACTTTATGCCAAGTTCAGCAAGTGTGAGTTTTGGTTGAAGGAAGTCGGATTTCTTGGACATGTTGTGTCAAGGGAAGGAATTGTCGTGGACCCTTCCAAGGTAGAAGTAGTCACAGAATGGAAGGCACCGAACTCAGTTAGCGAGATCCACAGTTTCCTTGGACTTGCAGGATATTATCGGAGGTTCATTGAGAATTTCTCCAAGCTTGCAAAGCCCATGACGGATTTGTTGAAGAAGGACAGCAAGTATATTTGGCCTGAGGAATGTGAAGCCAGTTTCCAGGAGTTGAAGAAACGTTTGGTTACAGCTCCAGTGCTAACTCTGCCGAACATACACAACGATTTTCAGGTGTACTGCGATGCTTCACGCCAAGGACTTGGAGGCGTGCTTATGCAAGAAGGAAAGGTTGTAGCTTATGCTTCACGTCAGCTTCGACCTCATGAGTTGAACTATGCCACACATGATCTGGAGTTAGCAGCAGTGCTGCATGCACTCAAGACCTGGAGACATTTCCTTATCGGGAACCAATGTGATGTTTACACCGATCACAAGAGTTTGAAGTACATCTTCACGCAGAAAGAGTTGAACCTTAGGCAAACGAGATGGTTGGAGATCATCAAGGATTATGACATGAGTTTGCATTATCATCTAGGAAAAGCCAACGTCGTGGAAGATGCATTGAGCCGTAAGAGCTATGTCAACACTCTTATCACAGGAGGATTACCTCAGGAGTTGTGTGATGAACTTAGAGATCTTGAGTTGGAAATAGTTCCAAGAGGCTATGTTGCCGCACTCGAAGTTCAGTCCACCTTGTTGGGAAAGATCAGAGAAGCTCAGAAGTTGGATCAAGGTATTGCTGAGATAAAGGAGAGGATTAGCAAAGGAAAGGTAGAAGGACTCCATGAGGATGAGCATGGAACCATATGGTTTGAGCAACGTATTTGTGTGCCCAATGATCCAGAGATCAGGAAGTTGATTCTTCAGGAGGCTCATGATTCACCTTACTCGATACATCCGGGAAACACCAAGATGTATTTGGACTTGAAGGAAAGTTTTTGGTGGACCGGTGTGAAGAGGGAAATTGCTGAGTATGTAGTAGTATATGATGTATGTCAGAGGGTAAAGGTAGAGCATCAGAAACCAGAAGGTTTGCTTCAGCCATTGTCGATACCTGATTGGAAATGGGATAAACTTGGCATGGACTTCATCACGGGATTACCCAGGACCCGTTCAGGTTATGATTCCATTTGGGTGATTGTTGATCGCTTGACCAAGGTTGCTCACTTCATTCCTATGAAGACTACCTATACAAGTGCTAAGCTGGCGAAGATATATATGACTAGGATTGTATCTCTGCATGGAGTTTTGAGACCATTGTATCAGATAGAGGAACACAGTTTACTTCAAAGTTTTGGCATCAGCTAGTCGAAACTTTGGGTACCAGGCTAGATTTCAGTACAGCCTTCCATCCACAGATAGATGGGCAGATAGAGAGGGTGAATCAGATTCTGGAGGACATGTTGAGAGCTTGTGCGCTAGACTACGGGTCTAGTTGGGATGATAACTTACCTAATGCAGAGTTCTCATACAATAACAGCTATCAAGCCAGTTTGCAGATGGCTCCTTTTGAGGCATTGTATGGGAGGAATTGCAGAACACCGTTGATGTGGGATGGAGTTGGTGATCGCAAATTGTTTGGATTGGATTTGTTTCGAGATTCTGAGGAGAAGGTCAAGTTGATCCGTGATAGACTCAGGATAGCTCAGTCTAGACAGAAGAGTTATGCCGATGCTAAACGCAAGGAAGTAATTTATGAAGTGGGAGATAGAGCATATCTTCGAGCGTCTCCACTTCGAGGTATTAAGAGGTTTGGATTCAAAGGAAAGTTAGCACCACGATTCGTGGGGCCATACAGAGTTTTGGAACGCAGAGGAGAAGTTGCATACAAGTTGGAACTACTAGTGGGTTTGTCAGGAGTTCATGATGTGTTTCATGTTTCCCAGCCGAAGAAGTGTCATGCAGAGTTGGCAAATATTCCTTTGAGGGACACAATGCCTCTAGAAGCAATTCAGTTGGATAATGACCTAACTTATGAGGAGAAGCCTATTAAGATGCTTGAGACTGCCGAGAGGATCACTCGTACCAAGGTTATCAAATTCTGCAAGGTTCAGTGGAGTCACCACACCGAGGAGGAAGCTACTTGGGAACGAGAAGAAGATCTTAAGCGTGACCATCCACACCTTTTTGCTGGCCAACCTGAATCTCGAGGACGAGATTCATCTTAAGGGGGGTAGGTTTGTAACATCCCAAATTTTCAATTCGGAATGTTTTACAATTATTAGTTAAGCATCTATGCATTATGATTGAAATGAATGTGGCAATTATTTTATCATCTTCTTTATTTGACTTCTTTTCAATTGGCATTTGAGTTTACTCAATTACTTGACAAAATACTTTGAAAAAAAGTATGAGAGGAGGTAACATGACACCCCAAAAGTCAGAAGAAAATAGTGCCAATTTATTTGAAAGTCAACTTTGGTTTCATGTTGGATTTTCTTTAAATAATGTTTTTATAAAGTTTATATTTTGACTCTAAAGAAAAGTTCACGCCTTAGGGGTTTTTTTCTGATCGTTTTGGTATATAATACCCTATATTTTATTGTTTGCTTCAGATCTAAAAAAGAAGAGGTTTCAAAAAAACAGAAGAAAAAAACACGCACGCACATAGGCCGGCGAAGCCACCCAAACAGGCCAGCCGAGTCAGCCAGGCTGCTCGCCCGAGCCAGCCAGGACTAGCAAGACCCTCGCCCAGCGAGCAGTTCACTCGCCCGATCTCCCTCTCCCTCGGTCAACTCTCTCTCCCTCTCTCACGGAGCCTGCAGGTGGGGCTAGAACCCCATCGTCTCCAACCTCCCGCGAAGACCACGAAATAAGCCAGCGCCATGCTCGTCCATAGCCGCCGGCCGGAGCTCTCGGGATAAGGCTTATCCCGCGCTCCCGGACGCCCTAGCCATGCCTATAAAAGGCCCTTGACCCCCTCGTTCCATTCAGACGACCCACACCACCTCTCGCCGCTCATAGCCGACGCACCGTCCGCTCGCATCTCGCCGGAGCCGAGTCCGTTCGCCGGAGAAGTCCGACGCCGGTGAGCCTCCCGGCCCCTTCTTACTTCGGGAATCGGATCCCCTCGCCATTGCGCACCTCCCTGACATGTTTTTGCATCCCTAGGTTCGTCTGAGTCGCCACCCTGACGACCTGCGTCACCAGAGTTCACCGGAGCTCCGCCCTCGGTCCACTCCCTCCGGTCGTCGCCACCGTCCGCCGTCACCACCGCCGGGAAGTCCTCGCCGAGCCGCACCCGCCCGACCACCTCGCCCGCGCCGGAGCTCGCCGGAGCCGCCGCCCCGTCACCGGCGAACTCCCTGCCGACGATGTGCTCGTCCTCTCTGTAAGCATCGCCTCGCTCGATTAGTTATTTTTTTTCTTTCTTAGATCGAATCGGTAGATTAGATGTAGATTGGTTTTTTTCCCTGTTAACCGCGGTCTGTTTAAAATAACCTTTCGGTTTTCTTTAGTTAGGTAGTTTGTGAACGTTCACCACATAGCAGCCGCGGCGAACATAGTCAACCAACCAGAGCCATTCACTTCACGCTCTAGCCGCGAACGTTCACAATTTAGTATTTTCAGAAACGTCCCTCTAGCAGTTTTTTTCAGATTTAATTCAAAACTTCAAACGGCCTTAACTTTTTAACCGTAGATCGAAACGAGATGAAACAAGCGGCTAAATTTTCTTCTCAAATATACCTAACCAGAAAACCCATAGTTGCAGATTTTTGCAAGTTCAAATTTGAAATTATTTCAGATTTGAATTTAAATTCCATTAGGCCATATCTTTCAAACGGTATACCCGTTTGAAGTGATTCTTTTTGCATCACGTCACACGAACTAAATCTTTTGCCATGAACTTTTGCCACGATTTATCCTACACAATTATTTTATGTTCACTATAATTTTACTAGGATGCCTTGTAGGAACATTAGTGCACATCACGAAATTTTGAACACTATTTATACTTTAAAAAAATTTGTGTTAAAGACTTGTGCTGGTTTTTATTTGGATTTTGCAATTATTTTGTTGCATGTTTTCACTAAATGGTATGAATGCTTGTTTATGTGTGTTAGTTTACTTGGCGATAGATTGTCTGGAGTGCAAAGCAGAGTACTACCATTCCCTAGAACTTCACTCCCAGCACGAAGGCAAGTTGCATTTTGATCATATAAGTTTTTACCTATGTTTTATTTTGCACATAGTCCTTTGATGTAGGAGTGCATGATAGGAGTTTATACTTGTTGGATTTACTATCACCTAGTAGTTCATTTGAGGTAGGTATAAACCGTACCAACTTTGTCGCCACCGTGTTATGTTACAATGCTTCGCCAAAGTAGACGTGGATTGGGGAGTGTTATCACTTTGAGATGTGAGTGACAAAGTAGTAACTAGGACCAACTTTAATGAACTACCTGGGTGGAAATTGGTTGTAAGGTGGCGAAGTACAGTGGGAGCATTCATGGGAGTCCATGGGAGTGCACACTAGTGGTCCGTCCACCCAGGCTCAAAGGGATCAACCTTATTTTCATGTCTATAAGCTTCCGTGTGCAGCCACAAGCCAATGTGGGCTCTGGCTTAGTTGAGTAGATGGTGTGACCTCTTCCGGGATAGGCTAGCAGATGTAGATGATGTAGGTGTACCGGCCTATCCGTGGGTTAGGGGAAATGCTTTCAAAAGACTATGTCTCGATCTTCCAATCAAGGATGTGGTCTAGTCTTGTGGGGAAAAGTGCACAACCTCTGCAGAGTTAAAATCTAATCGATTAACCGTGTCCCCGGTCATGGACAACTTGAGCTTTTAGTAGTGGAAATGTAGGGAGATCTCATCACTCTTAACTAATCAACTGGGTACAAAATTTTGGAACGATTGAGATGGGCATCATCTCAGACTTATGATATTTGTAGAAGTAGAGCAATTATTTTTGATAGTAAAACTAGCTTTAGGCAAAACTAAACTTAGAGCTTTCCACCAGCCAAATTGCATGTACTATGTAGGCTCATTACACTTTATGATGTGACTTGCCAGTACATTCCACGTACTGACCTACACAGCTGCAACTTATCATGTTGCAGATTTATCCGACGACGAATAAGGTGCGATAGGTCGTTGTTCTGCACTCAGCTTGCTCGTGGAGTTGATGGACTCGTTACACATTTTGCTTCCGCATGTTTTTGTTTTACTTGGCCTTAGGCCACATTAATGTAATAATTACTCTTTGAGGATTCTTGATGTAATAAATGTGTGATTGAACTCTGTTGTAAATCCTCAAGTACTATGTGTGTCAGCATACCGATCCAGGGATGACACTTAAGCACAGAGACTTCGTTCCCTTGAGATCGGGTCGCTACACGTTCTTGGCGTGGCCACTCAAGCTATTGAGTGGGCTCGAAACAGTGTAAGGGCGCGAGCACAACCACTTAAGCCGTTGAGCGGACTCGAAACAGGGCAAGGGCGCCTCGATCACGGCAAGGTTCCTTAGCGTGCATATTTTCCATACAAAAGTCGAAATTGTCCAAGGAAAATAACCTCACAGAAAAATTTCACTTAGGGTTTAGCAACTTATCTTCCCATCGCGGAACTTTTTCCCGCTCCTTCTTGCAAGATGCCAATTTTGGACGTCGCCGGTGTCCATACCATCTCACCCCCTGGCAAACTTGCACGCGAGAGAACCTTCTGTCTTTTAAGAAAAAGAAAGAAGAGAAAATAGAGATGTGGAACCTTGACGGTCCATTAGTACTTGTCGGGAATAGGCGTAATGCAACATGTTGGATAAGCATGCAAGACAAGTAGACATGGAAATTGACACGAGTTGCAGAACCCTCGGTTTCATTCAGCTATTCACAAGGTCTGCGCCTAGCTTTGTACAAAGGATCACATGCCTTGTCGGCAATACTCGTACAAAAGGTGGTTGCCTGGGGGATGGCAACCGCGCCTTATTGGTAGAACTTACGAAGATGCTCGATATTCCAGGAGTTGCTCACCGGAACGCCATCTTCGGTCTCGAGGCAGACTGCGCTAGGCCTGGTGACTCTTACTACCCTATAAGGGCCTTCCCACTTCGGCGTCAACTTGTTTGAATTCTTGGCCGACTGAATGCACTGAAGAACAAGGTTGCCTTCCTCAAGGCTTCGTCCACGAACCTTGCGGCTATGATAGCAGCGCAAAGCTTGCCGGTAGCATGCAACTCTCATAGTAGCCCGAAGACAGTCTTCATCAAGAAGTGTCACGTCATCTTGTCGCAACTGCTCTTGCTCAAGCTAATCATAAGTGAGCACTCGAGGTGACCCGTATATGAGTTCCATGGGGAGAACTGCTTCTGCCCCGTACACCAGGGAGAAGGGTGTCTGGCTGGTGGCTCGATTTGGTGTCGTTATGATTGACCAAAGAACCGCCGGCAGTTCGTCAATCCAATGTCTTCCGCACTTGTGCAGCTTGTCAAAAGTTCTTGTTTTAAGCCCTCGCATCAGTTCAGCATTCGCCCTTTCCGCTTGGTCGTTGCTCCTTGGTTGAGCGACAGAAGCAAAATAGATTTTGCTACCAAGGTCCTGGACATACTGCATGAAGGTGTGGCTTCTAAACTATGTGTCGTTGTTAGTGATGATCCTGTTGGGAACACCAAAGCGGCAGACTAGTCCTCTAAAGAATTTGACGGCTTACTGTGCTATCACCTTTCTCACTGCCTCCACTTCTGGCCACTTCATGAACTTGTCGATTGCAACATACAAGTACTCAAAGCCCCTGGTAGCACAGGGAAAGGGGCCCAAGATGTCGAGCTCCCAGATCGAAAATGGCTAGGAGAGAGGGATCGTTTGAAGAGCTTGAGTTGGTTGATGTAGCTTCTTTGAATGGAACTGGCATGCTTCACACTTGGTTACTAGCGCAGTTGCATCCTGGAGGGCGGTGGGCCAGAAGAAACCTTGCCAGAATGCTTTGCCGACCAGTACTCTTGACCCTATGTGGGAGCCACATATGCCTCCATGTATCTCTGCCAACAGCTCCAGTCCATCCTACCGAGGAACACACTTCAATTTCACATTGTGTGGTCTCTTTTTGTACAGGACTTCGTCCACAAACTGGTACATACTGGACTGACGGGCTACTTTCTCTGCTTCCTCTTGTTCCTCAGGGAGTTCTCCTATTTGGAGGAACTGAACATTGTATTGCACCCATGTTGGATCTTGGGGCTTGACAGCAAGGACTAAAGGCATGTCTTCTATAGCAGGAGTGTTTGTCTCCACGTCGAGGACCTGAGGTCTTGCCGGAGCTTGCTGCTCCCCGGCAAGCTTGGCGTCGTTCCCAGCAACTTCCTCACCGGCGGCTTCTGGAAGCTCTACGGGGAAGTACTATCAGGAATTCAACTTTCTTCTTTTATATTGACTTGTTGACAGTGCTATGGATGGCTGAGTTAGCTTGAGCACAAAAGTTCCTGGTTCCACAGGTAACTTGAGGGCAGCGCGCTTTGACAGCTCATCGGCAATGTTCTTCGCATGAGGAACGTGCTCTGTTTGCAGGCCGTCGAAGTGCTCCACCAGCTTTCCCACTTAATCCATGTAAGCCTCCATCAACGGGCTCTGATAATCCTTGTTGACTTGCTTGACGACAAGTTGTGAATCACCTCTGACGATGAGCTGCTTGATTCCAAGGTCTGCTGCGATGCTGAGACTGGCAAGCAGTCCTTCATACTCCGTCGTATTGTTTGTCGATCTTTCTCGGGGAAAGGGCATCTGAATCACGTACTTGAGGTGCTCTCCGGTGGGTGCAACAAGCAGCACATCGGCACTGGCCCCTTGTAGGGAGAAATCCCCATCAAAATACATGACCCATTCTTGCTTAGTTTCCTTGCCGGGAAGAGCTGTTTCTTGGACCTCCTCGTCTGGCGTTGGAGTCCATTCTGCAATGAATTCTGCCAGGGCTCTGCTCTAGATAGTTTAAGTACTTTCAAACTTGAGACCAAAGCTCGACAACTCCAAAGCCCACTCCACAATCCTGCCGGTGGCATCTGGATTCCGCGGAATCTGTTGCAGTGGAAAGCGAGCGACAACGGTGATCTCATGTGCTTGGAAGTAGTGGTGCAGCTTCCTTGAGGCCATAAGGAGACCGAAAAGAAGTTTTTGCACACCAGAGTATCTTGACCTAGCTCCCTGCAAGAGGGAACTGACAAAATAAACTGGGCGCTGCACCATCTTCTTCTTCTGCATTGCTTCATTTGTCTATACTAACCCTGCCTTGCCGGCACCAGGACCTGCCGGGGGAGTTCCTAGCTCATCGATTGGCGATCTTGCCCCTACCATCGCCTCTTTGTCAGCTTCCCTCTGTGCCACCAGCGTAGCGCGAACCACTTGATTCGTCGCCGCTAGGTATAGCACCAACGGTTCTTGTGGCCTAGGTGCGACTAGTGTTGGCGGAGAGAAGAGGTACTTCTTCAAATCCTGCAGCGCTGCCTTCGCTTCTAGAGTCCATTTCATCAGACCTGCCTTCTTCAAGATTTTGAAGAATGGCAGGGCGCGCTCAGTGGATTTTGAGATGAACCTGCTTAGAGCTGCGACGCAACCGGCAAGACAACGTACATCCATGACGTGCTTTGGTGCTTCAATCTGCTCAATCGCCTTGGTCTTGTCAGGGTTTGCTTCAATCCCACGGTGAGGCACAAAGAACCCGAGGAGCTTGCCGGACGGAACGCCAAACACACACTTCTTGGGATTGAGATTTAAGTTGCTCTTGTGCAGATTTGCAAACGTCTCTTCCAGGTCTTGTATGAGTGTTGCCTTGTCCTTGGTTTTGAACACTATATCATCCATATGAGCTTCCATATTCCTATGTAGGTGGGGTTCAAAATCAATCTGGACCGCTCTTGCAAATGTTGAACCAGCAGTTTTCAACCCGAAAGGCATTCGCACGAAGCAGTACGTACCACATGGGGTGATAAATGTGGTCTTCTCTTTGTCTTCCTTCGACATGAATATATGATGGTACCCTGAGTACGCATCGAGGAACGACAGCAAGTCACAGCCGGCAATGGAGTCCACAATCTGGTCGATGCGCGACAAGGGAAAGGGATCTTTTGGACAGGCTTTATTGAGATCTGTATAGTCAATACACAACCTCCATCTCCCATTCGGCTTGCGCACTACGACGGAATTGGCCAACCATGTTGGGTGGAGCACCCCTCTAACCAGACCTGCTGCTTCTAGTTTCCTAATTTCCTCGGCAATGAATTCTTGTCTCTCCAAGGATTGCTTCCTCACTTTCTGCTTGACGGGCCGTGCATGAGGACAGATGGCAATATGGTGCTCAATCACCTCCCTGGGAACACCGGGGACGTCAGATGGTTGCCATGCAAACACATCGACATTCGCCCGCAGGAAGGCAATGAGCGCGCTTTCCTATTTGTCATCGAGGGTGGACCTTATGGTGAAAGTTCCACCTGTGCCATCTTCCTTAACGGGCACCTTTTTGGTCTGTGGTGGAGCTGCCTTGGACCTCTTGTTCTTGCCAGTGGAGCTCTCTAGCACATCGTCAACGGGAGTGCAACACTCCGAGGAGGTGCGCTTGCCGGAATGTGCGCTAGAGGCCTTGCCGGTCTTCTTCCCCCCGGGAGCTTCAGCGACAGGAGCAAGTGCCATGGCGGCAGGTGCTGCAACTGCCTCCTAGTAGAGTTGGTCGGCATAGATGAGTGCACCTTTCTTGTCAGAGTTGATTGTGATGACGCTCATTATCCCGGGCATCTTTAGCACATTGTAAGCGAAGTGGGTGGCTGCCATGAACTTGGCCACCGCTGGGCAGCCAAGGATAACATTCTATGGCAATGCGATCTTGGCAACGTCAAAGACGATCTTATCTATACTGAAATTTATGTCACTACCAAATGTTACCGGTAGTGTGATCTTGCCCTTCGGCTCAGTACTCCCTGAATTGACCCCTTGGAATGTGCCTGTTGGCTCGAGATCTTCATCAGGAATTTGTAGCTCCTGGATGACGTCTGGCGAGATTAGGTTCAGGCTGTCCCCACTGTCGACTAGCATTTTCGTCACCTTGAGGTTGCGAATTGTTGGTAAAACCAACAATGGCAGACACCCAACCGTAGTTGTGCGATCAGGGTGGTCCTCGGCGTCGAAAATGATAGGAGTGTTGGACCACTTTAGAGGTTTCTAGGCACCGATAGACGGCTCTGCCGCATTAACCTCGTGCACCCACTGTTTGAGTTGGCGGTGAGAGGAATGCGATGAGGCACCTCCCTCGATGCACATCATTTCTGTAGCCTTCTGGAACTCATGCTCGCTGGACTCGTCATCCTCTTCGTTGCAATCGTCATCCCCTCCTTCGCCGCAGCATCGAGCGGGCCTCTCCTTCTGTTGCTTGGCCTTGCTGCGGCGACCTCCTCGGTCACTGTACTCTTCTGAACCATTTTGGGATTTATGCTTATCTCGTCTCACATACTCGGCCTTCTACTTCTCGACGAGTTGCTCGACCTGTCGGCAGTTTTGGAGATCGTGGCCCTTGTTGCGATGGATCTTGCAGTACTGCTAGTCGGAGCCTATCGTTTTGTCGGCGGCCGCCAAGGCCTGACACGACGTGCACCCGGCAACCTCCTTGTCGGGACTGTCAACCTTAGTTTTCTTCGCGGTGTCGACATTGCTAGATCCCTCGACGCCAAGCACGGTCTTACTCTTGTGCTTTTTGTTCCACCGTCGGTTTTTCTTTGCCGGGGCGGTGTCGTCTTCGTCATCAGAGTTGACTCCAACACTAGATTCTTCTCCAGGGAGTCTCCTCCCTTCTTCGGCTCGGTCACATCTATCAGCCAGAGCATAAAGCTCGGCAACCTCCCTGACTTTCTTCATCGCCAGCTCTTCGCACATCCTACGATTGCGCACATTTTGGTGGAACACGCTAATAACAGCGGCAGGATGAACATCCGAGATGTTGTGATGCACACGGCTGAACCTTTGGATCTACTTGTGCAAGGTCTTGCCTTCTTTCCGGGGAATGATGTGCAAGTCACTTTCTTGACCAGGAGCTTAGTGGCCTCCGGTAAAGGCGCCAACAAACTCATGGCATAGGTCTTCCGAGGAGGTGATGGAATTCTCTGGCAGGTGTTGTTGGAAATATGCCCTAGAGGCAATAATAAATTAGTTATTATCATATTTCCTTGTTCATGATAATCGTTTATTATCCATGCTATAATTGTATTGATCGGAGACTTAAATGCATGTGTGGATACATAGACAAAACCATGTCCCTAGTATGCCTCTAATGGACTAGCTCGTTGATCAAAGGATGGTTAAGGTTTCCTAGCCATGGACATGAGATGTCATTTGATAACGGGATCACATCATTAGGAGAATGATGTGATGGATAAGACCCAAACAACAAACATAGCATATGATCGTGTCAGTTTATTGCTACTGTTTTCTACATGTCAAGTATATGTTCCTATGACCATGAGATCATGCAACTCACGGATATCGGAGGAGTGCCTTGTGTGTATCAAACGTCGCAACGTAACTGGGTGACTATAAAGGTGCTCTACAAGTATCTCCGATGGTGTTTGTTGAGTTGGCATGGATCGAGACTGGGATTTGTTACTCCGTGTAACGGAGAGGTATCTCGGGGCCCACTCGGTAATACAACATCACAATGAGCCTTGCAAGCAATGTGACTAATTGTTAGTTGCGGGATCTTGTATTACGGAACGAGTAAAGAGACTTGCCGGTAACGAGGTTGAACTAGGTATGGAGATACCGACGATCGAATCTCGGGCAAGTAACATACCGAAGAACAAAGGGAACATCGTACGGGATTAACTGAATCCTTGACATAGAGGTTCGACCGATAAAGATCTTCGTAGAATATGTAGGAACCAATGTGGACGTCCAGGTCCCGCCATTGGTTATTGACCGTAGAGGTGTCTCGGTCATGTCTACATAGTTCTCGAACCCGTAGGGTCTGCACACTTAAGGTTCGGTGACGTTTCGGTAGTGTAGAGTTATGTATGGTGGTGACCGAAGGTTGTTCGGAGTCCCGGATGAGATCCCGGACGTCACGAGGAGCTCCGGAATGGTCTGGAGGTAAAGATTCATATATAGGAAGCCCCAGTTTGGTTTCCGGAAAAGTTTCGGGCTCATCGGTAGTGTACCGGGAGTATCGGTATTGTACCGGGAGTGCCGGTAGTGTATCGGAGGACCTCCGGGAGGGGTATTTCGACCCCAAGAGGTCCATGGGCTGTGGGAGAATAATAACCAGCCCTTAGTGGGCTGGGAAAACAGCCAGAAAGGCCCATGGCGCAGGAGAGGAAGTCCTAAAGCAAAAAGTGGAAAATCAGCCAATAGGAGGCAATCCTACTCCAACTAGGATTGGAGGTGAAGTAGGATTGCTCCCACCTCCTATTTCGGCCGACCCAAAGGCCTTGGCTGCCTCTCCTCTCCTCTCCTCCTATATATACTAGTGGATTGGGTGGATTTTGGACAGAATTTCCGGCCACGTGCTACCCGTTTCACCGGTGCACAGTTTCTCCTCTAGATCGGTTTTCCGCGGCGCTTAGGCGAAGCCCTGCCGGAATCACTCCACCACCATCACCAGAGCGCCGTCATGCTGCCGGTGAACTCTCTCTCCTCTCCACCTCCTCTCGCTGGATCGAGACGGTGGAGATCGTCATCAAGCTGCACGTGTGCTGAACGCGGAGGTGCCGTCCGTTCAGCGCTAGATCGGAAGGACCGTGATCGAGATCGCGAGACAGTTCGTGATGAGATCGCGGAACGGATCGTGATGAGTTCGCGGGACAGATTGTGATCAAGATCGTGAGACGGATTGTGATGAGATCGTGGGACGGATCGTGATGAGTTCACGGGACGGATCGTGATTGGATCGCGGGACGGATCGTGATGAGATCGCGGGACGCTCGGCGATTTGGATCGCGAAGATGTTCGACTACACCAACCGCGTTTCTTAACGCTTCCCGCTTAGCGATCTACAAGGGTATGTAGATCCACTCTCCCTCTCGTAGATGCTCATCACCATGGATAGGTTTGCGTGTGTGTAGGAAATTTTTTGTTTCCCATGCGACGTTCCTCAACAGTGGCATCATGAGCTAGGTTGATGGTTCGATGAGATCTCGAGTAGAACACAAAAGGTTTGTGGGCATTGATGCTTAGATTGCTTCCTCCCTTGGTCGTATTTTGGTTCGCGGGATTGTGAGATGAAGCGGCCGGGACCAACATTACTCGTACGCTTACGAGAGACCGGTTCCCTCGACGCAACTTGTTGCCTAGATGGCTTGCGGGTGACAGTTTCTCTCACTTTAGTTGGATCGGATTCGACAAAGGCGGTCCTTGAGAAGGTTGAAAAGCAAACTAGTGTATCACCGTTGTGGTTTATGCGTAGGTGAGAATCGTTCTTGCTAGATACCCATAGCAGCCACGTAAAATATGCAACAACAATTAGAGGACGTCTAACTTGTTTTTGCAGGGTATGTTCTGATGTGATATGGCCAATTACATGATGAGATATATGTGATGTATGAGATGATCATGTGATGTATAGATTATCACGACTTGCATGTCGATGAGTACGGCAACCGGCAGGAGCCATAGGGTTGTCTTTAATTATTGTATGACCTGCGTGTCAATCATTAAGCGCTATGTAATGCTTTACTTTATCACTACGGTAGCAATAGTAGTAGAAGCATGCAGGGCGTGACAACCCCAATGGAAACACATTGATGGAGATCAAGATGATGGAGATCATGGTGTTGTGCCGGTGACGATGGAGATCATGCCGGTGTTTCGAAGATGGAGATCAAAAGCACAAGTTCATGGCCATATCATGTCACTTATGATTTGCATGTGATGTTAATCCTTTTTATGCACCTTGTTTTGCTTAGGACGACGGTAGCATTATAAGGTGATCCCTCACTTAATTTCAAGATAAATTGTGTTCTCCCCGAGTGTGCACCGTTGCGAAAGTTCGTCGTGTTGAGACACCATGTGATGATCGGGTGTGATAGACTCTACGTTCACATACAACGGGTGCAAGCCAGATTTGCACGCGCAGAACACTCGGGTTAAACTTGACGAGCCTAGCATGTACAGACATGGCCTCGGAACACGAGAGACCGAAAGGTCGAACATGAGTCATATAGTAGATATGATCAACATAATGATGTTCACCATTGCAGCCACCTCAACTCACATGATGATCGGACTTGAGTTGGTGGATTTGGATCATGTATCACTCGAATGATCGGAGGGATGTCAATTTGAGTGGGAGTTCTTAAGTAATATGATTAATTGAACTCATTATCATGAACATAGTCAAAGTGTCTTTGCAAATTATGTTGTAGATTACTAGCTCGCGCTGTAGCTCCCTTGTATTTTTATATGTTCGTAGAGAAATAGAGTTGAAAGATGTTCGTAGCAATATTGCGGACTGGGTCCGTGATCTGAGGATTGTCCTCATTATTGCACAGAAGGCTTATGTCCTTAATGCACCGCTCGGTGCGCCACCCCCTCTAGCGTCGTCTATAGATGTTGTGAACATCTGACAGGCACGTTTAGATGACTACTTGATAGTTTAGTGCGTCATGCATTGCGGCTTAGAATTGAGGCTCGGAAACGTTTTGAACGTCACGGAACATATGAGATGTTCTAGGAGCAGAGATTGTGATCTCAGGCTCATGCCTGTGTTGCGAGATATGAGATCTCCAACAAGATTCTTTGCTTGTAAGATGAAGGAGAATAGCTCAATCGTTGAGCATGTACTCAGATTGTCTGGGTACTACAATCGCTTGAATCAAGTGGGAGTTGATCTTCCAGATAAGATAGTGATTGATATAGTTCTCCAAGTCACTGTCACTAAAGCTACTAGAACTTAGTGATGAACTATAATACACCAGGGATAGAAGTATTGATCCCTGAGCTGTTCGCGATGTTTGACACCGCGAAGGTAGAAATCAAGAAGGAGCGTCAAGTGTTGATGGTTAATCAAACCACTAGTTTCGAAAAGGGCAAGAGCAAGGAGGGAAACTTCATGGATAGCAAGTCAGTTGCTGCTCCAGTGAAGCAACCCAAAGTTGAACTCAAACCCGAGACTAAGTGCTTCTATTATGAGGTGAGAGGTCGCTAAAGCGGAACAACCCTAGATACTTGGTAGATAAGAAGGCTGGCAACATCGACAAAAGTATATTTGATATACGAGTTATTGATGTGTAACTTGCTAGTACTCCTAGTAGCACCTGGGTATTGGATACCGGTTCGGTTGCTAAATGTTAGTAACTCGAAATAAAAGCTACGGAATAAACGGAGAACTAGCTAAGGGTGAGGTTACGATGTGTGTTGGAAATGTTTCCAAGGTTGATGTGATCAACATCGCACGCTCTCTCTACCTTCAGGATTAGTGACGAACCTAAATAAATGTTATTTGGTGTTTTGCGTTGAGCATGAACATGATTAGATCATGTTTGTTGCAATACGGTTATTCATTTAAGTCAGAGAATAATAGTTATTCTGGTTACATGAATAATACCTTCAATGGTCATGCACCCAGTGAGAATGGTTTGTTGAAATCTTGATCGTAGTAGTACACATGTTCATAACATTGATGTCAAAAGATACAAAGTTAATAATGATAGTACCACATACTTGTGGCACTGCCGCTAAATGTCATATTGGTATAAAGCGCATGTAGAAACTCCATGCTGATGGATATTTGGACTCATCGATTTCGAATCGGTTGAGACATGCGAACCATGCCTCTTGGGCAAGATAACTAAAGGACCCCGTTGGATGGAGCGGGCAAGTGATTCATTGGCAATGATACATGTTGATGTATGCAATCTAGTGAGTCTTGTAGCGTGCAGTGGATATCGTTATTTTCTTACCTTCACTGATGATTTGAGTAGATATAGTGTATATTTACTTAATGAAACACAAGTCTGAATCGTTTGAAAGGTTCAAGCAAATTCAGAGTGAAGTTTAAAGATCATCGTGACAAGAAGATAAAAATGACCGCGATATGATCGTGGAGGTGAATATCTGAGTTACGAGTTTGGCATACAACTTAAGACAACGTGAAATTTGTTTCACAACTAACGCCACCTGGAACACCATGGTGTGATGGTGTGTCCGAACATCATAGTCATGCTCTATTGATATAGTGCATAATGTGATGTCTCTTATCGTTTTACTACTATAATTTTTGGGGTTATGCATTAGAGACAACTACATTCACTTTAAATAGGGCATCATCTAAATCCGTTGAGATGACACCGTCTGAATTATGGTTTGACAGAAACCTAAGCTGTCATTTCTTAATGTTTGGGGCTGCGATGCTTGTGTGGAAAATGTTTTCACATAATAAGCTAGAACCCAAAGCGGACAAATGTATCTGCATAGAATACCCTAAGAACAGATGGGTATGCCTTCTATCTCAGATCCGAGTGCAAAGTGTTTGTTGCTAGAACTGGGTCCTTTCTCGAGAAAAAGTTTCTCTCGAAAGAATTGAGTGGGAGGAAGATAGAACTTGATGAGGTTGTTAAACCTTTGTTCAACCAGAGAGTAGCGCAGCGCAGAAAGATGTTTCTGTGAAGCCTACGTTAGTTGAAGAGGAAGTTAATGATGATGATCATGAAGCTTCAGGATAAAGTTACTATCGAACTTCGTAGGTCGACAAGGATGTGTACTGCTCCTGAGCGGTACGACAACTCTGTCTTGGAGGTCATGTTGTTGGACAACGATGAACCTACGAGCTATGGAGAAGCGATGATGGGCCCGGATTCCGACAAATGGTTGGAGGCCATGAAATCCGAGATAGGATCCATGTATTAAAACCAAGTGTAGACTTTGGTAGACTTGCTCGTTGGACGGCAGGTCGTTGAGTACAAATGGATCTTTAAAATGAAGACAGACACTGATGGTGAATGTCACTATTTGTAAAGCTCGACTTGTTGCAAAGATGTTTGTGACAAGTTCAAGGAGTTGACTACGATGAGACTTTCTCATTCATAGTGGTGCTAAAGTCTGTTGGAATTATGTTAGTAGTTGCTGTGTTTTCAATTATGAAATCTGGCAGATGGATGTCAAAACATCGTTTCCTTAACGGTTTACTTGAGGAAAGGTTGTATCTGATACAACCAGAAGGTTTTGTCAGTCCTAAGGATGCTAAAAGGTGTGCAAGCTTTGGTGATCCTTCCATGGACTGAAGCAAGCATCTCGGAGTTGGAATATACACTTTGATGAGTTGATCAAAGTTTCTGTAGTTTATACAAAGTTTACGAGAAACTTGTATTTGCAATAAAGTGAGTGGGAGCACTGTAGAGTTTCTGATAAGTATATGTGGTTGACATATTGTTGATCGGAAATAATGTAGAATTTCTGGAAGGCATAAAAGGTTCTTTGAAAAGTGTTTTTCGAAGGAAGACCTGGATAAAGCTACCTAATTGTTGAGCATCAAAATCTATAGAGATAGATCAAGATGCTTGATGAGACTTTCAATGAGTGCATACCTTGACAAGATTTTGAAAGAGTTCAAAATGGATCAGCCAGAGAAATAGTTCTCGTCTGATTTGTAAGGTGTGAAGTTGAGTGAGACTCAAAGCTTGACAACGGCAGAAGAAAGAGAAAGGACGAACGTCGTCCCCTATGCCTTAGCCATAGGCTCTATATTATGCCATGCTGTGTACCGCACCTATGTGTGCCTTGCCATGAGTCTGTCAAGGGGTACAAGAGTGGTCCAGGAGTGGATCACTGGACAGCGGTCGGAAATCCTTAGTAACTAGAGGACTAAGGAAATGTTTCTTGACTATGGAGGTGATAAAGAGTTCGTCGTAAAGAGTTACGTCGATGCAAGCTTTAACACCTATCCGGATGACTAGTAGTAGCAATCTGGATACGTATAGTGGAGCAGCCATTTGGAAATAGTACCAAGTGGAGTGTGGTAGCAGTGTTTACGGTTTGACATAGAGATATGCAAAGTACACACGGATCTGAATATCGCAGACCCGTTGACTATAAGACCTCTCTCACATGCAAAGCATTATTGAGCCCCAGAACTCATTGGCTGTTAGATTCATAACAATGCGAATCACACGGTGATGTGAACTAGATTATTGACTCTAGTGCAAGTGGGAGACTGTTGGAAATATGCCCTAGAGGCAATAATAAATTAGTTATTATCATATTTCCTTGTTCATGATAATCGTTTATTATCCATGCTATAATTGTATTGATCGGAGACTTAAATGCATGTGTGGATACATAGACAAAACCATGTCCCTAGTATGCCTCTAATGGACTAGCTCGTTGATCAAAGGATGGTTAAGGTTTCCTAGCCATGGACATGAGATGTCATTTGATAACGGGATCACATCATTAGGAGAATGATGTGATGGATAAGACCCAAACTACAAACATAGCATATGATCGTGTCAGTTTATTGCTACTGTTTTCTACATGTCAAGTATATGTTCCTATGACCATGAGATCATGCAACTCACGGATATCGGAGGAGTGCCTTGTGTGTATCAAACTTCGCAACGTAACTGGGTGACTATAAAGGTGCTCTACAGGTATCTCCGATGGTGTTTGTTGAGTTGGCATGGATCGAGACTGGGATTTGTTACTCCGTGTAACGGAGAGGTATCTCGGGGCCCACTCGGTAATACAACATCACAATGAGCCTTGCAAGCAATGTGACTAAATGTTAGTTGCGGGATCTTGTATTACGGAACGAGTAAAGAGACTTGCCGGTAACGAGGTTGAACTAGGTATGGAGATACCGACGATCGAATCTCGGGCAAGTAACATACCGAAGAACAAAGGGAACATCGTACGGGATTAACTGAATCCTTGACATAGAGGTTCGACCGATAAAGATCTTCGTAGAATATGTAGGAACCAATGTGGACGTCCAGGTCCCGCCATTGGTTATTGACCGTAGAGGTGTCTCGGTCATGTCTACATAGTTCTCGAACCCGCAGGGTCTGCACACTTAAGGTTCGGTGACGTTTCGGTAGTGTAGAGTTATGTATGGTGGTGACCGAAGGTTGTTCGGAGTCCCGGATGAGATCCCGGACGTCACGAGGAGCTCCGGAATGGTCTGGAGGTAAAGATTCATATATAGGAAGCCCCAGTTTGGTTTCCGGAAAAGTTTCGGGCTCATCGGTAGTGTACCGGGAGTATCGGTATTGTACCGGGAGTGCCGGTAGTGTATCGGAGGACCTCCGGGAGGGGTATTTCGACCCCAAGAGGTCCATGGGCTGTGGGAGAATAATAACCAGCCCTTAGTGGGCTGGGAAAACAGCCACAAAGGCCCATGGCGCAGGAGAGGAAGTCCTAAAGCAAAAAGTGGAAAATCAGCCAATAGGAGGCAATCCTACTCCAACTAGGATTGGAGGTGAAGTAGGATTGCTCCCACCTCCTATTTCGGCCGACCCAAAGGCCTTGGCTGCCTCTCCTCTCCTCTCCTCCTATATATACTAGTGGATTGGGTGGATTTTGGACAGAATTTCCGGCCACGTGCTACCCGTTTCACCGGTGCACAGTTTCTCCTCTAGATCGGTTTTCCGCGGCGCTTAGGCGAAGCCCTGCCGGAATCACTCCACCACCATCACCAGAGCGCCGTCACGCTGCCGGTGAACTCTCTCTCCTCTCCACCTCCTCTCGCTGGATCGAGACGGTGGAGATCGTCATCAAGCTGCACGTGTGCTGAACGCGGAGGTGCCGTCCGTTCGGCGCTAGATCGGAAGGACCGTGATCGAGATCGCGAGACAGTTCGTGATGAGATCGCGGAACGGATCGTGATGAGTTCGCGGGACAGATCGTGATCAAGATCGTGAGACGGATCGTGATGAGATCGCGGGACGGATCGTGATGAGTTCACGGGACGGATCGTGATTGGATCGCGGGACGGATCGTGATGAGATCGCGGGACGCTCGGCGATTTGGATCGCGAAGATGTTCGACTACACCAACCGCGTTTCTTAACGCTTCCCGCTTAGCGATCTACAAGGGTATGTAGATCCACTCTCCCTCTCGTAGATGCTCATCACCATGGATAGGTTTGCGTGTGCGTAGGAAATTTTTTGTTTCCCATGCGACGTTCCCCAACAGGTGTATCAACCATGACTTGACATTGGGCTTGAGCACCAATGAGAAGTAGTTGGCGAGTATCTTGTCGTCGCGAGCCCCGGCAGCTTGCACCGTAATGGTGTAGATGCTCAAAAACTCCGACGGCTGAGTCTTGCCGTCATATTTCTCCGAGACCTCTGGCTTGAACGTTCGGGAGTTGGGCCACTGGACTCGCCGCATCTCACGGGTAAACGATGGACAACCCACCTTGTAAGGTAGGCTGGCAGGATACCCTGGCGCATTTGTCTATAGTGGCCCTGCGCACTTATCAAATTGATGGTGCGCTTCCCACCGCCGCTCGATTGTAGTCGTAGCGTCTTCTTTGCTTCGTTCCCGAAGAACTTGACGCTGATCGCGGCGAGTCTGTGGATCAAACGACGCCATCGAGTAACCATCACAAGCATCGGTCTGACGAGTCGGTAACTGGCGTTGTTGCTATGGAGGAGAGTGCACCGTGGTCGCACCGCCTTCGGCCTTCTCGCCACTGGTGCGAGCCGGCTCAGTGGATCAAAACTTATCGGCGAGGCTAAGGAGGCTCTGAATGGTGGCTCTCCACTCGTCGAGCTTCTCCGCAGCAGGAGGGAAGTTCAAGAGCAGTTGTGCCCGCGCCATTGCTTCTTCCGACGTGGTCGGCAGCGAACGGTGCGAAGAACATGAGGTGCTCTGACTCCTAACCATGTTAGAAGGAGCTCCGTCGCAGTCCCGTGATTGCACGCCACTCCCACTAGCATGCTGGCGCGCATGCTGGTCCCGCGCATCTTGCGAGCGATGCGTAGAGCTTTTCCGTGGGGACGTTGGGAACCACCGACACCGCGATGTTGCTATTCGCGCGCGTCCTGAGAAGGTCGCGGAGTATGCACCGGCGTTGGTGTCTTGAGGGTGCTCTTCCGTCCCTAGAGTTCACTATACCGCCCGCAGGCGGTATAGCTCCGTCCAGGGACCTAGCGGCGCGGGGGTTTCCACCGCTGCCGTGAGCGTCTCCGTCGCGGGCGTCACCGCTTCCTCAGCCTTGATCACTAGAGCGTCGTGCGGCCGCAGGGCCTCTACTTCCTCCGTCCGTGTCCGCTCCGTCGTCCGCGTCCGCTTCGTCGTCCACTTCGGCGACTCCGGGCGTGGCGGATGTGGAGGGCTCCACCATCGTGAAACCCTTCTTCTTGGGAGCCATGGCGATGGATACAATGAAGCTGATCGTTAGACCAGGTTTACGCAAGCAATCCCCCTACCTGGCGTGCCAGAGATGTCCTGGGGGACGAACACCTATAGGATCAGGAGGACCCCTTTTGGTTCGGTAGGGAGACAGATATGCGCGAAGAGGAGGACGAACCAGCAGCGCGGGGGGATTTTTACCCAGGTTCGGGTTGCTGAGAAGCGTAAAACCCTACTCCTGCTTTGTGTATTATGGGTGTTCTTGGGTTCTAGCCACAGGAGCGCTGTGTTGGTGATCGAACACACCCGCTACGCATGCGAGCTAGAATATTGGTCAAAAGATCCCCCACTGTAACACCCTGGGCCTCCTTTTATATGACTAAGGGGATCCCAATAGCGGTGTACAGTGCTACAGTGCTATTGTACCTAACACTAACGGTGTAAGACAGGCGCATTTAATGCTCCGTTTGGTGCCTCTAACCGTCTACAGGACGGGACAGGGCCCTGTCCTATCGGCACTGCTTAGTCTCCTCAATCGTCGGCGCCTCAACGCGTGCCCACGTGGGGAGACACCTAGCCTCTGTGTTGGCGAGATCTTTCCGGGGCTTCACCTTGCAGGGGTTTGAAGGCCATCCTGGCACGGTCTTGCCGGAAGTCTAGCCTTTGGCCTTGATCTCCATTGTTTGTATGGATGTTCTCTTGACTTTCCTGTATCTACATCTAGCAGCCCCCTGTCGGGCCTTGCCTCCAGAGTGGCTACTACTGCCCGTGCATGAGTAAGGGGCACTGGAGAACCCAAAACTCTAGTGCACCGAAAATGATACGCATCAAACAATTTCAGATTCATAATACTCAATCCAACACAAAGAACCTCAAAGAGTGGCCCAAGATTTCTACCGGAGAACATGGTATGAAAACGTGCAATCAACCCCTATGCATAGATCCCCAAGGTCACCGAAATCCACAAGTTGATGCCATAACATATTTAAAGTGAATCACTTGAATACCCCAATGTGTGGGGACCCCGACTCATAAGTCGTGATCACCGAATGCAGGTGTATAGTGATCCCAAAGGTCAATGCTAACTGAACACACAGAAGCTGAATAACAAGAGTCTTACATCCACATTTAGCGTCTTACACAAATAAAGACCATGAAGGTCTAGTCTTACAAAGGTAGGTCCACAAGGGCCAAATACATAAACTCAAAAAGCAGCGGAAATCTTGATCGAAAGCATGAACCCATGCCATCTACCTTAAACCTACAGGCATTCTGACTGGGAAGCGTCCTAGTTCGCATGTTCATCACCAATGAACTCTTCACCATACTCATGTTCTTCCATGCTTGGCCAATAAAATAACCAGTGGCAAGCCAATGAGTACTTTTAATGTACTCGCAAGCAACCCAAGTTGTGGAACAAGGTAATAATGATGCATGATATAGCACTAAGTAGGCAAGTTGCGGAAAGCTAATTTTGTATGCAATGTCATGATCAAGTAACTAAGTGTAAGCGTGCATCAACAGTTGGCAGATATCCATATGATCAAGTTACAAGTATCATCATAATCAGGGGTTGAACATCTCATGTTCATTCACCACATCAAGTCTTCAGAATTGTCTCAAGTATCATCCTCCTGCCATCCACACACTCACACCACCAAGTTTTGCGAAAACATCCAGATGTAGTTTAAGAAGGACCTCCAACTGTCCATGACCGCGAACACGGCTACTCGAATAGTTTTACACTTTGCAGAGGTTGCATAGTTTACCCACAAGACTCGGGGAACTTCCGTGTCATCCATGACTCACGGTATATAACATACCCAAGGTAAGCACCCAAACAATGCCTTTGCCCTGGTGATACTAAACAAAGAGTCCACTCGAATGGTACCCAACCCACATGATGTACATCACTCATAGCATCCATGTGGGGAACAACGGTGTGCCCGGTGCCTGTGAAGACAGCGCATGATCATCCATACTGGCACGTCCCCGTATCGAGAGTGACCACGCCACTCCCGCCACTAGTAATGCGGGCTCCTTGCCAGTACCCACCAGAGTAATCAACAGAGCCCCATCCCATAAGGGGTATCGTGGTTGCGCATGTAAGGTTCGGACGGTCAACAGACCTTAAAACTCTCCATTTTCAAAAGCACACCCTCAACTTGTTTCGTTACACCACTTATTTCTCAAGTGGTCTCCCAACTCATCGTCATCTCCCTCGGGCATTAGTGGCACCCGATGGGGTTTTCGAAAAGTCTTTGAAATCATCTCATTCTATCCATCACCATGCATAGTCCCAATCCCACTTGCGTCGCATCTACTAGCATCCTATCTACACCCACCCACATAACCCTCATAAGGTGGTAGGGTCATGCACGATGCAAGTGTCAACGGTAAAAGTGTCGGAAGCAACCCACTGAAGTGGTCCCTCCTCCACATGATCAAGTATAACGAAAGCAAAGTGCTATATGACATGCAATAAAAATGGTCTCCTAACATGGTCAAGGGGCTGCTTGCTTGGGTCAACAAAGTCTTTGGGGTCTTCAAAGTCTTCGGGTCCAACTCCCTCGACAATAGGGCAATCTATCATTGCGATAAATAGTGATAAAAATAAGCATCACACAAAAACAGAGCACACAAATCTATTACTAAATTTCTACCCTACTATGATAATTACTAAAAACTATACTAAAAATATTTGTTTAAGGTTTTGCTATGAAAAGAATTTTTGAAAACTATTTAACAGAGTTAAAAAGGTGCCAAAACAGGTTTTAAATTAAATTGGTGCATAAAAAGTTTTCAATATTTTTCACAAATGGCACTATTCTTCTATGGAATATTCTAGGAATTTAGGTGGAAAAATAATTAGATTTGGATTTTTATTTAATCCTGTGGGATTTTTAGAAAAATCCCACAGAAAATAAAAAAGAAAAGAGAGGAGGAGGCCTCTATGCCTGGGCCAAAGGCGGCCAGCAGCTGGGCCGACCCAACTGGCCAGCCAGCCAGCCACGCACGCGGCTAGTTTCAAACCTGACGCATAGGGCCCGGCTATCGGCGACCGCGAGAGGAGAGAGAGCGCAGGAGGGGGAGGTGAGAGGCCGACAGGTGGGCCCCCTGTCGGATCGTTCTCCCACCTCGGGGCAGAGAGGGAAGGCTCTCACCGGCGGCGACGTAGGGCACGGCGATGACGGGCGAGCGCGGGGATGGGCTCGGGGTTGAGCTGCCGATCCCCTGGAGGAGGAGGGGGCACCGAGGGAGGCCGGAGTCGCCAGTGGTGAGAAGGACGCAGCAGAGAATATTCGGGAGGGGGTTGCCGGTGTTGGGGAACGTCGCATGGGAAACAAAAAAATTCCTACGCACACGCAAACCTATCCATGGTGATGAGCATCTACGAGAGGGAGAGTGGATCTACATACCCTTGTAGATCGCTAAGCGGGAAGCGTTAAGAAACGCGGTTGGTGTAGTCGAACTTCTTCGTGATCCAAATCACCGAGCATCCCGCGATCTAATCACGAACCGTCCCGCGATCTCGTCACGATCCGTCCCGCGATCCGATCACGAACGTCCCGTGGCCTTGATCACGATCCTTCCGATCTAGTATCGAACGGACGGCACCTCCGCGTTCAGCACACGTGCAGCTTGATGACGATCTCCACCGTCTTGATCCAGCAAGAGAAGGTGGAGAGGAGAGAGAGTTCACCAGCAGCGTGACGGCGCTCCGGTGATGGTGGTGGAGCAATTCTGGCAGGGCTTCGTCTAAGCACTGCGGAACTACGATCTAGAGGAGAAACTATGCACCGGTGGAACGGGTAGCACGTGGCCGGAAATTCTATCCAAAAACCACCCAATCCACTAGTATATATAGGAGGAGAGGAGAGGAGAGGCAGCCAAGGCCTTTGGGTCGGCCGAAATAGGAGGTGGGAAGCAATCCTACTTCACCTCCAATCCTAGTTGGAGTAGGATTGCCTCCTATTGGCTGATTTTCCACTTTTTGCTTTAGGACTTTCTCTCCTGCACCATGGGCCTTTGTGGCTGTTTTCCCAGCCCACTAAGGGCTGGTTAATACTCTCCCAAAGCCCATGGACCTCTTGGGGTCGAACTACCCCTCCCAGAGGTCTCCCGGTACACTACCGGCACTCCCGGTACACTACCGGCACTCCCGGTACACTACCAATGAGCCCGAAACTTTTCCGGAAACCAAACTAGGACTTCCTATATATGAATCTTTACCTCCTAACCATTCCGAAGCTCCTCGTGACGTCCGGGATCTCATCCGGGACTCTGAAAAAACTTCGGTCACCACCATACATAACTCTACACTACCGAAACGTCATCGAACCTTAAGTGTGCAGACCCTGCGGGTTCGAGAACTATGTAGACATGACCGAGACACCTCTACGGTCAATAACCAATGGCGGGACCTGGACGTCCACATTGGTTCCTACATATTCTACGAAGATCTTTATCGGTCGAACCTCTATGTCAAGGATTCAGTTAATCCCGTATAACGTTCCCTTTGTTCTTCGGTATGTTACTAGCCCGAGATTCGATCGTCGGTATCTCCATACCTAGTTCAACCTCGTTACCGGCAAGTCTCTTTACTCGTTCCATAATACAAGATCCCGCAATTAACAATTAGTCACATTGCTTGCAAGGCTTATTGTGATGTTGCATTACCGAGTGGGCCCCGAGATACCTCTCCGTTACACGGAGTAACAAATCTCAGTCTCGATCCATGCCAACTCAACAGACACCATCGGAGATACCTGTAGAGCACCTTTATAGTCACCCACTTACGTTGTGACGTTTGATACACACAAGGCACTCCTCCAATATCCGTGAGTTGCATGATCTCATGGTCATAGGAACATATACATTGACATGCAGAAAACAGTAGCAATAAACTGACACGATCATATGCTACGTTTGTAGGTTGGGTCTTGTCCATCACATCATTCTCCCAATGATGTGATCCCGTTATCAAATGACATCTCATGTCCATGGCTAGGAAACCTTAACCATCCTTTGATCAACGAGCTAGTTCACTAGAGGCATACTAGGGACATTGTGTTGTCTATTTACCCACACATGCAATGTGTTTCCATTCAATACAATTATAGCATGGATAATAAACGATTATCATGAACAAGGAAATATAATAATAAACACTTTATTTATTGCCTCTAGGGCATATTTCTAATAGTCTCCCACTTGCACTAGAGTCAATAATCTAGTTCACATCACTATGTGATTTACATGGTAATGAATCGAACACCCATACAATTCTGGCGTTGATCATGTTTAGCCCTTGGAAGAGGTTTAGTCAACAGGTCTGCAACATTCAGATCCGTGTGCACTTTGCAAATATTTATGTCCTTCTCCTCGATGTAGAACCGGATGGAGTTGAAGCGTCGCTTTATGTGTCTGGTCCTCTTGTGAAACCTTGGTTCGTTGGCTAGAGCAATGGCACCAGTGTTGTCATAGAACAGGTTTATTGGATTCAGTGCACTTGGCACTACTCCAAGGTCTGTCATGAACTGCTTCATCCAGACACCTTCCTTCGCTGCCTCAGAGTCTGCGATGTATTCTGCTTCGCACGTAGAATCAGCTACCACGCTTTGCTTGGAACTGCACCAGCTTACCGCTCCCCCGTTAAGAATAAATATGTATCCGGTTTGCGATTTAGAATCGTCCGGATCAGTGTCAAAGCTTGCATCGACGTAACCCTTTACGACGAGCTCTTCATCACCTCCATAAACGAGAAACATGTCCTTAGTCCTATTAAGGTACTTAAGGATATTCTTGACCGCTTGCGAGTGCTCCATTCCAGGATCACTTTGAAACCTTCCGGCCATACTTATGGCAAGGCTGACATCGGGTCTTGTGCACAGCATTGCATACATGATAGAGCCTATGGCTGAAGCATAGGGGATGACGCTCATCTTTTCTTTATCTTTTGCAGTCACTGGGCATTGAGTCTTACTCAACTTCACACCTTGTAACACAGGCAAGAACCCCTTCTTGGACTGCTTCATTTTGAACTTATTCAAAACTTTATCAAGGTATGTGCTCTGTGAAAGTGCTATTAAGCGTCTCGACCTATCTCTATAGATCTTAATGCCTAATATGAAAGCAGCTTCTCCTAGGTCCTTCATTGAAAAACTCTTATTCAAATATTCCTTCACGCTTTCCGGCATTTCTATATCGTTTCCAATCAGCAATATGTCATCCACATATAACACTAGAAACGCTACAGAGCTCCCACTCACTTTCTTGTAAATACAAGCTTCTCCATAAACTTGTATAAACCCAAACGCTTTGATCACCTCATCAAAACGCTTATTCCAACTCCGAGATGCTTGCACCAGTCCATAAATGGATCGCTGGAGTTTGCAAACTTTGTCAGCATTCTCTGGATCGACAAAACCTTCGGGTTGCATCATATACAACTCTTCCTCAAGGAAATCGTTGAGGAACGCCGTTTTGACATCCATCTGCCAAATTTCATAGTCGAAATAAGTAGCTATTGCCAACATGATTCTGACAGACTTAAGCATCGCTACGGGTGAGAAAGTCTCATCGTAATCAAATCCTTGAACTTGTGAAAAACCCTTTGCCACAAGTCGAGCTTTATAGATGGTGACATTACCGTCTGCGTCCGTATTCTTCTTAAAAATTCATTTGTTCTGAATGGCCTTTCGCCCTTCAGGTAGTACTTCCAAAGTCCATACTTTGTTTTCATACATGGATCCCATCTCGGATTTCATGGCCTCTAACCATTTCTCGGAATCCGGGCCCATCACCGCTCCTTCATAGCTCGTAGGTTCATTGTTGCCCAACAACATGACCTCTAAGACAGGATTGCCGTACCACTCAGGAGTAGCACGTGTTCTTGTCGACCTACGAGGTTCATTAGTAACTTGATCTGAAGCTTCATGATCATCATCATTAACTTCTTCTTCAACCGTTGTAGGCTCCACAGAAACATCTTTCTGCGCTGCGCTACTTTCTGGTAGAAGCAAAGGTTCAACAACCTCATCAAGCTCTTATTTCCTCCCACTCAATTCTTTCGAGAGAAACTCTTTCTCAAGAAATGTTCCGTTCTTAGCGACAAACACTTTGCCCTCGGATCTGAGATAGAAGGTATACCCAACTGTCTCTTTCGGGTATCCTATGAAGACGCATTTCTCCGCTTTGGGTTCCAGCTTTTCAGGCTGAAGCTTTTTGACATAAGCATCACATCCCCAAACTTTAAGAAATGACAGCTTCGGCTTTTTGGCAAACCACAGTTCATATGGCGTCGTCTCAACGGATTTCGATGGTGCCCTATTTAAAGTGAATGCAGTTGTCTCTAATGCATAACCCCAAAACGATAGTGGCAAATCGGCAAGAGACATCATAGAACGCACCATATCTAATAAGGTCCAATTACGACGTTCAGACACACCATTACGTTGTGGTGTTCCGGGCGGTGTCAACTGTGAAACAATTCCACATTGTCTTAAGTGACTGCCAAACTCATAACTCAGATATTCACCTCCTCGATCAGATCGCAGAAATTTAATCTTCTTGTTACGATGATTCTCAACTTCACTCTGAAATTGCTTGAACTTTTCAAACGTTTCAGACTTGTGTTTCATCAAGTAAATATATCCATATCTACTCAAGTCATCAGTGAAGGTGAGAAAGTAACGATAACCACCGCACGCTTCGACATTCATTGGACCGCACACATCTGTATGTATGATTTCCAACAAGTCACTTGCCCGTTCCATTGTTCTAGAGAACGGCGTTTTAGTCATCTTGCCCATGAGGCATGGTTCACATGTGTCAAGTGATTCAAAATCAAGTGACTCCAAAAGTCCATCAGCATGGAGCTTCCTCATGCGTTTTACACCAATATGACCTAAACGCCAGTGCCACAGGAAAGTGGTACTATCATTATCAACTCTACATCTTTTGGCATCAATGTTATGAACATGTGTCTCATCACTATCAAGATTCAATATGAATAAACCCCTAACATTGGGTGCATGACCATAAAAGATATTACTCATATAAATAGAACAACCTTTATTCTCTGATTTAAATGAGTAACCGTCTCGCAATAAACAAGATCCAGATATAATGTTCATGCTTAACGCAGGCACTAAATAACAATTATTCAGGTTCATCACTAATCCCGATGGTAATCGAAGAGAGAGCGTGCCAACGGCGATCACATCAACCTTGGAACCATTTCCCACGCGCATCGTCACTTCGTCCTTTGCCAGTCTTCGTTTATTCCGTAGTTCCTGCTTTGAGTTGCAAATGTGAGCAACCGAACCGGTATCAAATACCCAGGCACTACTACGAGAACTAGTAAGGTACACATCAATAACATGTATATCATATATACCTTGTTTGTCGTTGGCCGCCTTCTTGCCAGCCAGGTACTTGGGGCAGTTCCGCTTCCAGTGACCAGTTCCTTTGCAATGAAAGCACTCAGTTTTTGGCTTAGGTCCATGCTTAGGCTTCTTTGTAGGAGTAGCAACTGCTTTGCCATCCTTCTTGGTTTTACCCTTCTTGCCTTTGCCTTTGCTGTTTTTCTTGAAACTAGTGGTTTTATTGACCATCAACACTTGATGTTCTTTCAGGATTTCAAACTCAGCGACTTTCAGCATCGCAAACAGCTCGGCGACTGACTTGTTCATCCCGTGCATGTTATAGTTCATCACAAAGCTCTTGTAACTAGGTGGCAGCGATTGAAGAACTCTATCAGTGATCGCCTCCGGCGGAAGGGTAATTCCCAACTCCGCTAGACGGTTTGAGTACCAAGACATTCTGAGTATGTGCTCACTAATAGACCCGTTCTCCTCCATCTTGCAAGCATAGAATTTATCGGAGGTCTCATACCTCTCGATCCGGGCATTCTTCTGAAAGATAAACTTCAACTCCTGGAACATCTCATATGCTCCATGATGTTCAAAACGTCTTTGAAGTCCCGGTTCTAAGCCATACAATATTGAACACTGAACTATTGAGTAGTCTCCAGCACGAGCCTCCCAAGCGTTCTTAACGTCTTCGGAGGTCATGTCTTCTGGCTGGTCACCAAGCGGTGCATCAAGGACATATGACTTCTGGGAAGCCATGAGGATAATCCTCAGATTACGGGCCCAGTCAACAAAGTTACTTCCATCATCTTTCAATTTAGCTTTCTCTAGGAACGCATTAAAATTCAGGGGTGCTACTGCGCGAGCCATTGATCTACAACATAAATATGCAAAGGTTACTTGGACTATTGTTCAAGATAATGAGTTTAGTTAATCAAATTACTAAAGCTCCCACTCAAATTGACATCCCTCAGGTCATCTGAGTGTCACATGATCCAAATTCACCAACTCAAGTCCGATCATCACGTGAGTTAAGGTGGCTTCAATGGTGAACATCATTATGTTGATCATATCTACTATATGACTCATGTTCGACCTTTCGGTCTCTTGTGTTCCAAGGCCATGTCTGTACATGCTAGGCTCGTCAAGTTTAACCCGAGTGTTCTACGCATGCAAATCTGGCTTGCACCCATTGTATGTGAACGTAGAATCTATCACACCCGATCATCATGTGGTGTCTCGACACGACGAACTTTCGCAACGGTGCACACTCGGGGAGAACACAATTTATCTTGAAATTTAAGTGAGGGATCACCTTATAATGCTACCGTCGTACTAAGCAAAACAAGGTGCATAAAAGGATTAACATCTCATGCAATTCATAAGTGACATGATATGGCCATGAACTTGTGTTTAAGATCTCCATCTTCAAAACATCGGCATGATCTCCATCGTCACCGGCACGACACCATGATCTCCATCATCTTGATCTCCATCAACGTGTCACCATCGGGGTTGTCACGCCCTGCAAGCTATTACTACTATTGCTACCTTAGCGATAAAGTAAAGCATTACATAGCGCTTAATGATTGACACGCAGGTCATACAATAATTAAAGACAACACTATGGCTCTTGCCGGTTGCCGTACTCATCGACATGCAAGTCGTGAAATTCTATACATCACATGATCATCTCATACATCACATATATCTCATCATGTAATTGGCCATATCATATCACAACATACCCTGCAAAAACAAGTTAGACGTCCTCTAGTTGTTGTTGCAAGTTTTACGTGGCTGCTACGGGTACCTAGAAAGAACGATTCTCACCTACGTAAAGCCACAACGGTGATACGTAGTTTGCTTTTCAACCTTCTCAAGGACCGCCTTTGTCGGATCCGATCCAACTAAAGTAAGAGAAACTGTCACCTGCAAGCCATCTAAGCAACAAGTTGCGTCGAGGGAACCGGTCTCTCGTAAGCGTACGAGTAATGTTGGTCCGGGCCGCTTCATCTCACAATCCCGCTGAAACAAAATCCGACCAAGGGAGGAAGCAATCTAAGCATCAACGCCCACAAACCTTTTGTGTTCTACTCGAGATCTCATCGAACCATCAACCTAGCTCATGATGCCACTGTTGGGGAACGTCGCATGGGAAACAAAAAAATTCCTACGCACACGCAAACCTATCCATGGTGATGAGCATCTACGAGAGGGAGAGTGGATCTACATACCCTTGTAGATCGCTAAGCGGGAAGCGTTAAGAAACGCGGTTGGTGTAGTCGAACTTCTTCGCGATCCAAATCACCGAGCGTCCCGCGATCTAATCATGAACCGTCCCGCGATCTCGTCACGATCCGTCCCGCGATCCGATCATGAACGTCCCGTGGCCTTGATCACGATCCTTCCGATCTAGTACCGAACGGACGGCACCTCCGCGTTCAGCACACGTGCAGCTTGATGACGATCTCCGCCATCTTGATCCAGCAAGAGAAGGTGGAGAGGAGAGAGAGTTCACCGGCAGCGTGACGGCGCTCCGGTGATGGTGGTGGAGCAATTCCGGCAGGGCTTCGCCTAAGCACTGCGGAACTACGATCTAGAGGAGAAACTATGCACCGGTGGAACGGGTAGCACGTGGCCGGAAATTCTGTCCAAAAACCACCCAATCCACTAGTATATATAGGAGGAGAGGAGAGGAGAGGCAGCCAAGGCCTTTGGGTCGGCCGAAATAGGAGGTGGCAAGCAATCCTACTTCACCTCCAATCCTAGTTGGAGTAGGATTGCCACCTATTGGCTGATTTTCCACTTTTAACTTTAGGACTTTCTCTCCTGCGCCATGGGCCTTTGTGGCTGTTTTCCCAGCCCACTAAGGGATGGTTAATACTCTCCCACAGCCCATGGACCTCTTGGGGTCGAACTACCCCTCCCGGAGGTCTCCCGGTACACTACCGGCACTCCCGGTACACTACCGGCACTCCCGGTACACTACCAATGAGCCCGAAACTTTTCCGGAAACCAAACTGGGACTTCCTATATATGAATCTTTACCTCCAGACCATTATGTATCTCCTCGTGATGTCCGGGATCTCATCCGGGACTCTGAACAAACTTCGGTCACCACCATACATAACTCTACACTACCGAAACGTCACCGAACCTTAAGTGTGCAGACCCTGCGGGTTCGAGAACTATGTAGACATGACCGAGACACCTCTACGGTCAATAACCAATGGCGGGACCTGGACGTCCACATTGGTTCCTACATATTCTACGAAGATCTTTATCAGTCGAACCTCTATGTCAAGGATTCAGTTAATCTCGTATAACGTTCCCTTTGTTCTTCGGTATGTTACTTGCCCGAGATTCGATCGTCGGTATCTCCATACCTAGTTCAACCTCGTTACCGGAAAGTCTCTTTACTCATTCCGTAATACAAGATCCCGCAACTAACAATTAGTCACATTGCTTGCAAGGCTTATTGTGATGTTGCATTACCGAGTGGGCCCCGAGATACCTCTCCGTTACACGGAGTAACAAATCCCAGTCTCGATCCATGCCAACTCAACAGACACCATCGGAGATACCTGTAGAGCACCTTTATAGTCACCCAGTTACATTGTGACGTTTGATACACACAAGGCACTCCTCCGATATCCGTGAGTTGCATGATCTCATGGTCACAGGAACATATACATTGACATGCAGAAAACAGTAGCAATAAACTGACACGATCATATGCTACGTTTGTAGTTTGGGTCTTGTCCATCACATCATTCTCCCAATGATGTGATCCCGTTATCAAATGACATCTCATGTCCATGGCTAGGAAACCTTAACCATCCTTTGATCGATGAGCTAGTTCACTAGAGGCATACTAGGGACATTGTGTTGTCTATTTACCCACACATGCAATGTGTTTCCATTCAATACAATTATAGCATGGATAATAAACGATTATCATGAACAAGGAAATATAATAATAAACACTTTATTTATTGCCTCTAGGGCATATTTCCAACAGCCGGGGCCGTCTCGAGCTGCAAAGAGGACGGGGATGAGGGGGAATCGCGTCAGAGCGATGAGGGAGCAATAGCCGAAGATAAAGGAGGACCGGAGGGGATTTCTACATCGAGATCGACAGTGGTGACGCCGTGGCAATGCTCCTGTCGATCCCGAGTGATCGAGCCCCAAAATGAAGGGGACGGGGCACGGGAGCTCTATTGGGAGAGAGAGAGGGGGACTAGAGGGGAGAGAAGGCTCGGGGAGAGGCTCTTTATAGGTGGACGCGAGTCCACCGAGGGCTTGTGCTCCGGCGAGGTCGTGGCGCTCGCTGGAGGGCGCGGGAGAGGGAGGGAGCGTGTCTGGGGTATTCCTGGGTGCGGTCTAAGTCTAGGGAAGGGAGAGAGAGGGCGGAGGTAGGCCTAGTGCCCGCGCGAGTGAGCTCACGTGTTGGTCGTCTCGGGCGGCGTCGGGCGTGCGCAGAGGAGGAAGAAGGAGGAGGAGAGAGCAGGCGGCCGACAAGGTGGCGTGCCACAGATGCCAAGGGCGTCTCAGGGGACACAAGGGGGGAGGTCCAAGGTGGTCCAGGGCATCCATTGGGCAGCGGCTACAGTGTGTGAGCGCACTGTAGCACGCTCCAAAGCGTGCATATAGCCAGCATTGCCGTTGCCCGCGCGCTCTGGGGTGCCCCACCTTGTCTAGTAGTTCGTGGAGGGTCTGGAGATTCTCTAGGAGCTAGGGGAGGCTAGGGAGAAAAGAAAAGAGTGGAGGAGAGGGTAGAAATGTAGCTGCCAATGTTGTCCAGGGGTGAAAATGGGGGTTTTACCCCACACACTAAAGAGCTGAGGCCACACAAGTGTTACTGGAGGTAGCTGGTAACCCTGAGAGGTTGTGGTAAAATTTTGAGAGCAAGGGGGAGAGTGAAAGTGGTGAAAACAATAACTTTACCATTTCACCAGAAGGTGTTTGATGGATGTTTGGGCAAGATAAATTTACCCACTTACTGTGATATTTAACAGGATCAAATGGTGGGTAAAATGAGATGGATCACCAGGTTTGAGCTCAAATGAGCAAAGTTGACAATAGAAACTTTGTGAACCCTAGAAACTAACAGAATCAGGTTTCTGTAGATCCAATCATGCTAAGATAATCCCCTTTATGCACCACATAGTTTAGCATCATTATTTGGTGATTAGAGCATGTCCACAAGGTTTGGGGTCAAGGGAAGAAACTTCACAATGTAAACTTGCTCAAATTTGATTCTGGACAGGGAGGGGTTTGGAATAGTTTGATGAACCAAATCAACTTGGATTAAGAGGAAACTTTGCAAGATCATCACCTATGATAGTGTTGACTTGCTGAAATTTTCCTGGAATTTATTGAGAATATTTCTTATAGAAATATTTCAAAACCTTGATTAGGACAGAAAGGGTTTTGAGGGGTTTTGCCCATGAATTTGAACATGACCATGTGTTTAAACTCATATATATGTAAAATATATGTCCACTCAGTTTCCCTAAATTTTCTCAAATATTTTGAAAGCATTTAAATATATTTTTCCCTATGAAAAACCATTCCTAGTCTTAAGAAAAAGCCTATAAATAAAATATAAAAATATTCTTTAAAATTAATATTTGGTGGTTTTGGGAAGTCATATATATAGTAGGTTTGAAGTAAAGCCTTTTGGGAGAAAGAATCCACCCAATTTGAGGACTTGCAATGCATACCTCAATTCAGGGGGGTTTGAAGACCTAATTTGAATAAATATTTTTTGGTGATAATAATATTGGATAAAAATAGTTTTGGGCACTATTCACATGGCATGATCATTGGGAAAGAGGTTTGGGTCAAGGAAGATGAATATGGAGAGGGATAGAATCCAAGAGTGCCACACACCACAATCAACAAGCAACATTCCAAACAAGCACAAGCACTGAAAAAGTTTTAATTGGTTCCAAATTTTATAAATCCAAGCATAACAAGATGATACAAACACAGGGTGTGACACAATGTCACTAAGGGTATTCGGATGCAAGACATACATCAAGAGCTCTCAAATCCATAAAAGTATTCAATCCGGTAATAACAAAATCTCAAAGTGAAAACTCAATTCATCACAACAAGACAGAGAGGGAAAACACCATATGATCCAAATAATTAACAAAGCCCGTGATACATCAAGATTGTGCCATCTCAAGAAAACGAGAGAGAGAGAGAGAGAGAGAGAGAGAGAGAGAGATTAAACACATAGCTACTAGTACAAACCCTTAGCCCCAAGGGTGGACTACTCCCTCCTCCTCATGGATACCATAGGGATGATGAGGATGGCCTCCAGTGATGATTTCCCCCTCCGTTGGGGTGTCGGAATGGGGTCTAGATTAGTTTTTCGTGGCTACAGAGGCTAGTGGCAGCGGAACTTCTGATCTAGGGTTATTTCTAGGGGTTTAGGAATGTATAGGATTTTTTGGCGTCGGTTTCACGCGAAGATTGTCCATGAGTGGACCACAAGACACCAGTGTAAGCCAGAGGGGCATGGCGTGCCCTGGTGGGTTGTTCCCACTGATACGTCTCCATCGTATCTAGTTTTTCTAACGCTTTTGCTCTTGTTTTGGACTCTAATTTGCATGATTTGAATGAAACTAACCCGGACCGACGCAGTTTTCAGCAGAACTACCATGGTGTTTTTTTTCTAGAAATAAAAGTTCTCTCGAACGAAACTTTTTGGAGATTTATTCCAGAATAAATAAAAAATACAAGAGCCAAGAACCACCGGAGGGAGTGCCCTGGATGGGCACGATAAACCAGGGTGTGCCAACCACCCCAAGCGCACCCTAGAGGGTTGTGCCCACCTAGTGGCCCTGCTCACCCTAATTACGGCACTATAAATTCCTATTTTCAGAGAGAAAAATCAAGGAGAAAGTGTTCTAGCATTTCACGAGACAGAGCCGCCGCCGCCTCCTGTTCTTCATCAGGAGGCCAGATCCGGAGAGGCGAATCTTTGGTCTTTGTCATCACCAACCCTCCTTTATCGCCAATTCCATGATGCTCCCCACCGGGAGGGAGTAATTCCTTCGTAGGCTTGCTGGTCGGTGAGGAGTTGGACGAGATTCATCATGTAATCGAGTTAGTTTTGTTAGGGCTTGATCCCTAGTATCTACTAGGTTCTAGGATTGATGTTGCTATGACTTTTCCATGCTTAATGCTTGCCACTAGGGCCCGAGTGCCACGATTTCAGATCTGAACTGTTTATGTTATCACCATTATATCTATGTTCTCGATCCGATCTCACCTAGTCATATGCACCTGTTACTTGGCTTGAGACTATGTCAATATTTCCCAAAAGAGGAAGGGATGATGGGGCATAGTGACGATAAACATTTCCCTCAGTTAAGAAACCAAGGTATCAATCCATAGAGGAAGATCAAGCAACTATGTAAACAACACCTGCACACAAAGAACAAATACTTGCAACCTACCACGTAAGAGAGGTTGTCAAGCTCTCAACGATAAAAAGATAGATTAGGTTGTGATAGTTTGGGCATATAGATCTCGCAAGAACACAAAATAAAAGAAGTAAAAAAATTGCAGAGAGGTATTTTTGGTTTTTTGGATTAATAGATCTAAAAACAAACGCGGCAAAAGATAGATCGGAAAATAATATGTTGGAAAAGTAGACCCAGGGGCCGTGGGTTTCACTAGTGGCTTCTCTCATGAGTATAGCACACAGTGGGTGAACAGATTACTGTTGGGCAATTGATAGAAGATTGAATTGTCATGACGATATCCAAGGAAAAGATCATTATACAGACATCACATCCAAAATAAGTGGACCGAAACGATTCTGTATCTACTACTATTATCCACACATCAACTGCTATCCAGCATGCATCTAGTGTATTAAGTTTATGGAGAAAGGGAGTAATGCAATAAGAACGATGACATGATGTATACAAGATCTATTCATGTAGGAATAGACCCCATCTTGTTATCCTTAATAGCAACGATACATGCGTGCCTTGCTACCCCTTCTTTCACTGGTAAAGGACACCGCAAGATCGAACCCATCACAAAGCACCTCTTCCCATGGCAAGAAAAATCGATCTAGTTGGCCTAAATATACCAAAGAGTCAAACAAGAAATACGAGGCTATAAGTAATCATGCAAATAAGAGATCAAAGAAGACTCAAATCATATTCATGGATAGAAACTGTTCATGACTCAAAATTCATCGGATCCCAACAAACACACCACATAAGTCATTACATCAAATAGATCTCCAAGAGACCATTGTATTGAGAATAAAGAGAAAGAGAGACAGAGAGAGAGAGAGGAAGCCATCTAGCTACTGCATACGGACCCATAGGTCTATGGTGGACTACTCACGCATCATCAGAGAGGCACCCATGAAGACGAGGCACCCATCTGTGATGGTGTTAGATCGGATCTCGCGGTTCTGGAACTTGCGGCAACTGGAATTGTGTTTCATCGACTCCGCTAGTGTTTTCCAAATATTTGAGAAGTTATAGAGCTAATAGTCGGTGAAGGGGGCCCCTGAGGCATCCACAACCCATCAAGGCATGCATGGGGCCTCTAGCTCGCCCTGGTGGGTTGTGGGAGGTCTGGGCTCCCTCCTGGTTGCTTCTTTGGCCCATTGGCACACTTCTAGTCCAAAAAATCTCCAAGAAGTTTCGTATCGATTGGACTCTGTTTGGTACTAATTTTCTGTGAAATAAAAAACAAGCAAAAACAACAACTGGCACTTTGGCACTATGTCAATAGGTTAGTCCAAAATATGATATAAAGTTCCTATAAAATGATTGCAAAATATCCAAGATTGATAATATAACAACGTGGAACAAGCAGAGCTTAATTCCTACTCGTACTTGAGTAGGTAAATGATAACAACAGAATTTTTGATGTGGAATGCTGCCAAACATGTTCATCACATATTCTTTTCTTTTGTAGCATGGACATTTGGACTTTTAGATGGTTCAAAGCAATAGTCTAGTTTTTACATAGAGACTTCAATACTCAAGCATATAACCAAGCAACCATGTCTTTCAAAATATCAACACTAAATAAAGTTATCCCTAGCCCATCATGCTCAATCATTGATCCATTCATGAAACACACTCAAATATTAGCTACACCTAATGCTCAAGTACGATCATAGTGCCCCCTAGTTTGTGCTTTATAAGAGAAGATGGAGATTCAAGTAAAAATAAAAATTGCATAAAGTAAATAGATAGGCCCTTCGCGAAGGAAAGTAGGGATTTCAAGAGGTGCCAGAGCTCAAGGTTTAAATTGGTAGAGAAAAATATTTGGTTGGCATGCCTTTCCTGTCAACAAAAATGACCGAGAGATTGCAATACCTTTCCATGCTAGATACATCATAAGCGGTTCCCAAACAAAAAATAAAGTTTATTCCTTTTTCCACCATTCTTTCACTTTCCATGGCTAGCCGAATCCATGGTTGCCTCCCATACCAACACTTTCCGCTTCATGAATAAACACTCATCTTGAGAATAACATATCTAGCATGGAAAAATATCGGCCACCCCCTTCCGCTTCATGAGCGGTATGAGCACACAAAAAGGAAAATTAATTTTGAAAATTAGAGATGGCACATACAAATTTGCTTGGAACTTTCTTGGAAATACCGCATATAGGTAGGTATGGTGGACTCATATGGCAAAACTGGGTTTAAGGATTTTGGATGCACAAGTAGTATTTCTACTTAGTACAAGTGGAGGCTAGCAAACAGATTGAGAAGCAACTAACCAAGAAACGAAAAATCACATAAGAGAGCATTAAGCATAACTAACACCGAATAATGCACCATAAGTAGGATGTAATTTCATTGCACAACTATTGACTTTCGTGTTTGCATAGGGAATCACAAACCTTAACACCAATATTCTTACTAAGCATAATTACTGACTAACATAACTCACATATTACTATCATCATGTCTCAAAACTATTACAAAGAATCAAGTTTAATTTGTCCAATGATCTTGATGAAAGTTTTTATTATATCCCTCTTGAATATCTATCACTTTGGAACTAGTTTCATATATTGCCATTGCTTTTTGACTAGCTCACATAGATTGAAGTGAAGATCATGAGCATAAAAATTTCATCTCTCTAAATAATATAAGTGAAGCATGAGAGGATTTCTTAAAAAATACTAACTCTCAAATTAATATAAGTGAAGCGAGAGAGCATTTCTTCAAACATGTAAAAGCACTTCATGCTCAAAAAGATATAAGTGAAGCACTAGAGCAATTCCGCAGCTCAAAAGATTTAAGTGAAGCATAGAGCAATTCTAACAAATCATAGAATAATTTTGTCTCTCTCAAATAGGTGTGTCCAGCCAAGATAAAAATCAAATCAAGCAAAGAACCAAAGAATACATGACGCTCCAAGCAAAACTCATGATATGTGACAAATAAAAATATAGTTCCAAGTAAAATACCGATGGTTGTTAGAAGAAAGAGGGGATGCCACTCGGGGGCATCCCCAAGCTTAGTTGCTTGTTGCTCTTTGGATATTATATTGGGGTGCCATGGGCATCCCCAAGCTTAGACTCTTCTTACTCCTTATTCCTTCATCCATCGTGATCTCACCCAAAACTTGAAAACTTCAGTCACACAAAACTTAACAAAATCTTTGTGAGATCCGTTAGTATAATAAAGAAAATTGCCACTCTAAGTACTATTGCAAACCCATTCATATTTTATTATTGCATTATAACTACTATATTATAACTTTACCATGGCTTATACCCTTCAATACAAGCCATAGATTCATCAAAACAAGCACACAATGCAACAAAAATAGAATTGTCGGTGCACTAGAGTTTTGGGCTCTCCACTACCCCTTACTCGTGCACGGGAAGTAGTAGCCACCCTGGCGACGAGGCCCAATGGGGACTTGCTAGGTACAAGCACAGAAGAATCAAGACCCCCGGCAAGACCTTGCCGGGAGGGCTATCGAACCCTCAGGCAAGACAAAGACCCGGCATGCCCCGGCAAAGTGAAGCCCCGGCAAGGCCCCGCCAGCGCACAGGCCAGGTGTGGCCTCGCCTAGGCACGTGTCATGGCGTTGGAAATAGAGGGTCTAAGGGGTACCGATGGGATGGGGCCCTGTCCCGTCCTGCAAATGGACAAAGATGCCTGACGGTACATTATGCGCCTGTCCTACTCCGTCAGTGTTAGGTATGATAGCATTGTAGCTCTGTACACCCCATGTACGCACTGTACGCCACTGTTGGGATCCCCTTCAGAGTATAAAAGGAGGCCCAGGGCAATACGGCAGAAGACTTTTGGGCCTTTAGACTTTTGGACTTCTAGTCTCCTGACTTTCCGACTTGGACCTTCTAGCTCACACGCGTGGCAGCTGCTCATAGCGCTCCTGTAGCTAGAACCCTAAGAACACTCTCAATACAACCAAGCAGGAGTAGGGTTTCATTCATCCTTGCGGCCCAAACCTGGGTAAAATCTCCGCGTACTGTTCATCAGACCTGCTCTTTGTGCGATCCCTCACCCCCACCAAACCGAAAGGGGTCCCTTCGATCCCATAGGTGCTCGTTCCCCACGACAACAATCTGTCTCAAACAGAATAGTCTACAGTAATATGTAGTCTACCCATACTTATGTAACTCTAATATTCTTAAACATTAGTAATACGTAAAGAATTTGTATAGAAATACCGTGTTAAAATTTCACCTCATTATCATGCTCCAGTAAAAAATGCAAATTCGTGCACTGGAGGCAAAGTTTCTGTTTTAGATTCAGCATTGTTTCTACTCATCTTATGAATCATCCTAAAGGTTCTAGTTGGCAGAAACACTAAATAAAACATAAAAACAGAATCATTACTTTGCACAAACACTAAATAAAACATAAAACACAATCATAACAGAGTCATAATTGTGCAAACACTCAAAAACATAAAGGAAAAGAGAGAATAAATTTTATTCATTGGGTTGCCTCCCAACAAGCGCTATCGTTTTATGCCCCTAGCTAGGCATAACACAAAGATTCAAGTATTGTCATTCTTAGTTTTTACTCCATAAAAGGCCCTAATGATTTATTCATATGGTGGCTTAATCCTTGTTCTAGGTAAGTGTTCCATACTCTTTCTAAGTGGAAATTGAAATTTAATATTGCCTTCTTTCATATCAATCACGACGCCTATAGTGCGTAAAAATGGTCTACCAAGTATGATGGGACAAGACGCATTGCAATCAATACCAAGAAAAATAAAATGGCAATGATGGTGGCTCTCCATGATGGAGCTAAAGTCGGTGATGGTGGTGCAACGGGTGAATCCCTTCTTCGCAGCCAAGCTTGATGAGGGGGAGTGGCAGTGGGGCAAGCCCCCTTACAACCGGATCGATCCGACTCCACAGGTACGTGATACCCGTCTTTCTATATTTCTTTTGCCGTCCAAGGCTTCCCCAGCCTTTCGTAACCGGATCCGCCTTGCTGGCTGCAGTTGTTCCATTTGCAGCAGTGATATGGCCCGGCTGCCGCCGCCGTGGTGGAGTCGGATGCAGAGGAGGTTGAAGACTTTGAGGATGTGAAGATGGAGGGGGAGGCGCGATCCGGCTAGCCTAGAGCCGGAGGTCCAGAAGTTGGGGGCTCGGAATTGGCCGATAAGCGTCCTTCCGATGTTTTGCTGCATGATTGGTCTGATGACGACACTGAGCTTGGGGAGGTACGTGATGTATCCACCTCAGAGGAACCATAGGCCTCCGATGAGGGTGCCATCGCGCCAAGAAAAAGGGTCTAGAGAGCCGGACGTGGTCCGACGCAACAGGAGCCGCATGCGGACGGACGCGCATCGAGCGAATAGCTGACTTGTTCCCGCCCTGCCTCCAAGTGGGCAGCTGGCGGGCAACTGGGAGCAAGCAACGGGGGTGGCAGGAAGAAACCGCGGACCATGCTGGCCGGTCCAACCAGACGGGCAGTTCCCATGACGGCAGGATAAGCCGTCCTTGAGCTCCTGTTTTTCTTTCCCGTCTCCCTTCTTCATTGTCTTTGCTGATATTTCTCACGCACAGGGAGTCGCGCACCCTGGGTAAGATAGCTCCTCTAGGAGGCGTTGTACGCGGCGGAGCGATGGAGCCGGCCCAAAGTGTCGACGCCGAGGAGAGGGACCATGCGGCATAGCGCGATCGGGATGCGGCTAAGCGAGAGTTGCTTGCTGAGCAACGCCGACCATGGGAGGAGGAGGCCCAGAAGCAGGCGCCCATAGGATCCCATGTGGAGATGGCGGGCCAGCCGTGGGATCTATTCCCGCCGAACCAGGAGAGGAGGTCCAAGGACACGCACGACCCCGCTCGGCGGGCGGAGGCGGACGCGTAGGCCGCAGAGGAGGTGCGTGTGTGTGCCAGCGTGGCGGAGGCCACCAAGGAGACGGCACCGGGTCTAACGACGTGCCACAGGAGGTCGGCATCTTGCAGCCGGAGATGTGGCGGGAGGTGTCGCGCCGAAGATCGAGGTTGCAGCGCAGGAGTGAGCGGCCGCATCCGGCTTGAACACAGGGCCGACTGGTCCGTCCGCCGAAATGCCTCAAGGCGGGCCGTCAGAGGGAATTGGTCCCCTGATTGTGATGGCCCGGGTCCGGCCAGGGCTGGAGCCGGTGGCGCGCCGAATTCCCTTGGAGTCGCGGTGGCCGCATTCATCACGGAGTTCGTCGACTGGCGAGGCCAAGCGGCACAGGAAGCCCAGGCAGCTCAGAGCCGGTTGGTACATCTCAAGTGGTCTGTTGCGTTAAGGATTCCGCATTCCTATTTATTTATTTTGCCTTGCCATGCTGCCTTTGCTCGAGTTTCTTCGAGTGGGGGTGTAGCCCCCGAGACTCGGGCCGGTTGGGAAGCAGCCAGGGCGAGTCTAATCGCATTGATCTTTGTTCTTGTTCTTTGTAGGCCGTCCTCGGTTGTCAGGTGACTGCGTACAACACGCTGATGGGCCTGTATCGGGAGGCCGAGAGCTAGCTGGTTATCAGGTCAGTGGACCTGCGAGGTAAGGTGGCCTTGTGGATTTTTTAGTGGGGGCGCGCGAGCGCACCCACTGGGTGTAGCCCCCGGGATTCGAGCCGACTGCAGCCGTAGGCGGGTCGAATCATTTTCTTTGCTTTTTCTCTGTATTCCTCTTGCTGACAGAGGTGTCTTTGCGTTAGGAAGCCACTGCTGCCGAGGCAGCCGACGCTCGCGCCTGGGTGGTGTAGGCTGACGAGCAGCGGGATCTCCTATCCTCGAAATGTCACCGGCTGCACCAAGCGGCGGACTGCCTGCTGGCGGAGAAGGACGAGCGCGAGACGGCCCAACCCCGGGAGTTGGAGCAGCGGGAGGAGAGACACCATGACACATTGAAGGCTAAGGACGGGCTGCTGGAGTAGGCCGTGGGGGAGGCATGGAAGGCCAAGGAAGAGCTTAACCGTCGAGCCAGGGAGTGGTCCACGAAGGAGCGGGGTATGTGTGAGGAGGCGCACTCAATGGATTCACTTCTTGCCCATAACTACCTCGCACTTTGCATTTTTGGCGCCATCTCGAGGCTTGTCTTCTTTTCTTGCATTGAGCGCCCTTCTCACTCCTCCTAGAGCTCTTTCCTGAGACGCTGGACTCTGCGGAGGCAACCATGGGGCCCCATCACGAGGAGCAGTGCGCCCTGGGTGCGCACATCGAGACGAGTGGCGCCTGGACGGTGGGAGAGGTGAGGATCGCTGTTGAAACCCTCTTGAATATGGGGTGCATGCCATGGAGCGGCTCCAGAAGGCTGGCATGGGCCTCGTTCGTGCCCTATGGTCGTCCGTCATGCATCCAGGCTCCATCACCTGGCTGGCGTGCTGGCTGGAAGCCGGGTGCACGCGGGTGGAGGCCTGGAAAGCCTCCGCTGTGCGAGCCGACGCGGCCATGGCACTCCGGATCACGAGGTCCTAGTACTTGGACCTGGACCTGGGGCTCCTGGTCACCCAACGCGCTAGCACCGATGCAGAGCTGGACACAGTCGCCGACGAGTTGGTCATGCGGGCCAGCGATCTCACGTGTTTTGCTACGTGGGACGAGTAAGTCCCGGAGCGGACCATGGATGGGGTGGTGATCCCGGAGGACCGGTATGCGCTGGCCCTTGATGACCCGGAGGGTAGCGCTAGTGAGACGGAAGCCGAAGATACTGCCTCCAACACTGATGCCTATGGTGACACCGGGCCAGAGGGGGAGGTGGACGCCACGACCAATGTGGGGCGCGCTGGATCCAAGGACGGGGCTTCCACCAACTAGGGTGGTCTTTTAATTTCTCCTCAATTTTGGTTAGTTTGTAGCTCCACCCACTAGGGGTGTATGGTTGTAATGAACATGTGGCTATGGGCCTTTATGCTTTTGTGTATAAACTCGTGCTTTTCATTTTTCTGAAAAAACTTGTGTGTGCCGACTCGTCCACGGTTCTTCGTCCCTTTAACTTTGTGAGCCCAAAACTTTGTTGGCTTCGACCCCGCCAGTCGGACAGCCGGGAGCTGGTATGTGACTGGGACAGGGTATCTGCCTTGGGGGAGTCAGTCAAGGGGTTTGGAGCCATGGGGACGCTTAGCTAGGGCGAGTATGGCAGAGGACGTCTAGGAGTGGTTAATGATCCGGCTAGCCCGAGATAGTTACCCCCTTGTGGACGGCGTTCGTGTGCAGTAAGTTTCTCGTCCCAGTGTCCTGCCAGCCGGACAGCCGGGAGTCGGACTGTAGCTGGGCAGGGAAGGAGGGGTTTTGCTTAGCCCACATTACTTGACCGGCTTCAGGGAGGGAGCTTAGGCTAGCACTACTAGGGAAAACTTATAGGTATAATGTTACTAATAGCGTCAGTTATGGAGCACGCTCTACTACTTAGTACTAGTAGCACGCACGAAATAGGGCGCTACTGGTAGAATTTAGCAGTAGCGTTGTGTTAGTTAACAAACGCTACTGCTAAGTGGGACAAAGGGTGCCCCAGGGTCGGCATAAATTAGCAGCGATGGCCCGAAAACAAGCTCTACAACTAAGACAATATATGTAGCGTGTTTACTCTAGGGAGCGCTACCGTTAAGTTTATATGAGTAAGCCTGTGGGACCCTTGTATCAGCAGCGCGTGTCTGCCAAAAGCGCTACTGCTAGTTGAGAAGCAGTAGCGCCCTTCGTCAAAAGGGCTCTATTGCTAATTTCCAATGGTTATGCGTGGACTTACCTTCTTCGTCCCGCCCCTCACTCTATCCCTCTCCACTCTGCGCCGCCACTATCGCTCTGTGCACCCCTCACTCTCTCCCTCTCCTACTCCCTCTCCACTCTGCGCCGCCACCGCTCCGTGCACGCCCCTCACTCTCTCACTCTCCCCCTCCTCACTCCCTCCCTCTCCACTCTGCACCGCCGTCACCGCCGCCGCTCCGTGCACGCCACTCACTCACTCCCTTTGCACTCCCTTGTGCCGGCCCCGGCAACCTCGACCCCGGCCCCAACCCCAGCAACCTTGACCCCGGCCCCGACCTCGACCCCGGGCCCAACCCCGGCGACCTCGACCCCGGCCCCGACCCCGACCATGACGGCAACCTTGACCCCAGCCCCGATCCCAACCCCGACCCGATCTCGACCCCGGCCCCGACCCTGACCCCGACCCTGACCCAGGCCTCAACCCCAGCCCCAACCACGACCTCTGCTTCTCCTCTGGCTGTCTCCTCCATGCCGGTCGTCCCTTCTCTAGTGAGACATCCCCATGCCTCCTCCGTCCGTTTGGTTTCTAGTGTTTGGATGGATTGCTAGGGTTCTTGCTAGGACATTGCTAGGGTTCTTACTGGGGTTCTTGATAGGACATTGTTTCTGAAATTTTTTGTGAACTTAGATAGTTAATAAGAAAACCAAGTCAAAATGAGTCTAAAATGAGTTTAAGAAATTAAGCATTTTTGAAATAGCAAAACATTAAATGATAATAAAATGTTCTCATAGGAATTTGTCTTAACATCGACGATGCTCGGCTCGCATCCTCGTCGGCGAGTCGGCGGGGACTTCCTTGAGAGGCACCATGTCCGAGACTAGGCTCCGCTAGGCTGGCACTATCGACGCGGAAGGAGCAGGGCCTCATAGAAGTGTTACATCATCGTGTTAGGGAGGAGGACGAGCACGTCCATCGCTATATGGATGCGTTGTACGCCAGGTTCTCCAATACCTGGCAGGTTCTTCAGGGATCGCACCCGAGCTATGATCCGGTGATGGTTCCTTCTTTTTGGGTGTCCACCCCCTGCGCCGTGAGACGTCAACCCGATTTGTATTAATGATATTATATGATAATATTCCAAATGTATTAGTGATAATATTCGATGATGCATTAACTGGATTATTCGAGATGATGCATTAGTGATATTATATGATAATATTCAAGAAATTTTTAGTAAAAAAATCAGGTACTTTCGGTCTGCCGTTGCTCCTTGTGTGACTTTCATGTGTCTGCAGTGGGGTCCTAATGGAAACTAAGGGATATTAAGGCCTCCTTTTAATAGAGAGCCAGACCAAAGCATTAGCACTTAGTGAATACATGAACTCCTCAAACTACGGTAATCACCAGAAAGAATTCCGGTTTTTCACCCTGGGGGATGCGAATCATAACTCGTAATAGGTGTCTACAACTTGCAAGATTGGATCAAGAACACATATGTATTCATGAAAACATAATCGGTTCAGATCTGAAATCATGGCACTCGGGCCCTAGTGACAAGCATTAAGCATAGCAAAGTCATAGCAACATCAATCTCAGAACATGGTGGATACTAGGGATCAAACCCTAACCAAACTAACTGGATTACTGATAAATCTATGATGTAAGCCTATGATGTAATTACTCATGAACGGCGGAGAGCATCATGGAATTGGTGGTGAAGGATGGTTGGAGATGACAATGGCGTCGATTTCCCCTCTCCGGAGCCCAAAACGGACTCCGGATCTGGCCTCCCGAGGAAGAACAGGAGGTGGCGGCGGCTTCGTATCGTGAAACGCGATGAACTCTTCTCCTTGATTTTTTTCTCCCCGAATAAGAATATATAGGAGTAGAATTGAAGTCGGTGGAGCAACAGGGGGGCCACAAGCCTGCTAGGCGCGGCCAAGGGGTGGTCGTGCCTGGCAGGCTTGCCACCTGTGGGTGGCCCCCCTCCGGTTGATTCTTTCGCCAGTATTTTTTCTTAATTCCAAAAATATTCTCCGTAAATTTTCAGATCAATCCCAGAAATTTTATTTCTGCACAAAAATAACACCAAGGCAATTCTGCTGAAAACAACGTCAGTCCGGGTTAGTTCCATTCAAATCATGCAAATTAGAGTCCAAAACAAGGGCAAAAGAGTTTGGAAAAGTAAATATGATGGAGACGTATCACCCATCACCGATGGTCGAACAATTTTTGAGCGGTATGCTTTCATTGCTCACATAACGACCAAGAGTTTTCAACATCTTCCATGCTAGATATATTATAGGTGGTTCCCAAACAGAATGATAAAGTTTCTACTCCCCCTCCTCCAATCAGTCACACTCCACGGCGAGCCGAATCCACGGGTACCGTCCATACAAACACAGTCCTGGGGGAGTTTTGTTTAATTATATTTTGATTTTATTTCGAGCATGGAACTGGGCATCCCGATTACCAGCCACTTTCTCGTGAATGATAGTGAGTCAACACATATCATGAGAATAACCCGCCTAGCATGGAAGATACTGACAGCCCCCAGTCGCCACATGAGCGATTAGGGCATAGAAAACAGAATGTTTATTTGAAGGTTTAGAGTTTGGCACCTGCAAATTTACTTGGAACGACAGGTAAATACCGCATATAGGCAGGTATGGTGGACTCATATGGAACAACTTTGGGTTTGAGGAATTGGATGCACAAGCAGTATTCCCGCTTAGTACAAGTGAAGGCTAGCAAAAGACTAGGGAGCGACCAACTAGAGAGCGACACAGTTATCAACATGCTTTGAGATTAACCAACATTGAATGCAAGCATGAGTAGGACATAAATCACCATAAATATAAATATCGTAGAGGCTATGTTCATTTTGTTCCAACTACATGCATGAACATGTGCCAAGTCAAGCCACTTGAATCGTTCAGAGGAGGATACCATCCCATCATACTACATCACAACCATTTTATATGCATGTTGGCACCCAAGACAAACCATTAACCACTCTTAGCTAATTAAGCATGGAATGAGTAACTATAATCTCTAATTGTCGTTGCAAATATGTTTCACCCATAATGAGCTGAATTTGGAATGATGAGCTAATCATATTTACAAAAGCAAGATAGGTCGAGTTCATACCAGCTTTTCTCCATCTTAATCATTTCATCAAATATCATCATTATTGCCTTTCACTTGCACGATCGAACGGTGTGGATAATAATAAGAGTGCACGTTCATTGGACTAAGCTGGAATCTGCAAACAATAACTCAAAATAGAAGACCAAGGTAATATGGGCTCTCTGATCGATAAACAATTATGCATATAAGAGCCACTCAACATTTTCATTGTGGTCTCCTCCTTACGACCCAAACAAAGAAAAATCAGAACAGGAACAAGAAAAACTATTTACACGTGCAAGCTCTCAACAAGCAAAAGAAGAACGAAAAATCTTTTGGGGTTTTCTTTTAATGCTACAACTAAGCAAACTAGAAGATAAAGCTATAACTAATTTTTTCGATTTTTTTCTCAAAGTTAATTAAACACACAAGAAGAAAGCAAAAAAGAAAAAAAGAAACTACCATGGATGGTACAATGAAAAATTATAAACACCGACTACTAAGATGAGTGTGAGAACATGAATGTAATGTCGGTGAGAGATACATACTCCCCCAAGCTTAGGCTTTTGGCCTAAGTTGGTCTAGGGCCATGGCTGGCCCGAATGATATCCAGAGTCATAGTTGGGTTGTACTAGTTTGCGGCGGCAATCGCGTGAATAGCTGCAGCATGGAGGCGAGCGGCTTCCGCATTTCGCTCGTACTCGTTTGCCTCCTCTCTTGTTATAAAGTATCTCTATTTTTCCTTAAAGTTAAAGAAGGCAGGAGCAGCAAGGGTAAGATGGACAACACGGTGTTGCTACTTCTCGAGCATGCGTTGGTTTCCGATGGAGAGGAACGGTTTGATGTAGCAAAGTAGATAAGTATTTCCCCCAGTTTTTGAGAACCAAGGTATCAATACAATAGGAGATACAAGCGAGTCACCAATAGATGTACCTGCACAAAGAATCAAACTCTTGCACCCAACGCTATAAAGGGGTTGTCAATCCCTTCACGGTTACTTGCAAGGATGAGATCTAATAGAGATAGACATAATAGGATGCTTGAACGGAAAGTAAAACTAAGAGTAAAAATATGGCAGCAAGAATTTTTGGTATTTTTGGTTTTAGATCTGAAAGTACAATATGGAAAATAGACCCGGGGCCATAGGTTTCACTAGATGGCTTCTCTCATGATGGCAAGTATTACGGTGGGTGAACAAATTACTGTCAAGCAATTGATAGAAAAGCGAATAATTATGAAGATATCCAAGGCAATGATTATGCATATAGGCATCATGTCCGTGACAAGTAGATTGAAACGATTCTACATCTACTACTATTACTCCACACATCGGCCGACTCCTGCCTGCATCTAGAGTATTAAGTTCATGAAGGACAGAGTAATGCATTAAGTAAGATGACATGATGTAGAGGGATAAACTCAAGCAATATGATGAAAACCCCATCTTTTTACCCTTGATGGCAACAATACAATACGTGCCTTGCTACCCCTTATTTTTCACTGGGTCAGGACACCGCAAGATTGAACCCAAAACTAAGCACTTCTCCCATTGCAAGAATTACCAATCTAGTTGTCCAAACCAAACCAATAACTCGAAGAGACTTGCAAAGATATGAAATCATGCATATAAGAATTCAGGAAAGACTCAAATGATATTCATGGATAATCTGAACATAAACCCACAATTCATCGGATCTCGACAAACACACCAAAAAAGAGCATTACATCGGATAGATCTCCATGAAGATCATGAAGAACATGGTATTGAGAAGCAAAGAGAGAGAAGAAGCCATATAGCTACTAGCTATGGACATGTAGGTCTGTGGTGAACTACTCACGCATCATCGAAGGGGAAATGGAGTTGATGTATATGCCCTCCGTGATCGTATCCCCCTCCGGCAGATTACCGGAAAAGGCTCCAAGATTGGATCTCTCGGGAACAGAGGCTTCTGGCGGTGGAAAAAGTGTTTTCGTGGCTAGTTCTGATAATGACGGAATATTTGGGAATTTATAGGCCGAAGATTAGGGTTAGGAGAGCAACCGTGGGCCCACAAGCCTGCCCGGCGCGGCCAACCCCCTGGTCGCGGCCCTAGGGCTTGTGGCCCCATGGCAGCTCCTCTGCCTTGGTTCTCAAGTCTCGTAGTTTCCTTTTGTTCCATAAAAAATAATTCCGAAGGTTTTATTCCGTTTGGACTCCGTTTAATATTCCTTATCTGTGAAACTCAAAAACAAAGAAAAAACATAAACTGGTAGTTGGCTCTAGATTAATAGGTTAGTCCCAAAATAATATAAAATAGCATATTAATGCATATAAAACATCCAAAACAGATAATATAATAGCATGGAACAATCAAAATTTATAGATACGTTGAAGACGTATCAGCTGTCTATCGAAAATTAGTCGGTACTGGAGGGATTGTTTGTTCCTTTCAAGAAACTGGAAATGTACCAAAGCCTCATAATCAAGAAAAGCAGGTGGTAATTCAATATCATTTCCCTATATGGGTACCCCAAGATAATTAGCTACAAGAGTGACATAAATCCCACCAAAGAAATCTCCATCCTTAGCATTATTATGCAATCTTATAGCAATAATGGCTCCTAAGTTATATCGCCTATCACACATTACTGCACTCTTAAGAATACTGAGATCGGTAGCACAAAGGTGGCTATGCTCAGTTTTACCGTTAATACATCTACCTATGAATAGAGAAAAATAATGTATAGCGGGAAAATGAATGCTCCCCATGGTAGCCTATGTAATATTTCTAGTTTCTCCGACGGTAATGCTAGCAAGAAAATCATTATATTCAGTTTTGTGCGGATCACTATAGCTGCCCCATTGTGGAATTTTGCATGCACGATTAAAATCATCTATGTCCAAAGTATATGATTTGTCATAAAGTTTAAATAGGATGGAAGGTTTATTATGATTGAACAAAAATTCAAACCTCCGCATGAAAGAATCAGTGAGTTGATAGTATTGCTTGCATTTGTCCAAAACGAATTCCTCAAGGCCAGCATTTCTTGTGTATGCGTAGAATTCTTCTGTGAAACCGGCATCACTCATAAATTGATCTGAAGGCCATTCACAAGGTCGTACTTGTGCTTCCCTAAGTGGTTCAAGGTCAGGCTCACGTATCGCGAGTCTCGGGGCCTTCTTTCCCAAGGAACCCCCTTGAAATACCCTCCTCAACATTTTTCTTTTTCTGAAAAATTCTGAAATTTTTAGTGACCCAAAATAAAGGTGAACAAAACTCAACAAAACTCATAGCAACTACTTCCACAAATGCCTAGAGGCTATATCATGCATCAAAACTACTTGGGACCATACAAATTTGACATGCAAGCTCAAGAACATTGTCACCACAGTAGCAAAAAATTGCAATATATAAAGCACTAGAAAAAAAACTAATTGGTCCATTGGAGGAGTCACATACCGAAGAACAATCTCCCAAAACAGTTTTGCGAATGAAGCTTTGCACAAGGAGATCAAAAATGGCTAGAAAATGAGCTAGAACACGGGTTTGAGCAATGTTGGGATTTTTCTGGAGGAAGATTAAGTGGATGGGTGCTAGAATAAGTGAAGGGGGGCACGTGGGACCCACAAGCCTGCTAGACGCGGCCAGGGGGTGGCCACGCCTTGTGGGCTTGTGACCCACCGGTGCAGCCCCCTGTACTGTGCTCAGTGCCAGATATTTTAAATATTCCATAAAAATCATACTCCCTTTTCAGGGTATTTGAAGAACTTTTATTTTCAGGTCATTTTCTATTGCATGGAATACTCAGAAAACAGAAAAATAATAGCATTTTTACTTAATTTAATCTAGTTAACATAAAGTAAAGGTTGGGTACAGAAAGTTGTGCTTCCTAAATTCATCCATCTCATGCTTATCAAAAGGGATCCATCAATAAGGTTGATCAAGTCTTATTAACAAACTTCTTTTGAATAACATGAAACCGAAGAATTTTCGAATAACACTAAGTTACCTCAATGGGTTATGCATGTCCCCAACAATAAGTATCTCATATTTCTTCTTTATAGTAGGAAGAAGGAATTCAATGTCTCCAATAATAATCGTTGAAATTTTTTCAATGGAGTTGATATTATGAACTTGAGGTTGCTTCTTCGGCGTATGCTCATTACCATTAATATGAAAAGTGACATTGCCTTTGTAGCAATCAATAACAACCACTTCAGTATTCAAAAAGGGTCTACCAAGGATGATCAACATACTGTCGTCCTCGGGAATATCAAGAAGCATAAAGTCCGTCAAGGTAGTAGCATTTGCAACTATGACAGGTACATCCTCACAAATACCGATAGGTAGAGCAGTTGATTTATCAGCCATTTGCAAAGAGATTTCAGTAGGTGTCAACTTATTCAAATAAAGTCTACGATACAAAGAGAAAGGCATAACACTAACACAAGCTCCCAAATCACATAAATCAGTTTTAACATAATTCCCTTTAATAGAGCATGGTATAGTTGGTATTCCTGGATCTCCTAATTTCTTTGGTACTCCACCCTTAAAAGTATAATTAGCAAGCATGGTGGAAATTTCATCTTCCAATATCTTCCTTTTATTAGTCACAATATCTTTCATATACTTAGCATAAGAAGACATTTTCAGAATATCAGTCAAGCGCATATGCAAAAAGACAGGTCTAATCATTTCAACAAAGCGCTCAAAATCCTCATCATCCTTTTTCTTGGATGGTTTAGGAGGAAAGGGAATGGGTTTCTGAACCCATGGTTCTCTTTCTTTACCATGCTTCCTAGCAATAAAATCTCTTTTGTCATATATTTTATTCTTAAGTTGTGGGTTATCAAGATCAACAACAGGTTCGATCTCCACATCATTATCATTACTAGGTTGAGCATCAACATGAACATCATCACGAATATTATCACTAGGCTCATGTTCATCACCAGATTGTGTCTCAGCGTCAGAAACAGAAATATCATTTGGGTTTTCAGGTGTGTCTATAATAGGTTCACTAGCAGCATGCAAAGTTCTATCATCATCCTCGTTCCTCTTATTACTGGAGCGACTAGGTGCACCGACATTACTCCTTTGACAATCTTGCTCAATTCTCTTAGGGTGGCCCTCGGGATACAAAGGTTCCTGAGTCATTATTCCACCTCTAGTCACAACTTTAACAGAATGATCATTGTTCTTACTATTCATCTCATTAAGCAAATCATTATGTGCCTTAAGTACTTGTTCTACTTGAGTAGTTACCATGGAAGCAAGTTTACTAATCATTTTAAGATCATTTATAGTTCTACTCATATAATCACCTAAGCGATCAAGCATGAAAGCATTATGCTTCAATTGTCTACTAATATAAGCATTAAAATTTTCTTGCCTAACAACAAAATTATCAAACTCATCCAAGCATTGGCTAGCAGACTTATTATAAGGAATATCGCCTTCATGAAATTTACGAAGAGAGTTTACCTCTACTACCTCTGTCGGGTTACCAATACCATGTATTTCTTCAATGGGTGGTAGATTCTTAACATCTTCAGCTTTAATACCTTTTTATTTCATAGATTTCTTTGCCTCTTGCATATCTTCAGGACTGAGAAATAGAATATCTCTTTTCTTCGGAGTTGGCTTCGGAGGTGGTTCGAGAATAGTCCAATCATTATCATTTCTCAATATATTATTCAATAGTAGTTCATCTCGTTCAATAGTTTGTTCCCTGAAAACACAACCAGCACAACTATCTAGATGGTCCCTAGAAGCATCGGTTAGTCCATTATAAAAGATATCAAGTATTTCATTTTTCTTGAGAGGATGTTCAGGCAAAGCATTTAGTAATTGGAGAAGAATCCCCCAAGCTTGTGGGAGACTCTCTTCTTCAATTTGCACAAAGTTAAATATTTCCTTCAAAGCAACTTGTTTCTCATGGGCAGGAATTTTTTTCCAGAGAAGTAATATATCATAACCTGGGGACTATGCACACAACCAGGAGCAAGAGAATTGAACCATATATTAGTATCACCCTTTAATGAGAAAGGAAACAACTTGACAATATAATAATAATGATTTTTTTCCTCATGAGTAAATAGGGTGGCTATATCATTCAGTTTAGTGAGATGTGCCACAACAGCTTCAGATTCATAGCCATGGAAAGGATCAGATTCAACCAAAGTGATTAACTCAGGATTGACAGAGAATTCATAATCCTTATCAGTAACAAAGATAGGTGAAGTAGCAAACTTAGGATCATATTTCATTCTAGCATTCAAAGATTTTTCTTTCCACTTGCATAGTAATTTCTTAAGATCATCTCTATCCTTACAAGCAAGAAAGTCCCTAGCTACCTCTCCTTCCATAACATAACCCTCGAGAATATCAGGCAATTCATATGTACGAGGGCTAGGTCTAGCAGGTCTCTCATAGTGTTCAGTTTCAATAATTTCATCAGTTTCAAAAGTATCATAATTTTCAGCATTGACTCTAGCAATTTGTTCATCAAGAAATTCTCCCAGTGGCATAGTATTATCAAGCAAAGTATCATCATAAGCATCATGCATAGCAGAAGTGGCATCATCAATTACTTACGACATACCAGAATTACTAGCAGGTGGTGGTGTCGCAAACTTACTCATAACATAAGGTGAATCAAGTGCAGAGCTAGATGGCAGTTCCTTACCTCCCCTCATAGTAGAGGGATGGATCTTGGTTTTTGGATCTTTCAGATTCTTCATAGTGATCAACAGATATAAATCCCAAGTGACTCAGAGAATAGAGCTATGCTCCCCAGCAACGGCGCCAGAAAAAGGTCTTGATAACCCACAAGTATAGGGGGTCGCTACAGTTTTCGAGGGTAGAGTATTCAACCCAAATTTATTGATTCGACACAAGGGGATCCAAAGAATATTCTCGAGTATTCGCAGCAGAGTGGTCAATTGAACCACACCTGAAAGACTTAATATCTGCAGCAAAGTATTGAGTAGCAAAGTAGTATGGAAGTAACGGTAACGATGGCAAAAGTAACAGTAGCAGTTTTGTAGTGATTGTAACAGTAGCAACGGAGAAGTAACTTAGCAAAGATCAATATGTGGAAAGCTCGTAGGCAATGGATCAGTGATGGATAATTATGTTGGATGGCATTCATCATGCAACAGTTATAACATAGGGTGACCTAGAACTAGCTCCAATTTATCAATATAATGTAGGCATGTATTCCATATATAGTCATACGTGCTTATGGAAAAGAACTTGCATGACATCTTTTGTCCTACCCTCCCGTGGCAGTGGGGTCCTAATGGAAACTAAGGGATATTAAGGCCTCCTTTTAATAGAGAACTGGACCAAAGTATTAGCACTTAGTGAATACATGAACTCCTCAAACTATGGTAATCACCGGAAAGAATCCCAATTATTGTCACCCTGGGGGATGCGGATCATAACTCGTAATAGGTGTCTACAACTTGCAAGATAGGATCAAGAACACATATATATTCATGAAAACATAATAGGTTCAGATCTGAAATCATGGCACTCGGGCCCTAATGACAAGCATTAAGCATAGCAAAGTCATAGAAACATCAATCTCAGAACATAGTTGATACTAGGGATCAAACCCTAACAAAACTAACTCGATTACATGATATATCTCATCCAACCCATCACCATCCAACAAGACTACGATGGAATTACTCATGAATGGCGGAGAGCATCATGGAATTGGTGATGAAGGATGGTTGGTGATGACGATGGCGTCGATTTCCCCTCTCCGGAATCCAAGACGGACTCCAGATCTGGCCTCTCGAGGAAGAACAGGAGGTGGCGGCGGCTCCGTATCATGAAACGTGATGAACTCTTCTCCTTGATTTTTTTCCTCCATGAATAGGAATATATAGGAGTAGAATTGAGGTCGGTGGAGCAATAGGGGGCACAAGCCTGCTAGGCGCGGCTAGGGGGTGGTCGTGCCTGGCAGGCTTGCCACCTGTGGGTGGCCCCCTCTGGTTGATTCTTTTGCCAGTATTTTCTATTAATTCCAAAAATATTATCTGTAAATTTTTAGATCAATCCGAGAACTTTTATTTCTACACAAAAATAACACCAAGGCAATTCTGCTGAAAACAGCTTAAGTTCGGATTAGTTCCATTCAAATCATGCAAATTAGAGTCCAAAACAAGGGCTAAAGAGTTTGGAAAAGTAGATACGATGGAGACGTATCACCCATAACCGATGGTCAAACTATTAGTGTGAGAGAGTGCCCACCAACATATATACACCACCATATCAGTGTGAGAGAGTGCGCACCAACACACCATGAGATATGAGAGTTATTTAAGGAAAGCCTCGACAGAACGAAAGTAAACCAATATTGAATTAGGTCTATTTGGACATGTGTGTATGTTATTGCAGGGAACCCCTCCTAGTGCCTATGTTTTGTCAGAATGTTGATTCATTTCCGTTCCGGCAAATTTAAGGAGCTCAATATGCCTTATTTTAATAATGGGCATGCCGAATGTTCGAATCATGAACACAGGAAATGTCTGACGATGATAGGATCACTGAGTGTGATTACTGCGGGGATGACCAGGGTTTGTGCGACCAGCCTCACCTGTGACACGACAGTTTCTTCCCTGTCAAGCTTGAGAAGACCTTCGATGTTTGTACGGTTCGCAACGATGACAAGTGTTCTTTCGTAATTAAGCATGACTTATGTTTCTTTGCTTCAATGTGTAATTTTTTTTGTACAATTTGACTAGTTCATCCCCTGCCATGCAAGACGATATTTCTTGGAGAGGCTCGGTTTAGAAGACCATGAGAGTATGGAGACGAGGAGAGCTAAGCTGAGGAGTAAACATGGTCACACATTTTTGGTCAAAGTAATGAATGCAGTTAATAACACGGAATTAGGGTGCTCAAATTGGGAAGCTCTTTGCAAGGCATATGGATTACAGGAGGATATAAAAATAACCTTCGATCTTCGTTCTGAATATCATATTGAAGGTAACATCGACATTTCGGTGGATGTCGATATGCTTCATGTTTTACCTCCATGAGAGTTTGTAAACCATGCATATTTGTCAAGTAATTTGCATTCTATATTTAAAAATAGTTGGTGTTCATCCATACTAAATTTGTTAATTTATAATTTATAGCTTATTTCGTTTCTTCGAGTGAAACACGGAAATTAATTGACACGACACACTACACTTCTGGATCACATCTAACTTGGGAGGAGAAGGATGTTCTTGTCACCTTTGTTATTGGTGTCATGTTTGCTAGGGACAAATTCCCGTATAATATGGGACCTAGCCCAAATTATACATTTTCATGCCACTAGTGCATAGGTTGAGGTTGGATGACATTCGCAGAAATATTTTGGTAAGAGTTGCTAATTATGTACACTACTATTGCATAAATGGTGTTGATTACATTGCTAACTAGGCTACTATTATGTTCTTCAACAGAAACTTTCAAATGATGTTGTGCCTCCCTTGATGCATGGCGAAGGTTATATGACAATTAAAAGCCCTATGAGGGCCCAGTTCTCTTATCCATACTCAACTAAGCGCATACCACAAAGACGGCTCCAAATTGAAGCATGGGGAGAAATAAAGAAGGATCGCAAGCCACAAGTTGGAGGCCGTTGGATCTCTTTGCTTCATCATGGAGATATAGATGTTCTTCTATTTTATGACATTTTACCTAGGAGGGAGGACTAGGTCCTATGAGAGAGAAGTTTTCCTGGTTTATATTAACTTGGCATGATCAATTAGGATGATGATGATTATGATGTTTTTCTGTTTTAGGAGATTTTAACTTAATATGATTAAGATGATGATGAGTTGTTAAGTGAGTAAGATTATGATGCATTATATGGCATATATTTGATTAAAGTGGATGGATGCAAGTGACCAAGTAGAATTAGAGGAAAATGTGATGTTGCGATTGGCAACATCATATTTTCTTCTAATTCAACATGATCACTTGCATCCATCCACTTTAATCTAAATGTAGTTGTTGGCACAAAAATTATTGATGTTGTATATTAATATGTGTAACCGTGTGTAAATACAGCATAAATATAAAAAAAGCAATATGTGTGTTTAAAAGTGGCGCGGGTTAGAGAAGCGCGCTACTGATAACTCGATTAGTACTAGCGCTGGTTAAGAGGCACTACTGCTAAACTTTAGTTGTACCGCTAGGTAACCAGTGCTACTGCTAAAAATTAGTTGTAGTGTCGTAGTAGTAGCACGGGCACCTGCACTACTGATAGCTCAAAAACCGGCGCTACTGCTATGGTTTTCCCTAGTAGTGTAGCCGACGAGTCCCCGGGTCCGGGGAGCCAGACCTGGGAGCCTGCTCGAGGAGCGAAGTGCTTTGAAGGAAATGAAAAGGTATGCCCCAAGTGCTGGCTTGGGACACCCACTAAATTCATTAGGAGCGCCGCGTTCCATGGGCGCTCTGACTCCTCACCGGAGGTGTCGCTCTTGCACTTCTACGACTTCTGGGCGTCTATCAGATAGTATGCGTTGTTGTGTAGTGCCTTGCTGATGATGAATGGGCCCACCCATGGGGAGGATAGCTTGTGCTGTCCGGCGTTTTGCTGGATTTGCCTGACCACCAGGTGTCCTTTGCAGAAGGAAAGGGGCCGGATCCGCTTGTTGTGGTAGTGTCGGAGCTTCTATTGGTAGATGGCCGTCCAGTTTAGGGCCATCTCGTGTGCCGCTTCGAGCAGGTCGACGCTGTCTTCTCTTGCTTATCTTGTGTCCGCCTCTGTGTACAAGGCGACACAAGGCGAGTTGAACCTAATGTCCGTGGGGATGACCGCCTTGGACCCGTACACGAGGAAGAAAGGGGTGAAGCCGGTTGACCGGTTGGGCATGGTTCTAAGGTTCCATAGGACGACCAGCAACTCTTCGATCTAGCAGCCAGCTGAATGTACGAGCAGCATGTCACAGCCCTAGAGTTGTTTGGTATTTGTTTGCATCAACATCAGCATGTGCATCATGTCATCATGTCTAGATTCAAATGAAACCTCAAATGGGGATTGTCAAACCCTAGCACCTCATTAAATAAACCAAATTCCAACAATTGAATTTTCAAATGATCTCAAAATGCTTTTCAAAAATGTTCCCCCTCTCTGATAAATGTTGGCAACAACATATCAAGGGTGAACTATAATTTAACAACTATTTTGATAAGTTAAATTAAATAAGATAGCTCCTGAAATCAATTAATAAAGCATTATAAATATGATAGTTGTCTAAAAATTCCCAAACCTTTTGTGGAAAATTTGATTATAATCAGACTATATTTAATAAAATATTGGGCATCATTGTGCTAGGTATTTTGGCCTCACAAAAATTAAAAGAAGATTGTCAGAATAAAAGAAAACAGGAATTAAAAAAATAGAGAAGGAAAGGGACTACCTGGCGCTTACCTGGCCTAGACCGGCCCAGCCCACCTGGCCATCGCCAATCGTCCCCAACCTCTACCAGAAGGCAGAGGCGAAGGGAGGCACGGCGAGCGTGGCCAGGGTGCCACACCTCCTGCCTGCCAGCCTCGCTGGAGGAGGGGATTAGGCCCCAGAGCCGTCCGGATCAGGACGACCCCTCTCCTCTCTCCCTCGCTCTCTTCCCTCTCCCCTGTCTCCTCCTCCTGGACCCGAAGGCCGCCGTCGCCATTGCTCGCCCCGTCGTTGCCCCGACCACCCCTCGCCACTCCAACTGGTCCAAGAGCTCCGTCGCGTCGAGTTGCCCGTCCACGCTGGAGGAATCACGCCGGGAAGCCCCGAGGACGACGATCGTTCCCATTTTCTCCGCCTCTGGTCGCCGGACGCCGTCGTCGATTCGCGCCGCTCCGGTCGTCCCCGAGCCCGCTGGCCAGCCATCTGACTCCCTGTGAGCCTCCCCGTCCTTTCCCCTCTCTCCTCGCGGTCCTCCCCGTGCTCTAACCGCTAACCTCGCCGTTGCCGAGCTCCGGTCGCCGCCGTAGTCAACGCCATGCCCGAACCGGACCTCCCCGCAACCTCCTATTGCCCCTGCTGGATGCGGCGTCTCGCCAGCAATCCATTCCGACCATTTGCGCCCCGAATGGATGCCGGAGTCGCGATTCTGGTGATTCCGCCGCTCTGTTGGTCGCCGACGTCGCCGGCCGGTGACGATGACGTGGCTCCGTCATTAGGAGCTAACCTCCTTCGTTAACTAACTAATAGACACTGACTAGCGGGCCCCGCAGCTGGTCAAAGTTGTAGTCAACGTGGGGATTAGCCTCTGCGGATGATATACGGGACCCACAGGTTAGCTTTGACCTAGCCACGTCAGGGTTGACTGGCCCCACCAGTCAGCCTCTGGAGCTAACCCAGTGTCACTGACCAGTGGGCTCCACCGGTCAGGTTTGACCTGGACCTGGCCCTGTTGACAGCTGACGTAATGCTGACCTCATGGTGATGCAGTATCTATTTCTAGAATTAAAACAAATTAGAAAATGATTTAATATTTTCAGAAAATATTTAAAACTTCTAAAAAAATATAGAAAATAATCTATAGCTCAGATGAAAATAATTTATATATGAAAAATGATCAGAAAAATCCAACGAATCTGTTTATGCCATGATCATGCATGTTTGAACAAGTTAACATCACCAAGTAGGACATTTTATGATTAGGACAATATATGAAATATCATTTGGAGTAGGAATTCAAAATTGTTTGAATTCCACCTCAATTAACTTGGATAATTATTCCTCTAGATCAATTCAGTACCTTAATATGCCATGTCATACATCATGATTGTTGCATTGCATTGAATGTGTTCCTTCTTCCTGTTTGCCGGTGTTGTTCCCTCTCGGTAGACGATGATTCCGACGATGTGAACGTTGACACTAATGAAGAGAAGTGATATCTTCAGGACTGTCAAGCAAGCAAAACCCCCTTGAGCATACTAATATTAACCCACTCTCTCGCTCCTGCTCTCTTTTACTGCATTAGGACAACAACGATTCAACTGTTACATGTCATCGGTAGTTGAACCCATTCCTTTGCATGACCTGTCTTTGCCACAATAAATAGTTGAAACCACTTAGCATGAGTAGCAACTGTTTGAGCCTTGTTGTGCTTACTCATACATGCATGCTTATTTACTGTGCCTTCTATGCTTAGAGTCGTGTCGTGTCGGGTCTGATACATCTGGGTGATGGATCGGAGTGGCAGTTTTCATGTCCTACTGTGTGGAAGTTTAAGTATGTGAACACGATTTGGTAAAGGTAGCGATGAGAGGTCATGTAGGAGTACGTGTGACGTGCAATGGTATGTATGGGATCCGACACCTAGTTGTGTGCCTTTAGTAGTACTCTTTACGGGGAACTGCCTCTTTGTGCTTCCACCGAGACTTGGTAGCTTGCTACTGCTCCGGACACATTGATTGACCGGCATGTATCCTTCTTTGCTGCTGTGTCTGTCCCTTCGGGGAAATGTCTCGCAATGTAATGGAGTCCCTATAGCCTGCTACGACTCGTCTACGTGCAGTGAAGACTTTTTTGTCCCACGGCGTAATGGAGTCCTTGTAGCTTGCTATGACTCATCTACACATGCTAGAGATCGACACCTGCATTGCTGGGTTACGTATGCATGTCCCTGTACGGATGTGCCACTTGGGTTCTACGACTAGTCATGTCGGCCCGGGTTCTTTGACATTTGAATGCTAGTGACATTATCACACACGTGAGTCAAAAGACGCAAATGGTCTCGGCCCAGGTAAGGGGGCAGCCGTGGAGATAACCGTGCGTGAGACCGCAAACTGATGTGATGTGATACATGCTAGATTCTTATGGCTTAGGATCGGGGTCCTGACACAGCACCACGAGTCCGGGTTTGATGCCAGTCGGGATCAAGACGTTTGCCCTATCTGTCTGGCTGTTTGACTGCGGGTGGACCACCGACACGAGGTCGAGCCGGATGCCCTCCACTTGGTGAACTTGGTGAACTTGTCGAACGGCTACTAGAAGGTCTGTCATACCGCCTCGAGTGGTCTTGAATGGTCCCACCATGTCGAGCCCCCAGACGACGAAAGGCCATGAGAGGGGATGGTTTTGAGGACTATAGCCGGTAGGTGGCTCTCCGTGCTGAAGTGCTGGCACCCCTCACACTTGTCAACCACTTGTGTTGCCTCTTTCAAGGCATTCGGTCAGTAGAAACTATGGCGGAACGCCTTGGCCACTAGGGTCCTAGAGGCAGTGTGATGCCTGCACTCGCCCTGGTGCATGTCATGGAGGATCTCTTGCCCTTTCTCCGACTCGACGCAGCCCTGGAAAGCGTCGGTTGCGCTGCACCGAACCAGCTCGCGGTTGATGATGGTGTAGGCAGGGGACCGGTGCTGGATCTGTCGGGCCATGGCCTCGTTGGAAGGGATCTCTCCACGCAGGAGGAAGGCTAGGATGGGCTGGGCCCACGTCGGTGTCGAGACGGGAGCCGGCTCCGGCTCGAGTCGGGGATCGGGGGCAGCCGGAGCCCAGGGTCCATCGTCGGAGCCCTCGAGGCCAGATCGCCAGTCCCCGAGACCAAGGCGGTGGAGGTCATGTCGACTGCCATCATGATGGTTGTGGGATCAGAGTCAGCCGCCGCGGAGGCGGGAATGGTTGGAGCCGACAGGACGGGAGGAGCCGGCGGAGCCCCCAAACCCGAGGGGGATCCCGAGGGGGCTGCGTGCACGAAGATGGACTCTGACTCGGCAGAAGGCTTGATCGATGTCTTGTGTAGTTGCTCGAGGGAGGCGCCGGCTGGGATGGCTTGGCGGGTGGAGCCTATTTTGGCCAGAGCATCCACCGCCTCATTGTCTGCTCGGGGGACGTGGTGGAACTCACAGCCCCCGAATGAGTTGGTGAGCTGTTGGACGAGGAAACGATAGCTGGCCATGTTGGTGTCCCTGGCGTCCCACTCGCCAGAGACTTGCTACACCTCGAGCTCCGAGTCGCCGAAGCAAAGGATCTGCCAGATGTCGATTTCTTTGGTGAGCCGGAGGCCGTGGACGAGTACCTCGTACTCGGCCACGTTGTTGGAGGTGGCTAAGAGGATTTGGAGTGCATACTTGAGCTGGTCCCCTTTCGGGGACGACAAGACGATGTCGGCTCCCAAGCGGTCTGCATCTTTGAGCCATCGAAGTGCATGCGCCAGTACGTGGAGTCCAGAGGCAACAGCACAAACCGAGTCCAGTGCGTGGAAGTCGGCCACCGCCTGTAATTTGATGGTCGTGCGTGGCTCATATTAGATGTCGTGGTCGGCTAGCGCAATGGCCTATTTGGCGATCCGACCGGTGGCATCCCGGCCACTCATGATCTCGGCGAGCGGAGCCGTGCTCACCATGGTGATAGTGTGCTCCTGGAAGTACTGCTTCACTTTTTTCGCAGCAAAGTATATGCCATAGCACATCTTCTGATGGTGGGGGTAGTTCTGCTTGGAGGCGGAGAGGACCTCGCTCACGTAGTAGACGGGGTGCTGAACCGGCAGCGCCCTGCCTTCCTCTGGCCGCCCCACCACCAGGATGACACTGACCACGCGTGTGGTTGCTGATATGTACGCAAGCATAGGCTCCATCTCAGTCGGCGCGGCCAAGATGGGCATGCTAGAGAGGGCGTGTTTGAGGTCGCGGAACGCTTCGTCTTCCTAGTCGGTCCACTCAAACTTGGATGTATTCTTCATGAGCTGGTAGAGGGGCAGTGCCTTCTCGCTCGGCCGACTGATGAACTGGCTGAGCAAGTCCAGGAAGCCGGTGAACTTCTGGACATCGCGGATCCTAGCCGGCTTGTGCATGCACTCGATGGCCTTGACCTTCTCCGGGTTGTCCTCGATGACGCACACGGACACAAAGAAGCCCATGAGTTGGTCAGCTGACATGCCGAAGACGCACTTCTCCGGGTAGAGTCGTATCTTGCACTCGCGCAGGTTGGAGAAGGTCTCTCGGAGATCGTCGAGGAGGCTAAAGTGCTTCTTGGTCTTGACGATGATGTCGTCCACGTAGATATGGACGTTTCTGCCGATCTGGGGCAAGAGGCATTTCTGCATGCAGCACTGGAAGGTGGCACCTGCGTTCTTCAAGCCGAACCACATGGTGATGTAGTAGTAGGCCCCGAAGGGGGTGATGAAGGAGGTCTTAAGCCGGTCGGTCGGGTCCAGCTTGATCTTGTGGTAGTCGGAGTAGGCGTCCAGGAAGGACAACAGGTCGCAGCCAGCCGTGGAGTCGATCACCTGATCGATCCGGGGCAGGGCGAAAGGGTCCTTGGGGCACACCTTGTTCTGGCTAGTCTAGTCGATACACATGCACCAAATCTTTTTCTTCTTCAGCACCAGGACTGGATTGTCCAACCAGTCCGGGTGGAAAACTTCCATGATGAATTCGGCTGCGAGGAGCCGGGCGATCTCTTCACCTATGGTGTGCCGCTTCTCCTTGGAGAAATGGCGTAAGGGTTGCTTGATCGGCTTCACATCCAGACGCACATGAAGTTTGTGCTCGGCGTACTTGCTCAGAACACCCAGCATGTCTTTGGGAGAGCATGCAAACATGTCCCGATTCTCATGAAGGAAGTTGACGAGGTCGCCTTCCTATTTGTTTCTGAGGTTGGTGCTAATGGATACACATTGCTTGGGGTTAGCCGGGTCGAGTGGCACTTGCTTGGTGTCCTTGGACGACTGGAAAGCTGCTTCGTTGGCTGACTGGGAGGGTGGAGACGGCACCGTCGGCTACTCGGTGGCCTGGGCCACGAGCCGGTCGAGCTAACGCCTCTCTTCTGTGATGACCAGAGCCTCAGCTAGCCGGTTGTTGTTGCGCACGCACTCGATCCTTCTTGTAGTCATCATCGATGGTGATGAGGCCTTTGGGATGACATCGTCAGCTTGAGGTAGGCATAGTGGGGGACCGCCATGAACTTGACGAGCACCGGCCTGCCCAGCAGCGCGTGATAGGGACTATTTAGGTCCACCACCTTGAACCACACAGGCTCGTGACGGAAGTGGCTCTTGTTGTCGAAGAGGACGTCGGGCCGGATCTTCCTGATGGGAGAGCAAGATTGTCCCAGTACGATGCCGTCGAAGACTGTCCGTCTCAGCTGCAGGTCTTTCTCTGTGAGCCCTAGCTTGAGCAGCATGTCGCAGTAGAGGATGTTGATCCTGTTGCCTCTGTCGATCAGCACCCTCGAGAACTGGCAGGTGAGCCTCTCAAAGGTGATGGTGGGATCGATGACGAGGGCATGACTGCTCGGGTTGGCATTACGGTCGGGTGGTCGGCCCAGCTCCAGGTGACCGACTTCTCAGACCAATGCATGTACTGGGGGACCATAGGAACAGTGGCATCCACCTCGGGCTCTGACGCTGAGCATGCTTATCGGTCCCCTCGCTGGTGAAGACGACATAGGCTCCGTCCTGATCGGGGAAGTGGTCGTGGAGACGACCATCATTCGGAGCCGGAGTCATGGCCGGAGCTGGAACTAAAGTGCGAGGAGGCGGCGGTGGGGGGACCGGGAGGCCTTTGCCCAGGGCCAACCAATGAGAGAAGCTGCACTGCCAGAGCGTATGCGTGGACGGCTTCGCCCCGGAGTGCATCTTGCAGGGCGCGTCAAGCATCTGCTCGAAGGTGAGTTTGGGCTGCCAAGTGGCCTTGTCAACCCACTGGCGCTGGCAGGCGGCCTGGGCAGTCGGCTACTCTTCCTTGATGGTGGCGACTCGCTTGCTCCCGTAACGGCGATCCGGCTGGTCGGACTCCCGCTTGTTGTTCTACTATTGCCGGTTGTCACCAGCCGGTCGCGTGGCGGCAAGCGGCGAGATGGCCTTGCCGGATGCGTTGACCTTGATCCGCATCACGGAGTTGGCCGTGGCGTACTTGTCTGCCTTGGCCATGAGGTCGTCCAAGGTGGCTGGCTTCGAGCACATGAGCTTGGGCATGAGGAGGGTGTCATCCCAGCACCCCTCAGAGAAATACTGGATGGCCTACACCTCGTGGACCCCTTCGTAGGAGTTGCGCAGCTCGGTCCATCGTGTGAGGTAGTCGTGGAGGGATTCGTCTGGCCCCTGGACGCACATGGCCATCTCGCGAGGGCGGCCGGGCGGCTTGTAGGTGTTGGTTAAGTTGCGGACGAATGCTTCTTCAAAGTCCACCCAAGCATTGATGCTGCCAACTGGTAGGTTGTTAAGCCAAGTCCGGGTCAAGCCGATCAGCATGAGGGGGACGTAGTGCACTGCACCATGCTTGTTCCCTCTTGCGATGCCAACTGCGGTGGTGTAGTCGATCAGCCAGTCCTCCAGCTTGGTCATGCCGTTGTACTTGGGGGTGTCACGGGGGAGCATGAAGCCGGTGGGAAATGACTCATCGTGGATCCGGGGGCCAAAACAGCCGGCCCGATTGGGCCCTCCTCCTCCAGGAGGGTGGACTGCGCCAATCGGTCGATGCGGGTCTCGGAATCGTTCTCGCTCCGGGGGACACACAGCCCGAGCCGGGTCGCGAGTTCGGCGCGAACAGCCAATGCGGGCGAATGTGCTCGCTCCCGCTGCGGGGGCAGGGTATGAGCGCGAGCGCGCCGGCCGCCTCCCTCCGAGGCGTCATTGCACCGACTGGTGACTGCCGGCTTCTCATTCCCATGTTGGGAGCGCCCGCTTTGGGATCCGTCAGCCCGCCGTCCCGAGCAGTGGGGGGAGGAAGTGTGTTGGGCCGACTGGCATAGGCTGGCAGTCGACAGACCGTCCCCCTCGGGGAGGGAAGTCTCGGAGCCGACGTTGGCATGGTCCAGCCAGGCCTGCTGTGCGTTGGCAGTGGCGATGAGGTCCTGGACGTGCCACTTCTGCTGTGCGCGTTCCTCGCCTTCCATGGTGGCCAGGTCGGCGTAGGCCACCTAGGCGGCCCTCATGTTGGTCGTAGGGATGTCGTACGTGGGCAGCCTGCCACCGAGGATTTCTACGACCATGTCACCGTGGTTGCGGACGTCCCCATGCCCGTTGGGCTCGTTGCTAGCCGGGGTGAGGCCGTAGGCGGAGTTGTACTCGCGTTGTGCAGACTCCATCCGGCGCTTGGCGGTCGCGAGGGAGGTGGCCTTCGCCAGTAGATGCTTGCGAGTCGTCTCCAGCTCGGCCGTGGCGGCGGCCGGATCGGCTGTCGGCGTAATAGGAGTGCCCAAAACCCGTAGAGTGGAGCCAAGGGGGTCGGAGGTGCCAGGGCGGGCTACTATGGCAGTCACTTCCGCTTCCACCCTGGCGCGAGCTACCGCGACATTCGCGCTGGCCAGAGCTCATGGAGGAGCCGGTGGCCATCACCTCTGCAAGGACGTGGAGGCCGTCAGTGCCGCCCGAGGCGGTCGCACCCGCAAACGATGGCGGGTCGGAACAGTCGAGCACCATATTGGGGTACTCATCGACAGCTGGCACGTCGATGAGGCGCAGCCCACTAAAGAGCTCCCCGAGGTCGGTGACGTCGTATGGAGCATCGTTGTGGCATGGCTCATCGAAGAGGACAGCGGTGACGCCCGCGGAGTGGGCGTAACCAAGGTTCTGCACCGCAGGGGAGGGCTCTAGGGGCGTGCTGATCAGTCTGAAAGTGAAGTGTCCGTGGGAGTCGACGAAGGGTCCTGCCCGGACCGTGACTCCGACCGGCACCACGGACGACCCCACGATGGACGCCAACTGTCATCATTTTCTCATGACAGATGCCATGGGATGGCTTATCGAAAGTGGTTGGGGCCGAAAGGATGTCGGCGGGCTCCTGGAATGGGATCGGGGACAAGCAGTGTGCGACACCCGATGTACCAAGGTTCGGGGCCTTCCGAGGGAGGTAACATCCCTAGTCTTGTAGCCTGTTTGATGAGCCAAGAGGGATACAATGGTGCTCCTTGAGCTATTCGAAGGAGGAGGAAGAAGGAGATGCCTGCTCTCTTTAGCTCTCATGTATGTGTGTGGGTGGGTGAGTGTGTGCTAGTGGGCATGAGGCCGACCCCTTACATGGGGTCTCTCCAGGGGGTTTTATAGGCCAACCCCTGGCTTACAATGTATGCAGGTAATGCTAGGGGGGCAGCTGGCAGTCTCCCTAGCAGGCCAGGGGGTCCCCCTGTTGAGCAGTCTTGTCGCCTATGGGGCCTACCAGTTGCACGGTCCCGTCTCCTGTAGGGCATGCCGGCTGACCGTTGCTATTGGTGCACGCCTGTCACGTCGCGGTGTGGCTCGTACTATGACGTCATCTTGCGATAGCCGACCGCGGTCTTCGATATGGCCGTCCACAATGTAGCCATGCGGGGCAGGTAATCGAGCGGATGGGGGCGTGCCGTCACTTTACCGCCTCGTTCAGCCGCGGGTCGCTGCAGTCAGCGGTACGACCGCCCCCACTATAGCCATGTGGGTGCTGACCAGCAGCAAGGCCGATGTCACTATAGCCACGCGCACCCCTATTAGAAATACTAGAGTCTCTGTAACAACGTCACGCTGATGCGCCCCCATCTAGTCTAGCGGGGTGATGTGAAAGGCGTTGACCCGTCGACTGGTTGGTTTCCTACGAGCCGGATGGCCGACATTTCCGCCTCGAGCCGGACTGAGCTGCGTAGCCGGCCCAAAGGGGCCAGTTTACGGGGGGGACCGGCCCGCCCCGTAGTTGCTTTTCAAAAGGGACACGAGCCAACTTGAGCCAACCCCAGGGTTATCCCCCCGATAGTTTCCATAGCTTATATTGGTAGATATAAATTGGGGAAAGGATAGTAAACACTAGATGATGTTTGAAAATTATTGTGCAACTTGTCTTGGCAGTACATGAAGTGTTGATTTGTTTTTATGTGTACTAACCTATCTCACGAGTTCTTTTCGAGTTTTGTGTGGATGAAGTTTTAGAGAATAGGTGAAACCGTGATATGAGACAATTGAATGGGATACAAAAGCTCAATCTCGGAGATGCCTAAGGCACCCCAAGTAAATATTTCAAGAAGTCCAAAGCATCTAAGCTTGGGGATGCTACGCATCCCACCTCTCTTCATCAAACAAATATCGGTTAGCCTATGTTGAGCCTAAATTTTTATTTATCCACATGGTTTGTGATATTATTGGAGTGTCATTTTTATTTTCTTGCTGTTTTAATAAAATAGTTAGATCTAGAAATATTTATTGAGAGAGAGTGAGCGCTCACATAGCTATTCGATTGTTTACCTACTCATTGACCTTCACTTATATCTTTCGAAGAGTAGTTTTTTGATGTTTACTCTCGAGCTTCACTTATAGCCAATGAGTAAATTATGAATCAATGAAATATAATAAATATGAAATTATGTGCTTTATGCTTAGTAGTTGCTTCACATCTGGTTTACAAAGTAAAATCTATTGAAGTTTGACAATCACGATATTGGACATCTTCTATGATTGTGAATACCCATTAATTATTTTCAAACTTGAGCATATTAGTTGAAGTTGGACAAGGAAGACAACGTAATGAGTTATGGTTGTGTATATTTGCATAGAAGTTATATTGTTATGGATCCTCCAACACGTGGTGTTTGCTTAGGATGTTTTGCTAGCCAAAAATTCGTACTAAGTAGAGATACTACTTGTGCATCCAAAAACCCTTAAACCCAGTTTCTTGCCATGAGAGTCCGCTATATCTACCTATATGCGGTATTACCCTGCCGTTCCAAGTAATTTTGCATGTGCCACCTCTAAAATTTCAAATGAGCATCTATTTTGTGTGTCTGGACCGATCATGGAGCGACAGGGGGCATTCGGTATCTTCCATGTTAAGCGGTTTATTCTCATGATGAGTGTTTATTCACTCGTCCTTGCACAAGAGGGCGGTAATAGGGATTCTTGTCCCGAAATAAAAAACAAATAACTAAACAAAAAAAACCAGGAATGTTGTTTGTATGGACGGTACCCGTGGATTCGGCTAGCCATGGAGTGTGTTTGTTGGTGGATGGGGAGTAAACCTTTACTTTTATCGCTTGGGAACCGCCGCTAATGTGTTTAACATGGAAGATATTGATAACTCTTGGTCATAACATTGACAGAGAGGGTGCACCTCCCAAAATTATATTTATCTCTGATTTAAGCTTTGAGCTCTGGCACCTCTGCAAATCCTTGCTTCCCTCTATGAAGGGCCTATCCTTTTACCTTTCAGTATTTACATTTATGCAAGAGTCAATAGTATGCATTCTCATTTCAACCTCAGTTATTCTCTAGTTGGCAAGCATCATGTGATGGGGAAAGATCTAGGCACATATGGCCAGTCAAATATATTTGATCATGACTTATTATTGTTGACAATTATCTCGATAATAAATGAGTTGGGAGGCGAAACATTAAGCCTCTATCTTTGTCTGTGTTTGATGGATGCCATGTGTTCTAAAAATATGCATTGAGTACTAGCAATAATAGAAGACTATATGATGATTGAGTATGTGGAGCTCTTACTTAGACTTTGTTGAGAATAAGTTGAATTGCAATTGTTTGGTGACTAAGAACATAGGTTGTTAAGTTTCAAGAAAATTCATTGTGAGAACCATAACATGTGAAATGGTTGCTACTTTATCAAGATGAGTTTTATGGGAAATAGTTGTTGTTATTATGCTAGGAAAAGTGCTTGAAATTATCATTGATCAAACTTATGCACTATTGAAAGGATCAATATGGTTGACTAGCAGGGGGGTGAATAGGCAACTACCAATTTTTAAGCTTTTCATAACAAATTAGGTTTAGCAACAAATAGGTTAACTAGATATGCAACTAGGTGAGCAACCTATATGATGCTAGCAGCAACAACAACAAGATATAAGCTTGCACAAAGTAAAGGTAAGAAATAACCACAAGTGGAACCGTTGGAGAAGACGATGTGTTACCGAAGTTCCTTCCCTCTGAAGGGAAGTACGTCTACGTTGGAGTGGTGTGGAGGCACAATACTCCCCAAGATGCCACTATGGCCACCGTATTCTCCTCACGCCCTCACACAATGTGAGACGTCATAATTCCACTAGTGGTGCACTTGAAGGGGGTAACCAGACCTTTACAAACAAGGTTGGGGCCCTCTCCATAGCTTAATTGGAGGCTCCCAACAAAACCACAAAGCTTCACCACAATGTAATATGGCTTGGCGGTGAACTCTTCCGTTTAGGGTGGTCAAACACCCAAGAGTAACAAATCCACACAAGAAAGTATGGGGGAATTTTCCTTTGGTGGGAGTGTAGAACTAGGTCTCCTCCAATACCAAGCAAATCAAAAAGTTTGAGTGGCTCGAGAGAGAGATCGGGCAAGAAAGCTTGATGTGCATCAATGGTGGAGAGAGAACGGTAAGAGATAAGGTGGAGGTGGATGAACCACCCCTTTATATAGTGCTCCCACTTTCCAACCGTTACAGCCATTTTACAGTGCAGCAGTACAGCTGGTGATGCGGGCGGTAGAATTGGTAGGACCGGTACAACCGCCCAGCAATCGGCCAACCACCGCATCAAAACAGAACCTGAGGCGGTGGTTCCTCCCCGGTACAACCACTCGGGTCGAGCGCTGGATAGGGCAAAGTCCCGAGCGATAGAACCGCTAGGGACACCGATAGTACTGGGCTATAGTAATATAGCGGTACAACCGGCCCATTCCGACCAACAACCGCAGATCAACAGAACCGCGTCCGGTTGAAGCCTGGAGTTGGGTCAGTTCAACCACCCAGGGTTGCAACCCTGGGTCACCCAGCTGTGGGTGCTACAACCTCTGGGGACCACTCAGTGGAAGCACTCCGAGGGTATCACCCCTGGAGTGGTGGTTAAACCGGATGACACGAGCGAGCGGTGCAACCAGTCGGACAGCAGTACAACCGGCCTGCATGGAAGGAAAGTAGGGTCTCTCTCTCGCTTTGATGGAAAGGAACGAGGTGGATGCTAAGGATGTGAGAGAGTATTTATTCACCCCAAGACCTTCCAATGAGGATTCCCTCTTAATAGTACGGGATCCCTACGACCAAAGAAAATAAACACGTAGAGAAAGTCGTCTTCGATCTTTTCCGTATGAGAACTCCTAACGGTCTTGTGTCTCACACATAATACCCGAATAACTTGAAACACGGTTAGATAACATAGTGAGGTGTCATCATCACCAAAACACTAAGGTAAGAGAATGCCCTTACAATCTCCCCCTTTTTGGTGGATGACGACAACAACATGATTTGCATTGATGGTCTAGAAAATAAAAGCGGAGCTCCCCCTCAATGTGTGCACCGGATGAGACATGTGCAAATATTGGAGCTCCCCCTTGATTTTATAGACCAATCGATGGGTACAATAGAAGGAATAACATTAAGGAGCAATTGTACGAGATAATAAGTAGAGCTTAATAACAAGGGTAACAAGAACATCAGGCTCTACTTAAACGCAAATAGTCTTCACATAAGATAGGATCATAACTGACTAAGAGCAAATAAGAGTTCAACTCGGAAGACGCAAAATGAAAACAATAGACAACCATAACACCCATGCAAATCCATCATAATATAACTCTCTCCCCCTTTGGCATCAAGACACCAAAAAGGAAAAGAGCGATGTTAATGCCCCAAAACTCAGTAGACCTCGTAATAACCATCAGACTCCTCAAAATCATCATCCTCAGACCCATCCCCATCATCCTCATCATCATCCTCTGGAATGTCATCAGCAATAGCAATAGAGGAGGTAGCAAGCTGACTAGTGATCTCATCATCAGTCCAAATGCTATGCTCGGAGAACCACTTCTCCTCAGGAGTGATGATCTTCTCAGAACCATTGTCTACCTAAAGGTGAAGAGCCCGCATAATCTGAATTTGTCTGCGTCTGGCCATCATCTCACTGACATGGGCTTCATAGATCTTCTTCTGAACATGAATCTAGAGGCAAAAGGTCTTATTAATATCGGCGGTGAGCTTAGTGACCCAAGATGGCTTGGCCTCGGCAGGAACCTCAAAGTCACTATCACTGGAAGTAGCATAGAAATCCTCAGGGGGGTCAAGAGGAAAGAGAGGCTCGGCATGCTTCTTCTTGCGGAGTTTCTTGATCTCATGCTCAACTAGGTTGTCTGGAGAAGTGAGAGGCTCCCCAGGCCTACGAGTTGCCCACATGGAGTTGAGGAAGCACATAATGAAGGAAGCACACGTGGGGACCTTCCGATAGAAAACTGTGTTGTACATCTCCTCCCACGATCACTTCGATGCATCAAAAGTAGTACCAGAGCCAGCTTCAGTCATCATGGCAACAAGTAGATCAAGAAAGTATCCATGAATCTCATCTTGATTTCCAACCTTGGGCAGAAGAACATTCCGTAAAACACAGTGTATGATATCATAGACCTGGTGCAGGTCCTTAGAGGCTCCAAGAATGCCACGCCCACGAATGTACAAGGGGGTTAACTCCTTCTTATCCATGGGAGTAGCCCGGTCATGAGGACGAATGCCTCCCTTCCCAGTGAGCCCAGTATCATCATACCCAAGTGCATTGTGCAAGGCACGCCACGGAACCTGGAAGAATTCATCACGACACATGAAAGAAAGGTGACGATCTTCATCAGCGCCAAAGTGGACAATAGCATAGAACTGGTGAATGATCTGCACATCAAAGGGACAGTTGATAGTCATGAGCTTGATCAAATCAAACTCCTCACATAGTGCCAAAGCTTCTCCAAAGTAGCACATGGTGTTCCTCCAGTACTCAATGTCAATTGTCCATTGCTTGGCAAACTTGTTCTTGTGATGGTCATAGAGCTTGTGCACCATCCGCATTTGCAACTCATTCCTGAATTGAGGGGAGGACCACCTGGGAGCAACGGGGATCTCATAAGGATTTTGAAATCGAACCCGCTCCCAATCAACTTGCTTCCAGGCATGCACGGGCTTGGCAGATTTTTGCTTGGTGGCCAAGACTTCTCACTGTGAGTGGACTTGGTTGGGATCACAACTTCCTCGTGCTCAGATTCATCAACGAGCTTACACCTGTGAACTCATTTCTTGTACTTCTTCCGAGGAGCAGAACGAGAGCTAGAGCCACCTGCAGACACACACAAGAGGAGCACACAAGAGAAACCCAGAAAAGATGAGAGGATTGTACACAAGGGTAGGAATATATTAGGTGTGAAGTAGATAAACAAAAACAGTGGGTGGAATTCATAGAAGCCGGTTGAACCGGTCACCACAACAGTTGTACCGGGCAGCGGCTGTACCGCAGGGGCAAGCAGTTATACCGATGCAGAGGAACCGGCGCATCCAGATTTGAAAAATGCACCACTATTTTTAGTTTCTAAGAATCACAACTAATAGGAAATGAATATAGGATCTCATCCCTCCAACAGTTTTGACTAAAAAATGCAGGAACCGAACAATAACCTAATAATGGAGGATTCAAAGGAGAGAATCCAAGAACAATGGAAACATGGCATTACCGGTGTCCATGGGAGGAGATCGGGGAGGGGAAGGGCCTCCACAGAGCAGATCCAAGAGGAGGCCACGGATCCTGGGCGCCAGGGGCACTCTCGGGCGGTGGTGACGGGTGTCGGTGGCTAGGGCAGCAAGGGGGGAGTCGGGCATGAAAGGGAAACTGAATACCCCTTTGGCCTGGCCCTCCCATTTAAGTGTCGTAGATGAGACCGGTTGTACCAATCGGTTGAGCGGTTCTAGTAGTCCGGGTACATGACCTGGGAATTTGCGATTGAACCGTGTAACTCCATCGGTTGTACCGCTAGGGCAGGACAACAAGATGGCCAGCGGTTGTACAGCTTGGACTACCGGTTGTACCGGGACTACGGGATGGTTAGCGGTTGTACCGCTTGGACCACCGGTTGTACTATCGGCCACAGCCACCACCACCATGTTTTCAATGCGTACAATTGGATGAGAGGATTTCAAGATGATAAGAGCTTGGGATAGAGACAAGGCACAGGTGTATGGTGGTGTAAGCTCCATGGTTGCAAAAACAAAAAATGCAAATAGAAAAACCATGGAGGATGCCCACACCTAGGACCAACAAACTAGAGCAAGAACAAAGAGAAGTCAAGAAACACAAACTTAGCACACAAAACAATGCCAAATGCCTCACTCGGAGGGGGCGGTGGCTGAGGCCACCTATGTTTGAGCCAATTGGTATGGCACCGCGAAGATTTTTACCTTGGGCCCATGACCAAAACTCATCTTTGAAGCACAAGTTTCATCAAAAATGACTAATGTGAAAGATGAGATCTCTTTATGCATAATAGGAGGAGGGATATTTCATTGAGAGAACTAGACCCCCCCCCCCTATGTCCATGCCTACATCTAAGCAAGACATAATGATGAGTGTGGTGGGGTGTGCACAATTTCAATCCAAATTGCTCGAATAAGTGATATTTAGCTCATGCCTTAACTCGTGAAATCTTGCTTCATCCAATGGCTTCGCGAAGATGTCTGCAAGATGCTCATTAGTGTTGAGGTGGACAAGATTGATCTCTCTTTGCTTGACGTGCTCCCGGAGAAAGTGATGACGGATATCAATGTGCTTCGTCTTGCAATGTTGAACCGGGTTGTTGGGGTTCATTATAGCACTTTCATTGTCACAGTAAAGAGGCACTTTGTCACAAATGACACCATAATCCTTTACAGTTTGCCTCATCCAAAGAATCTGTGCACAGCAGCTGGCGGCGGCTACATACTCGGCCTCGATGGAAGAGAGAGAAACACAATTTTGTTTCTTTGAAGACCAACTTACCAAAGAGCGACCAAGGAATTGGCAGCCTCCAGAAGTTGACTTCCTCTCCACATGGTCACCCACCCAATCCGAGTCCGTGTATGCTATGAGATCAAATGAAGCACCTTTGGGGTACCATAAGCCAAAGTTTGGGGTATGAGCCAAATATCGAAAGATTCGCTTGACCTCCACATAGTGGCTTTCCTTAGGTGTGGATTGAAAACGTGCACAAATTCCCACAGCCAACATAATATCCGGCCTAGATGCACAAAGGTAAAGCAAGGATACAATCATGGAGCGGTATACCTTTTGATCCATGGCTTTACCATTGGGATCATTGTCAAGATAGCATTTGAGAGGCATAGGAGTGTTGGACTTGGGTGGATTGAGTTCATTCATGTTGAATCTCTTGAGCATGTCTTGAGTATATTTAGCTTGGTTGATGAAGGTTCCTTGACTTTGTTGCTTGACTTCGAATCCAAGGAAGTACTTCAACTCTCCCATAATGGACATCTCAAACTCTTTGGTCATTAGTGTGGCAAACTCTTCATTGAAACCTTTGTTAGGAGAACCGAATATAATGTCATCAACATATAGTTGGCATATGAACAAGTTCCCTTTAACCCTCTTCCTGAAAAGAGGGGGATCGATTTTTTTTTCAATTTCAAACCCACGGTCTTGCAACATCTCGGTAAGGTGCTCATACCATGCACGTGGGGCTTGTTTAAGGCCATGGAGAGCCTTATCGAGAACGTATACATGATTGGGAACTTGGGATCCTCGAACCCCGAGTGTTTCTTAACATATACCAACTCTTTGAGAGGAACATTAAGAAATGCACTCTTCACATCCATTTTATATAATTTAAAATTATGATGAGAAGTGTATGCAAGCAACATGTGAATAGATTCAAGGCGTGCAACAGGAGCAAATGTTTACTGTAGTCGATGCCCTCGACTTGGGAGTAGCCTTGTGGCACCAATCTTGCCTTGTTGTGAATGATGACACCGTTCGCATCTTGCTTATTTTTGAAGATCCATTTGGTTCCAATGATTTTGTGGTTCTCCTTTGGTCTTCGCACCAATTGCCACATTTTGTTGCGCTCGAAGTTGTTCAGTTCATCGTGCATGGCTTCAACCCACTCCATGTCCTCGAGCGCATCTTGTACCTTGGGGGGTTCAATGCAAGAAACAAACGCGTGATGTTCACAAAAGTTTGTTAATTGTCTACGAGTGGTTACCCATATTTTCAAGCTGTCGTAGACGTTTTCCAACGAATGTTGTTTATGTTCAATCTTGGTAGCATTCTTGGTGGCTCGTCTCTCTAAGATCTCCTCCATGGAAAGTTGAGAGACAACATCCTGAGGAGTATCTTCTTGATGATCTTGAGCGCCTTCATGAGCTTGCTCTTGATCTTGAAGAAGGTCTTGATCTTGAGTTTGCTCGGGGATGTGGACTTGATCTTGGGCATCACTTGGTGAGACACCATCATCGTGATATTGATCTTGCCCTTGATCTTGTCCATGGGGTTGAGGGCCTTCATCATGTTCTTCGGAAGCATGTGGATCTTGTGTTGGTGATGGTTCCACTTAAGTGGAACATTGTCCTTCTCCTTCAGCCACAAGGGGTTCCTCAACAGGTCAGAAGTGTCCCACACCCATTCTTCTTATGGCTTGCAGAGGAATTTCATCACCTACATCACAAAGACCACTTTGCTCCACTTGGGAGCCATTATTTTGATCAAACTCCATGTTACATGTCTCCTCAATGAGATCAGTAGACTTATTGAGGACACGGTAAGCGCATGAGTTTGTAGCATAACCAACAAATATGCCCTCTTGAGCTCTAGGTTCAAATTTACACAAACGAACACCCTTCTTGAGAATGAAACACTTACACCAAACACCATGAAGTACTTGAGGTTGGGATTGTTACCGGTAAGAATTTCATATGGAGTCTTGTTCAAGCCTTTGTGGAGATAGAGCCGATTATATGCATGACATGCTATGTTGATGGCTTCGGCCCACAAGCTGTACGGAGATTTGAATTTCGCCATCATGGTTCTTGCCACATGCATCAATGTCCGGTTCTTTCTTTCCGCAACACCATTTTGTTGAGGGGTATAAGGTGCGGAAAATTGGTGCTTAATCGCCTCATCACTAAGAAACTCATTCAAGGTGTAGTTCTTGAAGTCGGTGCCGTTGTCACTTCTTATCATTAGAATCTTTGCCTCATGTTGTCGTTGAGCTTCATTGGCAATGTCGATGACCATTTGTTGAGTCTCACTCTTCCTCCTGAAGAAGTATACCCAAGTGTATCTTCAAGTCATCCATGATCACCAAGTAATATTTTATTCCCCAAGACTATCGAAAGATGGAGGACCGAAGAGATCCATGTGAAGGAGCTTCAAGGGCCTCTTCGAATAGATGGTAGTCATGGGTCAGTGAGCCATCTCATGTAGCTTTCCTTCAATACATGCACTGCAAGCACGATCTTTGGCAAAACTTACATTTGTTAGTCCAAGAACATGATCCCCTTTGAGAAGACTTTGCAAAGATCTCATATTGACATGGGCTAGCCGGCGATGCCAAAGCCATCCCACGTCAACTTTAGCCATTAGGCAAGTCGCAATCTTAGTGGGTCACTTCGAGAAGTTAACCACATAGAGACCATTCTCGACATGCCCAACAAAAGCTACTTTAAGAGTCTTGCTCCACAAAAGGGTCACGGTGTCAACACCAAAGAAGGTACAAAAACCCATGAGTGCAAGTTGATGAACATAAAGTAAATTGTATGCAAGGGTATCAACAAGCATGCCATACTCTATGGAGATATCCGGAGAGATTATCACCTTGCCAAGACCCACTACCTTTGAAATAGCATTATCAGCAAATGAAACTTGAGTGGCCATAGATGGGTCAGGACGAACGCCCACCACCAAGTCCTTGATTTTGGTCATATGATTTCTTGCTCCACTATCAAGCAACCATGACACTCCTCTGGAAGCAAACTCCTACAATAGAGCAATGCTTGGATTTAGGTACCCATTCTTTAATGGGTCCTTTCATGTTAGTGACAAGGATCTTAGGAACCCAAATAGACCATTCAATGTACTCATAAGAAGAACCAACATATTTGGCATAAATATGCCCATCACTAGCACGACATAAAACATAAGAGGGGTTAAATTCGCTAGCTTTGTTGGAGTGGGTGGTCTTGCCCTTCTTGGCATTACCATCCACAACCTTGTCCTTCTTCTTCTCATGAGGACCATCCCCTGCTTTGACGAAGGTTTCGTTTAGTGGGGGAACTTGCTTGGTCTTCATTTTATTCTTGTGTTGTTAGTTTTGGGAGCAAACCCAACACCTTCCTTTGCAACAACTTCCTTTTGATTGCTCAAAACATCGTTGAGATTCTTCTCACCTTGGATACATGTCACGTGGCCTTTCTCAAGTTGCTCTTTAAACTTAGCATTCTCCTCCACAAGATGTTCATGCTCACAACAATAGTTAGTAGCATTGGCACTATCAATTAACACAAAGGGAGGACATGTAGCTATTTCCTTAGTAAGTTTTACTTGGATTCTTTGAGAGAGGCAAGAGCACTCTTCAGTGCCCTGTGAGAATTGTCTAGAGTGTCAAACTCCTCCTTGAGTCTACCGTGATAAACCCCAAGTGTATCCTTCTTAGATTTAAGCACACGATTAAGAACAATAGCATGATCATGATCTTTGCGTAATTTAGCTAGGTCAACATTTTGTGACTCCTTAAGAGTCAAACGAAGACTTTGCTCTTCCTCAAGAGCAATGGAAATATCCTATTTCATCGGCATAGTCACGGCTATGCCCTCACAACTCCTCTAGAGATTCCTATTGAGACTCAATGATGTCATTGGCCTCACCAAGTTGTTCCAAGAGAGCAACAGAGTGATTCTTGGGTTCACCTTTGATTTTACACAAGAATTTGTCAAACTCATTCTCATCCTCCTTCGCCACCTCATGTTCATCCACACAATCCAACAAAGAAGGAGTGGTAGAAATAGAAGTCTCAACGTTAGAGGTTTTGACGTTGGAGGTTACCTTGGTGATACCTTTGGCCATAAGGCACCTAGAAATGTGGTCCTTGTTGGGGGCACCGAAGAGAGACGTCTTAATTGGGGTAGAGGATGAAATAGCCACCGAAGCCATTGCCATCCCTTCGCCACTAGTTTCTTCATCATCAACATCATCATCGGATGCATACTCTTCTTGGTCCACCAACACCTTGTGATGCACCTTCTTGGTGGAATTGTTCTTGTTGGGCATGGACTTGGCCTTATCTTTGCGAATGACTTTGCCACCATTGTCTTCCCTCTTCTCATAAGGGCAATCCACCATGAAGTGACTCACATTACAACAATTGTAGCACATACTCACATGTTGCTTGCCTTTTGATCCACTTGAGTTGTTCTTGGAGAAGTTAGGCTTCGAGTTCCTCTATTTTCCCCCAAAATTTCCTAGATGCAAGAGCCATGTGCTTGTGGTAAGCATATTTGGTATCTTAGGGGCAACTCTCTTATTTTTCCTCCTCTTCTTCTTCTTCTTGAGTGACATTGGCCTTCAAGGCAAGGTTGGGTGAAGCCTTCTTTGATCGTTGAACACGAGCTAGAGCATTGTCGGTAGTCTTGTTCAAGATGTTCATAGCAATGAATTCATCCAACACATCACCTGAGGACAAGGAGTGAAAATCCGGCCTTTGACGAATGACGAAGGACATGGACTTGTTGAATGGCATGATGGCCTTGAGGAAATTCCGCTTGATCCAATTGTCATCCACATCTTTGATTCCATGATCTTTAAGAGCACCAACAAGATTTGTCACTCTCCGATAGAGCTCACGAGGTTGTTCATCATCGAGCATCACAAATTCATCGCACCCATCAAGAACCACTTAAAAATAGGACCGTTGAATGCTCGAGTTACCCTTGTACATGGAGATAATGTGTTCCCAACAATCCTTAGCACGAGTGAAAGGAAGCAAGTGAGCTACATCTTCAACGGGAACATCTTCTTGAAGGATGAACAAGGCAGTGTGATTGAGTTGATTGTCATCCTATTCTCTTGGAGTGAGGTTGTTTGCATCATGATGGTAGTATCCTTCCTCAATGATTATCCAAAGTTGTGTTGAGCTGTGATTCAAATGAGATTTGATACGAAAAACCCAATTAGCAAAATCATTCTTAACAAGCTTAGGAGGAGGACCGAGATTGACTATATGTGGTGGGTGCACCGGTCCTCCATATACCGCGGGACAGGGTAATGAGGCAAAGGTACCCACCCCACTAGTTCCTTGAGGTAGCTTGTTCTTCTCAGTCCTAGCCCCCTCCTTTTCGGAGTGGACATCCGATGACGGGTTAGTGGGATTAACCACTAACAACGGATCGATAGAAAGTTTGAGACCCTCAAGAAATTCTTTAAACATGGATTTGACCTCGGTCGTCATAGAAGATTTAAGTAAGGGCATGGCCTCATTCAAATCCTCACAAGACACCGTGTTCACACCCACAGCCTCGGGGAGTTCAACCGGCCGCACCTCATCGTCAGCCATACTCTTAGGGTGGCGAAACACTTAATAGAGACACGAGGCTTTGATACCAATTGAAAGGATCGATATGGTTGACTAGAGGGGGATGAATAGGCAACTACCAATTTTTAAGCTTTTCTTAACAAATTAGGTTTAGCAACAAATAGGTTGACTAGATATGCAACTAGGTGAGCAACCTATATGATGCTAGCAACAAGAACAACAAGATATAAGCTTGCACAAAGTAAAGGTAAGAAATAACCACAAGTGGAACCGTTGGAGAAGACGTTGTGTTACTGAAGTTCCTTCCCTTTGAGTGGAAGTACATCTATGTTGGAGTGGTGTGGAGGCACAATTCTCCCCAAGATGCCACTATGGCCACCGTATTCTCCTCACGCCCTCACACAGTGTGATATGTCGTGATTCCACTAGTGGTGCACTTGAAGGCGGCAACCAGACCTTTACAAACAAGGTTGGGGCCCTCTCCATAGCTTAATTGGAGGCTCCCAAAAAAACCACAAAGCTTCACCACAATGTAATATGGCTTCGAGGTGACCTCTTCCGTCTAGGGTGCTCAAACACCCAAGAGTAACAAAATCCACACAAGGAATTTTGGGGGAATTTTCCTTTGGTGGGAATGTAGAACTAGGTCTCCTCCTTCAATCCCAAGCAAATCAATAAGTTTGAGTGGCTAGAGAGAGAGATCGGGCAAGAAAGCTTGATGTGCATCAATGGTGGAGAGAGAAAGGTAAGAGATAAGGTGGAGGTGGACGAACCACCCCTTTATATAGTGCCCCCACTTTCCAACCGTTACAGCCATTTTACATGGCAGCGGTACAGCCGGTGATGCGGGCGGTAGAACTGGTAGGACCGGTACAACCGCCCAACAATCGGCCAACCACTGCATCAAAATAGAACCTGAGGTGGTGGTTCCTCCCCGGTGCAACCGCTTGGGTCGAGCGCTGGACAGGGCAAAGTCCCGAGCGGTACAACTGCTAGGGACACCGGTAGTACCAGGCTATAGTAATATAGCGGTACAACCGGCCCATGTCCGACCAACAACCGCAGATCAACAGAACCGCGTCCGGTTGAAGCCTGGAGTTGGGTCGGTTCAACCGCCCAGGGCTGCCACCCTGGGTCACCCAGCTATTGGTGGTACAACCTCTGGGGACCACTCAGTGGCAGCACTCCGAGGGTATCACCCCTGGAGTGGTGGTTAAACCGGATGGCAAGAGCGAGCGGTGTAACCAGTCAGCCAGTAGTACAACCAGGCCTGCATGGAAGGAAATTAGGGTCTCTCTCTCTTTGATGGAAAGGAACGAGGTGGATGCTAAGGATGTGAGAGAGTATTTATTCACCCCAAGACCTTCCAATGAGGATTCCCTCTTAATAGTACGGGATCCCTACGACCAAAGAAAATAAACACGTAGAGAAAGTCGTCTTCGATCTTTTCCGTATGAGAACTCCTAACGGTCTTGTGTCTCACACATAATACCCGAATAACTTGAAACACGGTTAGATAACATAGTGAGGTGTCATCATCACCAAAACACTAAGGTAAGAGAATGCCCTTACAATCTCCCCCCTTTTGGTGGATGATGACAACAACACGATTTGCATTGATGGTCTAGAAAATAAAAGTGGAGCTCCCCCTCAATGTGTGCACCAGATGAGACATGTGCAAATATTGGAGCTCCCCCTTGATTTTATAGACCAACCAATGGGTACAATAGAAGGAATAACATTAAGGAGCAATTGTACGAGATAATAAGTAGATCTTAATAACAAGGGTAACAATAATATCAGGCTCTACTTAAACGCAAATAGTCTTCACATAAGATAGGATCATAACCGACTAAGAGCAAATAAGAGTTCAACTAGGAAGACGCAAAATGAAAACAATAGACAACCATAACACCCATGCAAATCCGTCATAATATAACTCTCTCCCCATTTGGCATCAAGACACCAAAAACGAAAAGAGCGATGTTAACGCCATAGAACTCAGTAGACCTTGTAATAACCATCAGACTCCTCAAAATCATCATCCTCAGACCCATCCCCATCATCCTCGTCATCATCATCCTCCTCATCCTATAGAATGTCATCAGCAACAGCAACAGAGGAGGTAGCAAGCTGACGAGTGATCTCATCATCAGTCCAAGTGCTATGCTTGGAGACCCACTTCTCCTCAGGAGTGATGATCTTCTCAGAACCACTGTCTACCTGAAGGTGAAGAGCCCACATAATCTGAATTTGTCTGCGTCTAGCCATCTTCTAATTGACATGGGCTTCATAGAGCTTCTTCTGAACATGAGTCTGGAGGCAAAAGGTCTTCTTAATCTTGGCGGTGAGCTTAGTGACCCAAGATGGCTTGGCCCCGGCAGGAACCTCAAAGTCACTATCACTGGAAGTAGCATAGAAATCCTTAGGTGGGTGAATAGGAAAGTGAGGCTCGGCATATGGAATATGGATTCGAGGTGGCCTCTTCCGTCTAGAGTACTAAAACACCCAAGAGCAACAAAATCCACACAATAAAGTATGGGGAAATCAATTTTCCTTTTGTGGAAGTGTAGATCTAGGTCTCCTCCTTAAATCCCTAGAAAATAAACAAGTTTGAGTGGCTAGAGAGAGAGATCAGGCAAGAAAGCTTGATGTGCATCAATGGTGGAGAGAGAAAGGTAAAAGATAAGGTGGAGGTGGAAGAACCACCCCTTTATATAGTGCCCCCACTTTCCAACCGTTATAGCCATTTTACATGGCAGCGGTACAACCGGTGATGCGGGCGGTAGAACCGGTAGGACCGGTACAACCGGCCAACCACCGCATCAAAACAGAACCTGAGGCGGTGGTTCCTCCCCGGTGCAAAGTCCCGAGTGGCAAAACCACTAGGGACACTGGTAGTGTCGGGCTATAGTAATATAGCGGTACAACCGGCCCACATCAACCTAACAACGGCAGCTCAATAGAACCACTTCTGGTTGAAGCCCGATGCTGGGCCGGTTCAACCGCCTAGGGCTGCCACCCTAGGTCACCCAGCTGTGGGCGGTAGAACCGCCCGGAGGCGGCGGTACAACCGTTGGGGATCACTCGATGGCAGCACCCCCAGGGTATCACCCGTGGAGTGGTGGTTAAACCGGATGACAGGAGCGAGCGGTGCTGCCGGTCGGGACAGCAATACAACCAACCTGCATGGAAGGAAAGTAGGGACTCTCTCTCTCTCTCTCTTTGATAGAAAGGAATGAGGTGGGTGCTAAGGATGTGAGAGAGTATTGATTCACCCCAAGACCTTCCTATGAGGATTCTCTCTTAATAGTACGGGATCCCTACGACCAAAGAAAATAAACATGTAGAGAACATCGTCTTCGGTATTTTTCGTCTGAAGGAAATGCCTAATCATCTTGTGTCTCACACATAATACCTGAATAACTTGAGACATGGTTAGATAACATAGTGAAGTGTCATCATCACCAAAACACTAAGGTAAGATAATGCCCTTACAACTATGCTAGCATTCACACTTCATAAATTATTTCTTTTATCATTTACCGACTCGAGGACGAGTAGGAATTAAGCTTGGGGATGTTGATACATCTCCAATGTATCTATAATTTATGAAGTATTGATGCCATATTCACCTATGTTTACAATACTTTTATATGGTTTTGATGCACTTTATATGATTTGTTTATAACCAATGTTGAGGATATTGCTTATCGTTACCGTCTCGGTCAGCTGGGGATTAGAGATTAATCAGAAATCGGCCAATTAATCGATTTTACCGGTCGACTATTAATCGGCCATTTTTGGCAAATCTCAGGTTCCCAACACTGAAATATGCTATATTTAACACCAAAAATATATTGGACATAAGTGTTACCTTGATTCCTAGCCTCTGAATCCTTGTATAATGGCAAACAAAATAGTGAAATAGTACATATTGCATAACAAAGTCCATAAAAACACAAATAAACATATTTTTTGCAAACAATGTGCTAGGAATAGGCCTGATTTATCGGAAGGTTCCCCATAAATCACTTGTCAAAGCGATAAATCGGCCCAAAAGATAAACAGTGAAGATAAGGAATAATCTTATCAGTAACCCCATGAGTAGCGATAAATCGTTGAATTGGAAGATTTTTCGAACATTGTTTAGAACTAACCGGGATTGATGCTGTTTTCAGCAGAACTACTGTGGTGTTGTTTTTTGTGCAGAAATAGAAGTTCTCCAAATGCAACGAAACTTTTTGACAATTTTTTGGAACGAAAGAGGCACTAGAAGCTTCGTGGGAGGGCCAAAAGATCCACGAGGTGAGATCAACCCACCAGGGCGCACCAGCCCCCTCTAGCTTGCGCGGGTGTCTTGTGGTCCACTCGTGGCCCATCTTCGCGTGAAACCGACGCCCAAGAAACCTATATATTCAGAAACCCCTAGAAATAACCCTAGATCAGAAGTTCCGCCGCCGCAAGCCTCTGTAGCCATGAAAAACCAATCTAGACCCCATTCTGGTACCCCGCCGGAGGGGGAAATCATTACTGAAGGCCATCTTCATCATCTCTATGGTCTCCATGATGAGGAGGGAGTAGTCTACCCTCGGGGCTGAGGGTTTGTATCAGTAGCTATGTGTTTAATCTCTCTCTCTCTCTCTCTTGTGTTCTTGAGATGGCACGATCTTGATGTATCACGGGTTTTGTTAATATAGTTGGATCATATGGTGTTTTCCCTCTCTATCTTGTTGTGATGAATTGAGTTTTCCTTGAGATTTTGTTATTACCAGATTGAATACTTTTATGGATTTGAGAGCACTTGATGTATGTCTTGCATGCAGATACCCATAGCGACATTAGGGTATTCAAGTGATTCACTTGATATATGTTATGGCATCAACTTGGGATTCCGGTGACCTTGGGGATCTATGCATAGGGGTTGATTGTACGTTTTCATACCATGTTCTCCGGTAGAAATCTTCGGGCACTCTTTGAGGTTCTTTGTGTTGGATTGAGTATTATGAATCTGAAATTGTTTGATCCGTATCGTATAATTAACTCATGGATACTTATGGTGACATTGGAGTATCTAGGTGACATTAGAGTTGGTCGATGCGTATCATATGGTGTTATTTTAGTATGAACTCTTAGATAGATCGATCGGAAAGGATAACTTGGTGTTATTTTAGTACGGACTCTTGGATAGATCGATCCGAAAGGATAACTTTAAGGTGGTTTCGTACCCTACAAAAAATTTCTTCTTATGTTCTCTGATAGATAAGAACTTTGGAGTGATTCTTCATTGCACGTTGAGGGATGGTTATGTGATCCAATTATATTAGCATTGTTGAGAGATTGCACTAGCGAAAGTATGAACCCTAGGCCTTATTTCCAAGCATTTATACAATGTTTTGCCCGTTATTTACCACTTGTTACCTTGCTGTTTTTTTATTTTCAGATTACAAGAACCTATTTCTATCATCCATATTGCACTTGTATCACCATCTCTTCGCCGAACTAGTGCACCTATACAATTTGCCATTGTATTTGATGTGTTGGGGACACAACATATTTCTTGTATTTAATTGCAGGGTTGTTTGAGAGAGACCATATTCATCCTACACTTCCCACGAATTGATAAACCTTAGGTCATCCACTTAAGGGAAAATTGCTACTGTCCTACAAAACTCTTCGCTTGCAGGCCCAACATAGTCTACAAGAATAAAGTTGCATAGTAGACATCACCCTCCTCCCCGCCGCCATCACTGGCTGATAACCCACAAGTATAGGGGATCGCAACAGTTTTCGAGGGTAGAGTATTCAACACAAATTTATAGATTCGACTCAAGGGGAGCCAAAGAATATTTGCGAGTATTAGCAGTTCAGTTGTCAATTCAACCACATCTGGAGATTCAATATTTGTAGCAAAGAGATCGGTAGCACAATAATAAAATAGTTTGATAGCAGTGGCAACAGTAACAGTAATGGTAACAGTGATAGAAATGGTTTTGTAGCAAGTGTAACAGTGACAGCAGCACTAGTAACTTAGCAAGAACAATATGTGGAAAAGCCGTAGGCACTGGATCGGTGTATTAGTTGGATGATATTCATCATATAATAGTCATAACCTAGGGCGACGCAGAACTAGCTCCTGTTCATCAATGTAATGTAGGCATGTATTCCGTAAATAGTCATACATGCTTATGGAAAAGAACTTGCATGACATCTTTTGTCCTACCCTCTGATACGTCTCCAACCTATCTATAATTTTTGATTGTTCCATGCTATTATATTATCTGTTTTGGATGTTTTATATGCATTAATATGCTATTTTATATTATTTTTGGAACTAACCTATTAATCTAGAGCCTAGTGCCAGTTTATGTTTTTTTCCTTGTTTTTGAGTTTGGCAGATAAGGAATATTAAACGGAGTCCAAACGGAATAAAACCTCCAAAATGATATTTTTTTTGGAAAATAAGGAAGCCACGAGACTTGAGAACCAAGGCAAAGGAGCTGCCACAGGGCCACAAGCCCGCTTGCCGCGGCCAGGGGTACCCCGCGCCGGTCAGGCTTGTGGGCCCCTCGCAACTCCCCTAACCCTAATCTTTGGCCTATAAATACCCAAATATTCCATCATTATCAGAACGAGCCACCAAAACACTTTTCCGGCGCCAGAAGCCTCCGTTCCCGAGAGGTCCAATCTTGGAGCCTTTTCCGGTAATCTTCCAGAGGGGGATTCGATCACGGAGGGCATCTACATCAACTCCATTGCTCCTCCGATGATGCGTGAGTAGTTCACCACAGACCTACGGGTCCATATCTAGTAGCCAGATGGCTTCTTCTCTCTCTTTTCTTCTCAATACCATGTTCTTCATGATCTTCATGGAGATCTATCCAATGTAATACTCTTTTGCGGTGTGTTTGTTGAGATCCGATGAATTGTGGGTTTATGTTCAGATTATCCATGAATATTATTTGAGTCTTTCCTGAATTCTTATATGCATGATTTCATATCTTTGCAAGTCTCTTTGAGTTATTGGTTTGGTTTGGCCAACTAGATTGGTAATTCTTGCAATAGGATAAGTGCTTAGTTTTGGGTTCAATCTTGCGGTGTCCTCACCCAGTGACAAAGTAGGGGTAGCGAGGCACGTATTGTATTGTTGCCATCAAGGGTAAAAATATGGGGTTTTCATCATATTGCTTGAGTTTATCCCTCTACATCATGTCATCTTACTTAATGCGTTACTCTGTTCTTCATAAACTTAATACTCTAGATGTAGGCAGGAGTCGGTCGATGTGTGGAGTAATAGTAGTAGATGCAGAATAGTTTCGGTCTACTTGTCACGTACGTGATGCCTATATGCATAATCATTTCCTTGGATATCTTCATAATTATTCGCTTTTCTATCAATTGCTCGATAGTAATTTGTTCACCCATCGTAATACTTGCCATCATGAGAGAAGCCATCTAGTGAAACCTATGGTCTATTTACCACATTATATTTTCAGATCTAAAACCAAAAACACCAAAAATACTTGTTGCATTATTTTTACTTTTAGTTTTACTTTCCGTTCAAGCACCCTATTATATCTATCTCTACTAGATCTCAACCTTGCAAATAATCGTGAAGGGATTGACAACCCCTTTATAGCGTTGGGTGCAAGAGTTTGATTCCTTGTGCAGGTATATCTATTGGTGGATTGCTTGTATCTCCTACTGGATTGATACCTTGGTTCTCAAAAACTGAGGGAAATACTTATCTACTTTGCTGCATCAAACCATTCCTCTTCACGGGAAACCAACGCATGCTCGAGAAGTAGCAAGAAGGATTTCTGGCGCCATTGCCGGGGAGATACATAGCAAGTCAAGGATATCAAGTACCCATCACAAACTCATCTCTTGCATTTACATTATTTTCCATTTGCCTCTCGTTTTCCTCCCCCCCCCCACTTCTAAAATGATTTTCAAAAACATTTGCCTTTCGCCCTTCTTCGTTCGTCTTCTCGTCTGCTTTTTGCTTGCTTGTGTGTTAAGCTTGGTAGGTCATCTTATGGATCAACACAACGTCTTTGATCCTTATCTTAGAAAGTTGGAAGATATTGAGGATAACGTAAAAAAAATCATGTTGCTTCAATATGATCACAATAGTTTCTTCAAGAATGAACTTAAAGAACAAAAAACTATGTGGGAATACATGAATAAGGAACTTGATGATATGTCTAAAGAGTTCTATGGTTTGAAATCTCAATTTACTCACCTTGAAAACTTAGTGGGCCAAATTTCTGATAAACAAGCTACTTTAGTCAATAAAATGGCAGCGAAGCCAGAATCTCGTGATAATATTGATGAAGATCTTAAAGTGATTGATGTGACTCCTATTGAATCTTTGTTTTCCAATATTAATCTTCATAAGGATGGGACTGGAGATGAGTCAACTTTAGTTAAAAGGCACCCCAATGATTCGTACTTTTTAAATCTTGATGCTAAGATTGATAAAAGTGGGATTGAAGAGGTCAAAACGTTAAATAGCAATGAACCCACTCTTTTGGATTTCAAAGACTTTAATCATGGTAGCTGCTCTTTGATTGATTCTATTTCCTTGTTGCAATCCATGTTGAATTCTCCTCATGCTTATAATCAAAACAAGGCTTTTACTAAACATATTGTTGATGCTATGATGAAGGCTTTTGAAGAAAAACTTGAGTTGGAAGTTTCTATACCTAGAAAGCTATATGATGAGTGGGAACCTACTATTAAGATTAAGATTAAAGATTATGAGTGCCTCGCTTTGTGTGATTTGGGTGCTAGCGTTTCCACGATTCCAAAAACTTTATGTGATGTGTTAGGTTTCCGTGAATTTGATGATTGTTCCTTAAATTTGCATCTTGCGGATTCCACTATAAAGAAACCTATGGGAAGAATTAATGATGTTCTTATTGTTGCAAATAGAAATTATGTGCCCATAGATTTCATTGTTCTTGATATAGATTGCAATCCTACATGTCCTATTATTCTTGGTAGACCTTTACTTAGAACGATTAGTGCAATTATTGATACGAATGAAGGGAATATTAGATTCCAATTCCCATTAAGGAAGGGCATGGAACAATTTCCTAGAAATAAAATAAAATTACCTTATGAATCTATCATGAGATCTACTTATGGATTGCATACCAAAGATGACAATACCTAGATCTATTGAGTTTTGCCTAGCTAGGGGCGTTAAACAATAGCGCTTGTTGGGAGGCAACCCAATTTTATTTTGCTTTCTGATTTTTGCTTCTATTTTGGTGTGTTTGGAACATTATTACTTCTGTAGTAATTGTGTTTTTGTGTTTAAATTAGTGTTTGAGCCAAGTAAAACCTTTGGGGTGATCTATGGTAGTTGTTGATTTGATCTTGCTGGAAAACACAAATTTTTGCGCTCAGTCCAGGATTTTTCTTAATTTGTCAGAGAGTAAAATTGATATGAAATTTTTACCCAAGATTTATATACAAATTTCCCTAGTTGTCCTGAGTTTTAAGAATTTTACACTTCAGGAAGTATTCGAATTTTATAGATTGCTACAGACTGTTCTGTTTTTGACAGATTCTGTTTCTTTGTGTTGTTTGCTTTTTTTGATGTATCTATGGGTCATATCAGGGGGTATGAGTCATGGAAAAGTTAGAATACAGTAGGTATTACGCAAATATAAATAAATAATAAGTTCACAATAGTATCTAAAGTGGTGATTTATTTTTCTTATACTAACGGATCTCATGAGTTTTCTGTTGAGTTTTGTGTTGTGAAGTTTTCAAGTTTTGGGTGAAGATTTGATGGACTATTGAATAAAGAGTGGCAAGAGCCTAAGCTTGGGGATGCCCATGGCACCCCAAGTCATATTAAAGGATACCAAAAATCCTAAGCTTGGGGATGCCCCGGAAGTCATCCCCTCTTTCGTCTTCAATCCATCGGTAAATTCACTTGAGGCTATATTTTTATTCACCACATGATATGTGTTTTGCTTGGAGCGTCTTGTATGATATGAGTCTTTGCTTGTTAGTTTGCCAAAATCATCCTTGATGCACACATATTTTTAGAGAGACAAGCTGAATCATGAATTTGTTATAATAATCTATGTGCTTCACTTATATCTTTTGAGCTAGGCAATGTTGCTCTAGTGCTTCACTTATATCTTTTTAGAGCATGGTGGTGTTATATTTTACAAAAATTATTGAACTCTTGTTACTCACTTATATTATTTTGAGAGACTCTTAAAACAGAATGGTAATTTGTTTAGGTTATGGATTTAATCCTAATATAATGGCATCCAAGAGGGATATAATAAAAACTTTCATATTAAGTGCATTAACAACTATGAGAAGTTGGATTCCTTGCATATAGTTTTGAGATAATAGGGATGGTAATATGAGAGTCATGCTAGTGAGTAGTTGTGAATTGAAGAGATACTTGTGTTAAAGCTTGTGATTCCCGTAGCATGCACGTATGGTGAACCGTTATGTAATGAAGTCGGAGCATGATTTGTCTAATGATTGTCGACCTTTGTGTGAGGGTCGGGAGCGCGCGATGGTTAACTCCTACCAACCTCTCCCCTAAGAGCATGCGTCTAATGCTTTGTTTGATAACTAATAGACTTTTGCAATAAGTATGTGAGTTCTTTATGACTAATGTGAGTCCATGGATTATACACACTCTCACCCTTCCATCTTTGCTAGCTCTCTAGTACCGCGCAACTTTCGCCGGTACATCAAACCCTCCTTCCTCAAAACAGCCACTATATATTCCTCAAAACAGCCACCATACCTACCTATTATGGCATTTCCATATCCATTCCGAGATATATTTCCATGCAACTTCCACCATGTAGTTTTTCTATGACTTGCATCATCACTTCATATTGCATATAGAGTTATATCTTGTCATAGGGATCGAGTTGTAATTTCTTCTTCTTTGAGTTATAAGTAAATAAAAGTGTGATGATTTTTTCATTAATAGAGAATTGCCCATGAGAGAAAAGGATGATGGAAGTTATGACTCCCTCACAAGTTGGGGCGAGTATCCAGACTTTACAAAAAATAAAAGAGGCCAGCGAAGCCCAAACAAAAAAAAATAAAAGAGGCCAAATAAGCCCACCGAAATAAAAAAATGAGAGAAAGAGAGCAAGGACAATTGCTACTATCTTTTTCCACACTTGTGCTTTAAAGTAGCACCATGATCTTCATAATAGAGAGTCTCCTATTTTGTCACTATCATATAACTAGTGGATATTCATTATGCACGACCACTTAGTTTTCGTTTTGAGCTTTCATACACTTATAGCTCTAAGTGCATTTGTTGCATGGCAATCCCTACTCACTCACATTGATATCTATTGATGGACATCTCCATAGCCCGTTGATACGCCTAGTTGATGTGAGACTATCTTCTCCTTTTTCCTTTGCACCTCCTCCATATTCTATTCCACCTATAATCCTATATCCATGGCTCACGCTCATGTATTGCATGAGAGTTGAAATGGTTTGAGAACACCAAAAGTGTGAAACAATTGCTTGACTTTTTCATCGGGGTCGTGCATGATTTAGATACTTTGTGTGGGGAAGATGGAGCATAGCCAGACCATATGATTTTGTAGGGATGATTTTCTAAGGCCGTGTTATTTCGAAAGGACATGACTACCTTGTTGGTGTGCTCGAAGTATTACTGTTTTTATGTCAATATTAGACTATTGTTTTGAATCTAACGGATCTGAATATTCATGCCACAATAAAGAATATTATATGGATAAATATGTTGGGTAGCATTCCACATCAAAAATTCTGTTTTTATCATTTACCTACTCGAGGACGAGCAGGAATTAAGCTTGGGGATGCTGATACGTCTCCAATGTATCTATAATTTTTATTGTTCCATGCTATTATATTATCTGTTTTGGATGTTTTATATGCATTAATATGCTATTTTATATTATTTTTGGGACTAACCTATTAATCTAGAGCCTAGTGCCAGTTTTTGTTTTTTCCTTGTTTTTGAGTTTCGCAGATAAGGAATATTAAACGGAGTCCAAACGGAATAAAACCTCCGGAATGATTTTTTCTAGAAAATAAGGAAGCCACGAGACTTGAGAACCAAGGCAGAGGAGCTGCCATGGGGCCACAAGCCCGCTTGCCGCGGCCAGGGGGTACCCAGCGCCGAGCAGGCTTGTGAGCCCCTAGCAACTCCCCTAACCCTAATCTTTGGCCTATAAATACCCAAATATTCCATCATTATCGAAACGAGCCACGAAAACACTTTTCCATAGGCTCTATATAGTATGCCATGCTGTGTACCGCACCTGTGTGTGCCTTGCCATGAGTCTGTTAAGGGGTACAAGAGTAATCCAAGAGTGGATCACTAGACAGCGGTCAAAGTTAGCCTTAGTAACTTGAGAACTAAGGAAATATTTCTCGATTATGGAGGTGATAAAGAGTTCATCGTAAAGTGTTACGATGATGCAAGCTTTAAAACCAATCCGGATGACTCTTAGTAGAAATCCAACTACGTATAGTGGAGCAGCCATTTGGAATAGCTCCAAGTGGAGCGTGGGAGCAGTATCTACAAATATGAAATGGAAAGTTTGCAAAGGTACACACGGATCTGAATGTCGCAGACCCGCTGACTAAAAACCTCTTTCACAAGCAGAACATGAACAAACCCCAGAACTTATTGGGTGTTAATCACATGATGATATGATCACATGGTGATGTAAGTGTTAATCACATGGTGATGTGAACTAGATTATTGACTCTAGTGCAAGTGGGAGACTGTTGGAAATATGCCCTAGAGGCAATAATAAATTGGTTATTATTGTATTTCATGGTTCATGATAATTGTCTATTGTTCATGCTATAATTGTGTTAACCGGAAACCGTAATACATGTGTGAATACATAGACCACAACGTGTCCCTAGTGAGCCTCTAGTTGGCTAGCTCGTTAATCAATAGATGGTCTCGGTTTCATGACCATGGACATTGGATGTCGTTGATAACGGGATCACATCATTAGGAGAATGATGTGATGGACAAGACCCAATCCTAAGCATAGCACAAGATCGTGTAGTTCGTTTGCTAAAGCTTTTCAATGTCAAGTGTCATTTCCTTAGACCATGAGATTGTGTAACTCCCGGATACCGTAGGAATGCTTTGGGTGTGCCAAACGTCACAACGTAACTGGGTGGCTATAAAGGTACGCTACGGGTATCTCCGAAAGTGTCTGTTGGGTTGACACGAATCGAGACTGGGATTTGTCACTCCGTGTGACGGAGAGGTATCTCTGGGCCCACTCGGTAAGACATCATCATAATGAGCTCAATGTGACTAAGGAGTTAGCCACGGGATGATGTATTACGGAACGAGTAAAGAGACTTGCCAGTAACGAGATTGAACAAGGTATAGGGATACCGACGATCGAATCTCGGGCAAGTACCATACCGATAGACAAAGGGAATTGTATACGGGATTGATTGAATCCCCGACATCGTGGTTCATCCGATGAGATCATCGTGGAGTACGTGGGAGACAACATGGGTATCCAGATCCCGCTGTTGGTTATTGGCCGGAGAAGTGTCTCGATCATGTCTACGTGTCTCCCGAACCCGTAGGGTCTACACACTTAAGGTTCGATGACGCTAGGGTTATAGGGAAATGGTATACGTGATTACCGAAGGTTGTTCGGAGTCCCGGATGAGATCCCGGACATCACGAGGAGCTCCGGAATGGTCCGGAGGTAAAGATTGATATATAGGAAGTCCAGTTTTGGTCACCGGAAAGTTTTCGGGCTCATCGGTAGTGTACCGGGAGTGCCGGGAGGGTGCCGGAGGACCCCCAAGAGGGGTGTGACGACCAAAGGACCTCATGGGCCCTTAGAGGAGGTGTGCCAGCCCATATTGGGTCGGCCAAGACCATCTATGTGGGCCCATGTGGCTGGAGATAAGGAGATAAGGCAAAAGGGATTTAAAAGGAGGAGATCCACCTCCCTTGTGGGAGGTGGACTCTCCCTTTAATTCGGCCGACCCTCTCCTCCTTGGAGGAGGGGCCAAGCCAGCCCTTCCACGTCCCTCCTCCTATATATACTTGAGGTTTTGGATGTTTTGAGTTAAGATTTGATCTCTCTCTCTCACGGCAAAGCCCTACCTCTCTTCTTCCTCCTCCGCAGCACTTAGGCGAAGCCCTGTCGGAATACCTTGCTACTCCACCACCACCACGCCGTCGTGCTGCTGTTGGAGCCCTTCCCCAACCTCTCCTTCCTCCTTGCTGGATCAAGGTGTTGGAGACGTCACCGGGCTGCACGTGTGTTGAACGCGGAGGTGCCGTCCGTTCGGCACTTGATCGGATCTACCGCGATCTGAATCGCTGCGAGTACGACTCCATCAACCGCGTTCTTGTAACGCTTCTGCTTAGCGATCTTCAAAGGTATGAAGATCCACTCTCCCCTTGCTCGTTGCTGGTTTCTCCATAGATGGATCTTGGTGAACGCGTAGGAAAAAATTTGATTTACTACTACGTTCCCCATCAGTGGCATCATGAGCTAGGTCTATGCGTAGAATCTATGCACGAGTAGAACACAAAGCAGTTGTGGGCGTCGATTTTGTTAATATGCTTGCCGTTACTAGTCTTATCTTGATTCGACGGTATTGTGGGATGAAGCGGCCCGGACCAACCTTACACGTACGCTTACGTGAGACCGGTTCCACCGCCTGACATGCACCAGTTGCATAAGGTGGCTAGCGGGTGTCTGTCTCTCCCACCTTAGTCGGATTGGATTCGATGAAAAGGGTCCTTATGAAGGGTAAATAGCAATTGGCATATCACGTTGTGGTTTTGACGTAGGTAAGAAACGTTCTTGCTAGAAACCTATAGCAACCACGTAAAAACTTGCAACTACAAATTAGAGGACGTCTAACTTGTTTTTGCAGCATATGCCTTGTGATGTGATATGGCCAGAAGGATGTGATGTGATGCATTGTGATGTATGAGATTGATCATGTTCTTGTAATACGGTTCACGACTTGCATGTCGATGACTATGACAACCGGTAGGAGCCATAGGAGTTGTCTTATTTATTGTATGACCTGCGAGTCAATCATAAACGCCATGTAATTACTTTACTTTATTGCTAAACGTTAGCTGTAGTAGTAGAAGTAATATTTGGCGAGACAACTTCATGAAGACACAATGATGGAGATCATGATGATGGAGATCATGGTGTCGTGCCGGTGACAGTGATGATCATGGTGCCCCGAAGATGGAGATCAAAGGAGCAAGATGATATTGGCCATATCATGTCACTATATTGATTGCATGTGATGTTTATCATGTTTACATCTTATTTGCATAGAACGACGGTAGTAAATAAGATGATCTCTCAATAAAATTTCAAGAAAGGTGTTCACCCTAACTGTGCACCGTTGCTAAGGATCGTCGTTCCGAAGCACCACGTGATGATCGGGTGTGATAGGTTCTAACGTTCGCATACAACGGGTGTAAGCCAGATTTACACATGCGAAACACTTAGGTTGACTTGACGAGCCTAGCATGTACAGACATGGCCTCAGAACACGGAGGACCGAAAGGTCGAACATGAGTCGTATAGAAGATACGATCAACATAGAGATGTTCACCATGGATGACTAGTCCGTCTCACGTGATGATCGGACACGGGCTAGTTGACATGGATCATGTATCACTTGGAAGACTAGAGAGATGTCTATCTAAGTGGGAGTTCATTAATAATTTGATTAAATGAACTTAATTATCATGAACTTAGTCTAAAAATGTCCTTGCAAATTATGTCGTAGATAGCTCACGCTGTAGCTCCCCAGTTTTATTGATACAATCCTAGAGAAAAGTAAGTTGAAAGTTTATGGTAGCAATAATGCGGACTGGGTCCGTGATCTGAGGATTGTCCTCATTGTTACACAGAAAGCTTATGTTTTTTATGTACCGCTAACTGCATCACTCCCTCAAGCGTTGTCTATAGATGTTGTGAACATATGACACGCACTTTTTGGTGACTACGTGATAGTTCAATGCGTCATGCATTACGGCTTAGAATTGAGGCTCCAAAACGTTTTGAACGTCACGGAACATATGAGATGTTCTAGGAGCTGAGATTGTGATCTCAGGCTCGTGCCTATGTAGAGAGGTATGAGACCTCCAACAAGATTCTTTGTCTGCAAGATAAAGGAGAATAGCTCAATCGCTGAGCGTGTGCTCAGATTGTCTGGGTGCTACAATCACTTGAATCAAGTGGGAGTTAATCTTCCAGATGAGATAGTGATTAATGCAGTTCTCCAAGTCACTGCCACCAAGCTACTAGAGCTTCGTGATGAACTATAACATGCCAGGGATGGATAAGATGATCCCTGAGTTGTTCGTGATGTTTGACACCACGAAGGTAGAAATCAAGAAGGAGCATCAAGTGTTGATGGTTAAGTGAAACCACTAGTTTCAAAAGGGGCAAGGGCAAGAACGGAAAACTTCAGGAATGGCAAGCCAGTTGTTGCTCTAGTGAAGAAACCCAAGGTTGAGCCCGAACCCGAGACTAAGTGCTTCTGTTATGAGGAGAATGTTCGCTGAAGCGGAAAACCCCTAGATGCTTGGTAGATAAGAAGGCTGGTAATGTCAATGGAAGTATATTTGATATACGTGTTAGTGATGTGTACCTTGCTGGTACTCCTAGTAGCACCTGGGTATTGGATACCGGTTCGGTTGCTAAGTGTTAGCAACTCGAAATAAAAGCTACGGAGTAAATGGAGACTAGCTAGGTGAAAGGTGACGATGTGTGTTGGAAGTATTTCCAAGATTGATGTGATCACCATCGCACGCTCTCTCTACCTTCAGGATTTGTGATAAACCTAAATAAATGTTATTTGGTGTTTGCGTTGAGCATGAACGTGATTAGATCATGATTAGTGCGATACGGTTATTCATATAAGTTAGAGAATAATGGTTATTCTGTTTACATGGATAATGCCTTCAATGGTCATGCACCCACTCGAAATGGTTTATCGAATCATGATCGTAGTAGTACACATATTCATAACATTGGTACCAAAAGATACAAAGTTAATAATGATAGTACCACATGCTTGTGGCACTGCCACGTAATGTCATATTGGTATAAATCGCATGAAGAAACTCCATGATGATGGATTTTTTTTGACTCACTCGATTTCGAATCGGTTGAGACATGCGAGCCATGCCTCTTGGGCAAGATGACTGAGACCCCGTCATCCAATATGATGGAGCGGGCAAGTGGCTTATTGGAATTAATACATGTTGATGTATGTGGTCCAATGAGTGTTGAAACACACAGTGGATATCGTTGTTTTTCTTTACCTTCACTGATGATTTGAGTAAATATGGGGATATTTACTTAATGAAACACGAATCTGAAATGTTTGAAAGGTTCAAGGAGTTTCAGAGTGAAGTTAAAGATCATCGTGACAAGAAGATAAATGTCTATGATATGATCATGGAGGTGAATATCTAAGTTACGAGTTTGGTATGCAATTTTAGACAATGTGGAAATTGTTTCACAGCTCACGCCTCCTGGAACACCATAGTGTGATGGTGTGTTCGAACGTCGTAGTCGTGCTCTATTGGATATAGTGAGTACTATGATGTCTCTTATCATTTTGCCACTATCTTTATGGGGTTATGCATTAAAGACAAATCCATTCACTTTAATAGGGCACCATCTAAGTCTGTTGAGATGACACCGTGAGAATTATGGTTTGACAGAAGCCTAAGCTGTCATTTCTTAATGTTTGGGGCTGCGACGCTTATGTGAAAATGGGTTTTTCACCTAGCGAGCTCGAACCCAAAGCAGACAAATGCATCTTCATAGAATACCCTAATGAGACATTGGGTATACCTTCTATCTCAGATCCAAGCGCAAAAGGTGTTTGTTGCTAAGAACGGGTCCTTTCTTGAGAAAGAGTTTCTCTCGAAAGAATTGAGTGGGAGGAAGATAGAACTTGATGAGGTTGTTGAACCTTTGTTTCAACCAGAGAATAGCGCAACACAGAAAGATGTTTCTGTAGAGCCTACTCAGTTGAAAAGGAAGTTAATGATGATGATCATGAAGCTTCGGATCAAGTCACTATCGAACCTCGTAGGTCGACAAGGACGCATACTACTCCTGAGTAGTACGACAACCCTGTCTTGGAAATCATGTTGTTGGACAGCGATGAACCTACGAACTATGGAGAAGCGATGGTGGGCCCGGATTCCAACAAATGGCTAGGAGCCATGAAATCCGAGAAAGGATCCATGTATGAAAACCAAGTATGGACTTTGGTAGACTTGCCTGTTGAATGGCGGGTCATTGAGTACAAATGGACCTTTGAGATAAACATAGACGCTAATGGTGAAATGTCACCGTTTATAAAGCTCGACTTGTCGCAAAGAAGTTTCCGCCAAGTTCAAGGAGTTGACTGCAATGAGATTGTCTCATCTGTAGCGATGCTAAAAGTCTATTAAAATTTTGTTAGTAGTTGCTGCATTTTTCGATTATGAAATCTGGCAGATGGATGACAAAACAAGGTTTCCGTAATGGTTTCTGTGAGGAAGAGTTGTATGTGATACAACCAGAAGGTTTTGTCAATCCTAAGGATGCTAATAATATGCAAACTCCAGCGATCCTTCTATGGACTAGAGCAAGCATCTCGGAGTTGGAATATATGCTTTGATGAGGTGATCAAAGTGTTTAAGTTTATACAAAGTTTATGAGAAACTTGTATTTGCAAGAAAGTGAGTGGGAGCACTATGGAATTTCTTATAAGAATATGTAGTTGACATATTATTGATCGGAAATGATGTAGAATTTCTGGAAGAGCATGAAGGGTTGTTTGAAAAGTTTTTTTTTCAAAGGAAGACCCAGATAAAGCTACTATTTTATTAAGCATCAAGATCTATAGGGATAGATCTATTCGCTTGATAAGTTTTTTCGACGAAGACATACCTTGACAAGTTTTTGAAGGAGTTCAAAATAGATGGATCAAAGAAGGAGTTCTTGACTGTATTGTAAGGTGTGAAATTGAGTAAGACTCAATACCCGACCACGGCAGAAGATAAAGAAGAGATGAGTGTCATCTCCTATGCTTTAGCCATAGGCTCTATATAGTATGCCATGCTGTGTACCGCACCTGTGTGTGCCTTGCCATGAGTCTGTCAAGGGGTACAAGAGTAATCCAAGAGTGGATCACTAGACAGCGGTCAAAGTTAGCCTTAGTAACTTGAGAACTAAGGAAATATTTCTCGATTATGGAGGTGATAAAGAGTTCATCGTAAAGTGTTACGATGATGCAAGCTTTAAAACCAATCCGGATGACTCTTAGTAGAAATCCAACTACGTATAGTGGAGCAGCCATTTGGAATAGCTCCAAGTGGAGCGTGGGAGCAGTATCTACAAATATGAAATGGAAAGTTTGCAAAGGTACACACGGATCTGAATGTCGCAGACCCGCTGACTAAAAACCTCTTTCACAAGCAGAACATGAACAAACCCCAGAACTTATTGGGTGTTAATCACATGATGATATGATCACATGGTGATGTAAGTGTTAATCACATGGTGATGTGAACTAGATTATTGACTCTAGTGCAAGTGGGAGACTGTTGGAAATATGCCCTAGAGGCAATAATAAATTGGTTATTATTGTATTTCATGGTTCATGATAATTGTCTATTGTTCATGCTATAATTGTGTTAACCGGAAACCGTAATACATGTGTGAATACATAGACCACAACGTGTCCCTAGTGAGCCTCTAGTTGGCTAGCTCGTTAATCAATAGATGGTCTCGGTTTCATGACCATGGACATTGGATGTCGTTGATAACGGGATCACATCATTAGGAGAATGATGTGATGGACAAGACCCAATCCTAAGCATAGCACAAGATCGTGTAGTTCGTTTGCTAAAGCTTTTCAATGTCAAGTGTCATTTCCTTAGACCATGAGATTGTGTAACTCCCGGATACCGTAGGAATGCTTTGGGTGTGCCAAACGTCACAACGTAACTGGGTGGCTATAAAGGTACGCTACGGGTATCTCCGAAAGTGTCTGTTGGGTTGACACGAATCGAGACTGGGATTTGTCACTCCGTGTGACGGAGAGGTATCTCTGGGCCCACTCGGTAAGACATCATCATAATGAGCTCAATGTGACTAAGGAGTTAGCCACGGGATGATGTATTACGGAACGAGTAAAGAGACTTGCCAGTAACGAGATTGAACAAGGTATAGGGATACCGACGATCGAATCTCGGGCAAGTACCATACCGATAGACAAAGGGAATTGTATACGGGATTGATTGAATCCCCGACATCGTGGTTCATCCGATGAGATCATCGTGGAGTACGTGGGAGACAACATGGGTATCCAGATCCCGCTGTTGGTTATTGGCCGGAGAAGTGTCTCGATCATGTCTACGTGTCTCCCGAACCCGTAGGGTCTACACACTTAAGGTTCGATGACGCTAGGGTTATAGGGAAATGGTATACGTGATTACCGAAGGTTGTTCGGAGTCCCGGATGAGATCCCGGACATCACGAGGAGCTCCGGAATGGTCCGGAGGTAAAGATTGATATATAGGAAGTCCAGTTTTGGTCACCGGAAAGTTTTCGGGCTCATCGGTAGTGTACCGGGAGTGCCGGGAGGGTGCCGGAGGACCCCCGAGAGGGGTGTGACGACCAAAGGACCTCATGGGCCCTTAGAGGAGGTGTGCCAGCCCATATTGGGTCGGCCAAGACCATCTATGTGGGCCCATGTGGCTGGAGATAAGGAGATAAGGCAAAAGGGATTTAAAAGGAGGAGATCCACCTCCCTTGTGGGAGGTGGACTCTCCCTTTAATTCGGCCGACCCTCTCCTCCTTGGAGGAGGGGCCAAGCCAGCCCTTCCACGTCCCTCCTCCTATATATACTTGAGGTTTTGGATGTTTTGAGTTAAGATTTGATCTCTCTCTCTCTCACGGCAAAGCCCTACCTCTCTTCTTCCTCCTCCGCAGCACTTAGGCGAAGCCCTGTCGGAATACCTTGCTACTCCACCACCACCACGCCGTCGTGCTGCTGTTGGAGCCCTTCCCCAACCTCTCCTTCCTCCTTGCTGGATCAAGGTGTTGGAGACGTCACCGGGCTGCACGTGTGTTGAACGCGGAGGTGCCGTCCGTTCGGCACTTGATCGGATCTACCGCGATCTGAATCGCTGCGAGTACGACTCCATCAACCGCGTTCTTGTAACGCTTCTGCTTAGCGATCTTCAAAGGTATGAAGATCCACTCTCCCCTTGCTCGTTGCTGGTTTCTCCATAGATGGATCTTGGTGAACGCGTAGGAAAAAATTTGATTTACTACTACGTTCCCCATCACTCTTAACGTAAACGTATGCAAAGTTGTAGTCTATTCCACATGTCACCCTTTGATGTTACATTTGTGGTCAAGAACATAGCCGAGACTATGGCACAGATATATTTGTGTGCGATACTTATTCGGATCGCACACGCGAAACGTATGTCAACTCTCTCTTCATCGTCCTACATTACACACGCACGCTGGTTCGTAACCGTTTGTGCTATTAACGGCAAGCACACACAGTTACGGCATGCAAACGCGTGTGTGACAGTGCGCACATCCCACCCGTGCAAAATATGTGACCTTGTGTTGTAAAGCTGATAATTACACACACTATTATTCAAATAATCGTGTGTGACATATGACACCATCGCACACGGTTAAATCGTTCTAGCTGTGTGCGCTGTAATTTATTACCTAATAGCTTATTTCCGTTAATTTATTATTAGAATTGGAAATTTCAAAATTTTTATTATGAAATGTGGATTTCACATCCATCAATACATACCCTAATTACAATGGTTCAACAGCCAATGCATAAATCAAAAGCTCAGTACATGTTCCATGGTTACATAGTTCGGTAGAAGATTAAATGTGATGAACCACAATATATAGTACTAGAGGCGGTAAAGGTGAAGAGAGAAATGTAAATGATTTTGGCTATCTATGGTGTTTGAGAAGCGGAATACCCATAATGTGTCCTCCTTCATGCCAAAGGTGCGCACAACTTTTGTCCAACCCCTTGTGATGATCGTCCGTCCATCCTTCACCGCCTTCACGAAGACTTCTAAACAGTTATCATGGTAGCATGAATTATATACTATAACCTTCGTTGCCTCCACATCGGTCAGGTAGTTTGCTAGGTAATCTTGATTAAATTTCTTCGGAAACCACTGAAAAGAGACAACTTTCAAGTATTCATGTCTAATAGAATAACTTGTTCTGGGATGGAAAAGAAGGCAATAGATTACTTACCATCCTAAAGTTCACTGATGTCTTGGATAAAGTATAAATAAGGAGTTTAATTCCAATCAGATGTCTCTTCTACCTAACAATTTTTTTTAGTTTCCACACTTGATGCTTGTTCATGTTTATCTCATTGCCCCATATGCAAAGGGGGTCGAAGCGTGAACCAGTACCACTGACATATGTACCTATAAGAAACAAATAAATGTTAGAACATATGTTGCAATTGCACAAATGATGTAAAATATTATAAGAAAATGGGAGGTGACTAACCTCGATGGTAAACAACAGCATAGCGCGTCGTAGCCCTACATAAGCACATAGAAAGGCGTGTTAAATACAACAGGGTTAACATCCATCAAAAATAGCAAATGTTAACTAAATGACAGTATCTTCAGTGATATTTTCATTGCGAGGAGTAGCACGGTAACAAAGGGACATGTATTGGTGAAATTAAACTGGATGTGTTAACTTCACAGTTCAGACAACCTAACATAGTCATTAAAACTTGTACGAGTAAAATAGAAATTGACACAGTTAAACACCATGAGTCAGTTCATACTTGGTAAATTCCGAGGGGTAGTTGTTGGGGTACTTCAACTCGGCCAGAGCTTGCACAAAGTCGGTGGCTAGGTGTTCCAGCTAGTCGCAACGTGGACCAGTACCGCTAACATATGTACCTACAAGCAACAAGTAAATGTTAGAAGCTAAACTGTAACTGAACAAATGATGTAAAATACTATAAGATATTGGGATGTGACTAACCGCGACGTTAAACAACATCTTCGTGCATTATGAAACTACGTAAGTACAAGGAAAAGGTATGTGAACTACAATAGGGTTAACATGCACCAAAAATATCTAATGGTGATTGAAGGACATCATCTCCAGTGATATCTTCTTTGCGAAGAGTAGCATGGTACCGAATGGACAACGTAAATAATGGATATAACTATTCACTACAACAGTCTTAACAGCAACCTAGCATAGGCATTGTAAGTTTGTAACTGGTATTGGTAAAATTGAACTGAACAGTTCATACTTGAACAACACACTGCGCATAACTAAAATGAACAACGAATGTGTTGACTATAGAGTACAAACAACCTAACATGGCAATTTAAATGTGTATCGTTGAAACTAAAATTGACACGGTTAAACATTGCTATACCGGTATTCGTAAAAATGACCTGGAAAATTCATACTTAGTAAGTCCCAGGGGGTCGTTGCTTGGGAATTTCATCAAGGCCAGAGGCCGCACCAAGTTGGCCACGTCGGCAGCGAGGTGTTCCTCCGGGTCGGCACGCATAGCGTTCACTACGTCATTGACTATCATGACCAGCTCCTCGACCTCCGCATGATATGTGGTTGGGCTTATACGGGGATGCTCGGCGATAGGGGGTGGGGATGTGGAGGCGTGAGGGTGGTTCGCATGCTCCATCTGAGCTATCGGGCAGGGGCGATGATCGAGATCGGAGGTTACCTCACTAGATCGACGAGCGAGACTGGTGCAGAACGTACATTTGATTGCGGCGGCGGCGGTGGTTTGGGCTGCAGTTAGAGCGGGGGGAGAGAGGGAGGTGGGGATAGGGGGAAATGTGATGGGTGGGTATGTGGTGGGAGGAATAACTACTGAAATCACGTGCCTATTGAAAATTTGGCGGCGAAACTTGAACCTTACGAGGGGGACATGCAATGCAGACGAAGCGCATCAAATACCTGCGTGCGAGAAAAGAGAAAATCGGTGATCGCGTGTCGGAAAAAATTCAAGTATTCTCTCTCTCTCTCTCGTGCCATCGGACGCTTTGCAAACGGTTTGTTGTAAGAAAACGTTTGCCATTAAAGATGCATTATAAATACAAAAGGCCTAGAAATTTGGACATGGTGCGTTCTAGTGGGTATGTTGATCGTAGAAAATAAAGCAAGTTGAAAGGACCAAGGAAATATGGGTTCCCTTTCAAAACATGGCGATTTTCGCTCCTCGAACCATGAAACTCCATAGGTGATGGTCCGGTTTATGAAGAGTGTCTATCACGACATTATCAATACCTCCTCAATTTTTTACCGAATCATACTGAGGTCATGCCCGGGTACCGCATGAGATAACATGTCCTTCAAGCATGTTTTCCATTTTTCTAGAGTTACAAAATAAATAAATGACACATCACTGGTTGCCTCTTCCCACACATATATATCCTTTAAAATTGTATTAGTTTCCTATAAAATACATGAAAACTTATTCAATGACACAATTATGAATTTTCTAGTTCTTTTTGAACGCCTTTTCATTTACAGAATGTTCTAACCTGAATTATAAGCACAAAGGACCTAGAAAGTACACAAAAAGGACCAAATATGATAAACGAGTTTGAAAATTGTGAAATTTGGACATGGTGCATTCTAGTGGGTATGTTGATCGTATACAATAAATCTAGTTGAAAGGACCAAGGGAAAATATGGGTTCCCCTTCAAAACATGTCGACTTTTGCTCTCCGAACCATGAAACTCTAGAGGTGATGGTCCGGTTTATGAAGAGTGTCTATCACGACATTATCCATACCTCCTCAAATTTTTACCGAATCATATTGAGGTCATGCCCGGGCACCACACGAGATAACATGTTCTGCAAGTATGTTTTTCATTTTTCTAGAGTTACAAAATAAATAAACGACACATCTTTGGTTGCCTCTTCCCCACATATCCTTTAAAATTGTATTAGTTACCTATAGAATACATGAAAACTTATTCAATGGCACAATTAAGAATTTTCGAGTTCTTTCTAAACGCATTTTCATGTATAGAACGTTCTAACAAGAATTATAAGCACAAAGGGTCTAGAAAGTATACAAAAGGGCCCAAATACGATAAATGAACCTGACAATTGTGAAATTTGGACATGGTGCATTCTAGTGGGTATGTTGATTGTATAAAATAAATCTAGTTGAAAGGACCAAGGAAAAATATGGGTTTACCTTGAAAACATGGCGATTTTCGCTCACCGAACCATGAAACTCCATACGTGATGATCCGATTTATGAAGAGTGTTTATCACGACATTATCCATACCTCCTCAATTTTTTACCGAATCATATTGAGGTCATGCTCGGGCATAACATGTTCTTCAGGCATGTTTTCCATTTTTTCTATAGTTACAAAACAAATAAACGACACATTTCTGGTTGCCTCTTCCCACACATGCCCTCTAAAATTGTATTAGTTCCCTATAAAATACAAGAAAACTTATTTAATGACACAATTACAAATTTTTGAGTCCTTTTTGAATGCATTTTCATGTACAAAACGTTCTAACCTGAATTATAAGCACAAAGGACCTAGAAAATACACAAAAGGGACCAAATACGATAAATGAGCCTAGAAATCGTGAAATCTGGACATGGTGTATTCTGGTGGATATGTTAATCGTATGAAATAATTCAAGTTGAAAGGACCAAGGAAACATGGGTTCCTCTTGAAAACATAGGGATTTCGTTCCCCGAACCATGAAACTCCATAGGTGATGGTCCGGTTTATGAAGATTGTCTATCACGACGTTATCCATACTACCTCCATTTTTTACCGAACCATATTGAGGTCATGTCTGGGCACCACACGAGATAACATGTTTTGAACACCTTTTCATGTATAAAACGTTCGAAATTGAATTATAAACAGTAAATGCCTAGAAAAATACACACAAAAAACTAAATATCGTAAACGAGCATGAAAGAATGTGAATTTTGGACACATTGCATTCTAGTGGGTATGTTGATAGTAGAAAAATAACAGTGGAGAAATGAGCAAGGAAATATGGGTTTTCCTTGAATTTTTGTGATTTGTTTGGGCAAGCAGTTACTTTGTGAATGTCGTGTGCGTTCACCCCATTCCGCGTTGTGTTCTGATTGGCCAGAACACCACCCACACAGATCGCGCATGCGCACCGTAGGATGCACCGTGATCGAACGACAATCCAAACTTCTCCCGTCACATCTGTATACTGTAGTTAGGATTTTAGTTCGTACATGCAGTAAATTAAGGTCCCAACAAAAACTTTAATGGCAGTAATCACACACGGTTCATGTTTACGAACCGTTTCCTATGCGGAACCTCTACCCCGAGTCCCCGACCCTCTCCCCCTTCTTCCTGATTCGCATTGATGTATACTTTCTCGTTCTTGACCTTGGCCCGACCAAATCTTCAAGATCGACGACGCCTGTCGTAGCCAGCTGCCGCCGACGAACGCAACTGTAGTGTCCATAGTGCAAGCACAAATCAGCCATTAGCAATTCAATCGAGCATTTACATGCTAAAATTGGTACAATGCATAGTTGGCGGAGTAATTTACAAAACATTAGATCGCTACTGATTTTACATCAATATAATACATAAGGACTACGCACACACAAAAGTGCTACTGCCACTAACGTCGACCCAGCACGCACAAATGCCATCGTCCATCGATATCGTGTCGTTCCTTGGCTCACGAGGACAGGAGGTCGCCAAGTCGATGACCTACACCTTGATCGACCGGGGAAGGGTCAGCCTCGACGACGACGGCCGACGAGACCCTGACCATCGCCAATTCTGCAGCAACGACCGCAAGTCCTCCCCCGGCATCCGGAGTTGCGTCCTCCTCCATCTGGGACATAAGCTTGCACCTCGTGCAGCGACCACTAACGCAATTTTCCTTGCAGGTTCACGGTTCCTGCTCCACCGCCCGCACCATCCGACACACTCTGCGCCGAGCCCGCAATATCGCCCGCTGACGATCACTAGCTGCTTTCAAGACGACCCTGGCTAACTTCTTAGCTTGCTCGTGTCGTGATTCCTGCCTCCTCTGGATGCCGTCGGGAGAGGTAGCGGCATGGTCGTCGATCCTCAAGCCGACCATCATGCATGCAGCCTCGATTCCGCCGTTACCCAACTCCATCCTATCGTCGGCCATTGAGGGTTTGATGGTGTGTGTGGCAACTAGCTATGGGATCATTGACTCGTCGGCGGCGGCCATCGTTGTGGTTATTTATAGCTAGCTGCTGCCAAGGGGGTTGGGGATTTTATAATTTACTGCTGTGGTTGGTACGTGCGCTTGCGTGGGAAGCATTTTCATAGTTTTTGAGTTCTTTCCGTGCACACATAATCGCACACAGAATACATATAGCAACTGTCTGCAATCGTGTATATGGTCATAAATAGATATCACCACTCCTCGCTCTTCATCATCTCTTTCCCCTCTCGCACCCCCAAATTTGTCCTTCTTCTCCCCACTGTCCTCGCCACCACAAAATCCTCAACATTAGACATGTCAGCCGCGCGGAGGACCTCACTGCGAAGGAGCACGCGATTGAGGCAGGTACGTGCTATTGAGGGTCTCGAGGCCTTGGCGGCGGTACGCACAGCTGAGGGTCTAGAGGCCTTAAAGGCGGTACATGCTGCTGAGGGTCCGGAGGACTTGGCGGCAATAGCAGAAGAGATGAAGGTTACATCACATCGGTTGCGGGCAAGCGTAGTTCTGTACGAGTAACGCACGGCTTTGGCCTTCGAAAGGGCATCATGCGCCGACCAGTTCTTCGTTGTCTTGCCGTCTCGCGTGGATTTGGCCTCGGTAAGGGCAGCAACCTCCTTACTGAAGTCTCCTACCGCTCTAGCACAACGCGTAGCTCTTGACTATGTTGTTTACGATCGCTTTGAATATCTTCATCGTAAGTGGGTCGTATGCAAGCATTTGGTTGTGGATGGGATCTTCCATGAGACCAGAGCTACCATGATGGGGTATGAGCAGAGGAAAGTTCGGGCCTATGAAGCGTTCAAGAACATGGTCACCACCAACCGGAAAGTGGATCCTACTTCCATAGAGAGGATGTTGCATGAGTGCAGAAGATAGTTCTACATTGGCGAACCAACGAGCTAGCCCCGCAACAACGATGACGAGTAGCTATTTCCATTTTGCTGTTTTTTGAACCTTGCTGATATGTAATGTCGCTATTATGTTCTTTAGTCGATTATGTAGGAGTGCGAACGATAATTTGTGTTCTCACTTTCTGAATCAGGTGCTTATTACCACGAAATGTCTATGTTATTATCTGTCTGTGTTATTTTCTGTCTTTCCACACAATTTAGATTACTGACATGTTTGCTGGGCATCACACACATCTTGTTACGCCCAATTGTTTCTGTTATTTTAGCTTGCACATTTCATCCGAACGCACGGTATGCCGTCTGTCGCACACATCTTGATCTCTGCAACTGTTTTTGTAGGCAACATAGATGTTGTGCAGACAGAGCAAATCACAGTACACACGGACAAAACTATGAAACCCGTCAGTGATGATTTCATCAATCGCTGACAAATTGTATACCAGCAACTGTTTTCCCACAACACACACATGTTATTAACACCAATCGTTTGTGTTATTTCTTGTGTTCGCACACGATGATTACTGACATGTTTGTCCTTTATCGCACACATCTTGTTATGTTGAATCGTTTGTGTTCTGTTATATCATCACACGCAGTTTATGTAGTGAATTGTGTGCCCTATATCGCACACGTCTTGTTATACTGGATCGTTTGTGTTCTTCTATATTATCGCACACAATTTGTAGTGATGAACTTTGCGCCCACTATCGCACACATCTGGATTTGCGTAATTGTTTCTGCTATCTTCACTAATCACAAACGGTCCATAAGAACAAATTGTATGCCGTAGATCGCACATGCAACTACTTTCTAAATCGTATTTGATGGATCCGACTCCGCACATAGTTCGTGCCGTTAGCGACGGAGCTTGAACTATATCGTTTGCGATTTATGCATCGCACACAGTTTCATCGAAGGGTCTCTGATTGATGTGTCGCGTTAGTAGCATCCTGCAGTAGTGGGTCATCGCCGGAAAGTATCCCAACTATTGTCACCTTGGCGTTTGCGGAATATAACGCGTAATAGGTGCATATGACTAGGCAAGATCACATCAAGAACATATATATAATGGTGAAAACATAAACGGTTCAGATCTGAAATCATGACACTCGGACCCTAGTGACAAGCATTAAGCATGGCAAAGTCATGACAACATCAATCTCAAAACATAGTGGATACTAGGAATCAAGCCCTAACAAAACTAACTCGATTACATGATGAATCTCATCCAACTCCTCACTGACCAGCAAGCCTACAAAGGAATTACTCACTCCCGGTGGGGAGCATCATGGAATTGGCGATGAAGGGGGGTTGATGACGACGAAGACCGAAGATTCCCCTCTCCGGAGCCCCAAACGGGATTCGGATCTGGCCTGCCGATGAAGAACAGGTGATGGCAGTGGCTCCGTCTCGTGAAACGCGATAAAACTTCCTCCCTTCCCTGAAAATAGGAATTTTTAATGCCGGGATTAGGGTTAGTGGGGCCACGAGGTGGGCACAACCCACCAGGACGCACCTGGGGGGGGGGGGGGGTTGTGTGCCCTGGTGTACCATGCCTAGCCAGCCCCCTCCTCCGGTGATTCTTAGCTCCAGTATTTTTTATTCATTGTAAAATAATTCTCCAAAAAGTTTTGTTCGATTCCGAGAACTTCTATTTCTGCACAAAAACAACACCATGGTAGTTCTGTTGAAAACAAGTCAGTCTCGGTTAGTTTCATTCAAATCATGCAAATTAGTGTCCAAAATAAGAGCAAAAGCATTAGGAAAAGTATATACATTGGAGACTTATCACTGGCGCCCGCGGCCGGCTTGGCCCCGGGGATGCTGGTGGCGGCGGCCCCTGACCTTCCCCTCCCGGTGGCTCTCCGACACGGGGCGAAGCTGCACCGGGGGGTGCTCCTAGGAGGCGATGGTTCGTATGGTGGCGGGGCCGCGGCGGCGCCGTTGGCGGAGGGGTGTCGCTGCGGCGCGACATGGCGGCATCCACTCGGCCTAGATCTGGGCCCTGCGGGGCCCATATGGGCTTGGGCGGGCCGACGGGGGTGCGGGCCTACGGTGGGACTTCCGGGAGGCGGGGGAGCGGCGACGAGCTGATTGGTGCTGGCAGCACCGACACCAGCCTGCTGCAGCATGGCCGGCAGGGCTTAGCGGGCCCGTTCGGGCCTGGCGGGGCCAGAGGTGGCCTGGTATGCCCTGCTGTCGTGTCCTGACAGCGCCCATGACGATGCCGGAGGTGCGGGCCTCTCGCACGACGGCGGTGGAGGTTGTTCCCTCCCGCTTGGCTTCGGTGTTGCTGCTACATCGCTTGGCGCTTCTCTCCGGTCTTCTTGGCCTCGTGTTTGTGTTTGCAGTGTGACAAGGTGCGTGACGGCGCTACCGCGATGACGGATGGAGTGGGGCGGCGGTCTGGCTAGTCGGCTCTGGTTGGGCGATGGGGTTTGGAGTGCGGGAGAAATCCTTGTCGGTTCGTCCGGCTCCGATGCGGTGACATCGACGGGTGCCACCATTCCTTGTTGAAGGGTATCGGGGGTAGCCATCCCGTACTTCCCTCCGCGTGCCGGGGAAACCCTAGGGACTTTTCGGGCAGCAGCGTCGTCAGCGTCGCATCCCTTCTTGAAGGTGTTGCTTGGTACGCGGTGGATCGAAGCCTCGCGATGTGGTGGTTTGTCTCGTGAGGGCATAGCGATGGCGGGTCATCCATTCTTTGTCAACTGCCGTTGTTGGCATTTGTTTCTTTTTCTTTTTTGAAGAGGCTTGATGTGCTGTTCTTCCCAACAATGTTATGTATCGATGTTGTTGGTTTATTTGGAAAGGAAAAAACCTTTCTTAGGCGATTAAAAAAAAAGAAGGTTTTGAATGGCCGGAACCACGTCGGCGGAAGATGCCCTTAAACCACGACCGCGTTCCGACCCAGACAGCTTCGCGTGTCCCCGTCATCCTCTCGTGAGTCGTGACTTAAGGGCTGTTCGGATTGTAACTATCTTTGTCATACCTTGCCATATTATTTTTGCCACACTTGCCTTACTTGAGTTGCTCAAATTGTTAGCCACACTTTGGCTTGTTTAAGGGAATCTGCCACACTTTTTGTGTCTATGACATGTGGGGTTTACTACTCATTAAAAAATGCTTGTCTTAGGTGTGGATAAAACCAAACACCCACCTAACTTGATCAAACTTGCCTAAGATGAGTTGTGGCAAAGCGTGGCAAGGTGTGGCTGGGAACCAAACAGCCCCTTGAGCATCCAGCTGCCCCAACGCGGCGAAGTATCCCTCGGCTCACTGTCACCGGGCCCCAGCTGCAGTATCTCCAGCCTATAGTCTCCCCAACGCGACAACTTCCAACTCCCCCCAAATTTCTTCACCTCGAAGCAATTACCCCCAACCCCTGACCCCGATCCCCTCCTCCCTCCCCTCCGGCCACCGCGCCCCGATGGCGGCCAACGTCATGCTGGCGATCCACGAGAAGAAGGCCGCGGCCGTCGACCTCTACCGCCCGCTCCGCCAGTACATCGCCTCCGCCTACTCGGAGCGCGACGCGGCCACCGCCGACGACGACCTCTGCGCCGTGCGCGACCTCCGTGCCGCGGCCGTCGAGAGCCCCTCCCTCCCGGACTCCTCCTCCCTCGAGCAGCGCCGCGCCGCGCTCCTGGCCTACGCCCGCGCGCTCGCCCTCGTCGAGCCCCGCTTCCCCATCTCCTCCGACCGCGCCCACGTCCACTCCCTCTCGTTCACCTGGCACGACGCCTTCAAGACCAACAAGAAGGTCAGCCTGCCCTCCGTCTACCTCGAGAAGGCCGCCGTGCTCTTCAACCTCGGCGCCGTCTACTCGCAGATCGCGCTCGCCGCCGATCGCACCACCGACGTCGGGATTAGGACCGCCTGCGGCGCCTTCCAGAGCGCCGCGGGGGCCTTTGCCTGGCTCAAGGAGAGCGGGGTCGCTGCCAAGGCCGTCGCCGCGGGGGCCACCACCGTCGATGTGACGCCCGACTGCGCGGCGATGCTGGAGAAACTCATGCTCGCGCAGGCGCAGGAGTGCTTCTTCGAGAAGGTCATAGCTGGTGGAAAGCCGCCCGCGCTATGCTCCAAGGTGGCGCGCCAGGTCTGTGCCTACTCTTCTATTCTATGACCTTGTGATTATCTCAGGGTATTGATGAGTCTAATTAAAACTAATAGGGAGCTCGGGTTGTTACCTTCTGCACTCGTTTATACAACAACACTATAATTAGCAGCCATAAGTGAACTTCAACACTATAATATGATCTAGTTTTGGGAATTTGTCTAGTGAAGTGTTGTTGACAGTTATTGAGTTTTACTATGCTGAACACCATGTTAGTGTAGTATGTTTATCCTGATATCATGACGAACCTGATAACTCCTGCCGTGATCAAGTCATTTGGTTTAAAACACATTTTGATGAAGACAATGATGTATGATCAACTTCCCTGCTTTCCTTTGTCTCAGATTTGCAGTAGAGATATTTTCTTAATCTAGTCCTGCTACATTTACTTGCTTTGGTAGAATTTGCATGTTGATGCTTTACAGTTAGCTCAGCTTCATGATACCGCATTCCTTTGCATTTCTGTAACTTTGATTTTAAATGTGCCATATGCCTTACTTGTTGTGCTTTCAGGTGGGCGTATTCTACGAAGAAGCTTATGCAGCTCTCTGTGCACCTCCTCTTAGTCAGCACTTTGACAGGACATGGGTTTCTCATGTCCAGCTCAAGGCAGCTCAATTCTATGCTGATGCTTGCTATAGGTTTTCATTGGATCTTCATCAGCAAGAAGAAATTGCTCAGGAAATTGCGCGCCTAAAGATCGGAATGAACGCCTTGGCTGATGCCAAGAAGGCAGCTAAGGGAGTTGCTGCGCCACTTCTGGACTCTGTTAATAAGCTGGAGAGTAACATGAAAACCAACTTGGAGAGGGCCATGAAGGAGAACAATAGTGTATATCTGATGCGGGTTCCAGAGGCGGGTACTTTGGGAGCTCTGCCTGCAGCTTCCCTTGTAAAATCTACTTCTTTGGCTGAAGTTCTAGATGCCAGCAATGAGAGGCTTTTTTCATCACTTGTGCCTGATGGCAGCATGAAGGCCCTTTCTAAGTACACAGAGATGGTAGATGATATCATTCGGACCCAGGCAGAGAAACTTCAGCAATCTAGTGAGATCACTAGAGTTAGGCTGAAGGAAATGGACTTGCCTGATTCTATTCTATCATTGGAAGGTAATGTCAGCATACCTGCAGATCTGAAGGAAGATGTTGAGGCTGTGCAGATAAGCGGTGGCCCTGCTGGCTTGGAAGCTGAGTTGCAGCAGCTTAGAGATTTGAATAGGGTCAATCAGGAGTTGCTTGTTCAGACTGAAGAGATGCTGCAGAAGGAGGCAAGTGAAGATGCTCAATTCCGGACGCAGTTCGGAAGTCGTTGGACCAGGCCTCAATCAAGCACCCTAACAAAGAACATTCAAGACCGATTGAATCTTTTTGCTGGTAATCTTAAAAAAGCGGCTGCGAGTGATGCTTTGATTGAACGAGATGTGAAGGAGAGCTACCCCTTGATGTCTATTCTTGACAGAAGACCGGTAAGAGTTTAATACTATATCGAACTAAAATTAATCTTAAGATCTCGAAACTTTCTTGATCTACTTCGCAATGAACTGCACCCTATTATTCGTCACTATCAAGTTCTTCATCTCTTAGTTAGTAAAAACTTAAAAGATGATTTTATATGTCTGCAGATAGAGTCTGCACTACCAAGTATTTCAAGGCCTATCATGTCCTTGGATGGGAATGAAGATGCTATCGTTGGAGCCCTTAAACAAAGCTTGGTAATGCACGTATTTTTGTTAGCTGGTGAACATATAGCAGGCTTGACTTGTTTCTTTAAGCTTGGTAAAACTAATTGATGTGTTGACACAGAGGCAACTGGAATCTCTGGGTGCACAAAGGGCAGGCCTTGAAGACCATCTCAAGGAAATGAAGAGAAAGGTACAGTCCTTTCCTGTTGTGAGGCTTATTTCGATCTCACATTCATAACCATCAAGCCTGAGCTCTAGAATGCCACCCTAGTAATCTTCTGGTGCTGTATTTTGTTTGGTAACTGTCTTGCAAGAATCCCTATGCAATCCTTCTTCTAGTAGAATACTCATTGTCCATGTATGCTACATACATGTGAAACATTCATGTATTACATTTGCACCTAGTATTTTAGGCAATTTAAGAAGCTAGCGCCTTAAGTGCACCTTTCACTTGTTACTGCCCCGATGTTGTCTTGTAATTGAATCAATCGCAAGCAAATTTCCAGTTATCATCGCGGTGGGCGAGTCGTGCTTATGTATGAGATGTTATGTTCATGGGAGTGCTATGCTAATACTAATTTCTGATAACCTTCAATGAGAACCTTGCTTTTAGTTTGCTACTCATGCTGGAACAATTCATTTTCTGCTTTGCACTCTTGTTAACTTCCACCTCAACCTGTCGACATTTCAGGGAGGTGTTGTGACTTTGCTTTTCAAGTTTAGTAGTCCTTGTATAACTGAATTTGATGTTGGCAAAAATAGTAGTATACGTATGTAACATGTCTGTGATGTTGTCTACACTCTACATTGATTTTGTGTACTGAGATTTTGGGGCATTCATTCATTTTATGCTAGGATGATATACTCCCTAAGTTGATGGCTGGTGTTGGAGCACATGATGATCTTTTTAGGAAGGAGATTGCGAAGTACGATCCTATCTGTGCTGAAATTGCTGATAACATTGTAGCACAGGAACAAGTATTGTTGCAAATACAGGTAAAGCCCCAATTCCTGATAAATACTTTCTTCCTGCTAATATTTTTACTTCGATATATCCCATTGGTAATGTGTGTATATATTAAGAGAAGGTGTAGAGGCATTAACGATTTGCATCCAGTATTTAGAAGCATCAATGATTTGCAACCAATATTGACAAAGAAAGCAAGACCCTAAAAATTATTTCAAACAATTGACAATGCTACGTTTGACGTTCTTTCTTCCTGTGTCTAACACTACTTGTGTTTGGATCCTCCCACAGGAACAAAATGCGCAATTTGCTGCTGTATTCAATCTAGATGATTACAAAGGTAACCCTTTTAATTTCTTCATTAATGGACGGAAGTGGCTTGATACAATCTTAAATGTACTTAGTGTTGTACGGTTGTACCAGCAAATGATTTGTTAATGATTTCTCCATTTATATTCCTTGTACAGTTGGATTGCATAGCTATTGTTTCGGTCATATCTGTGCCAGTTTCAGCAATTTTTAATCTTAGTTATTCGTTCGATTATGTTCTCCCTTTGACCACTTATGTACTTAAAGTGGCAGGCTAGGTATTTGCTTGCATGCACATTTTCCCCTTCCGTGCATCATTGTTAGTAAATTTCCTTCAATTGATACCACTTATGTTTACTCCTATCCCAAGTTCAAGTATGAGCTTTGTTGACACTTCTGTGCAGCTTGGAAATGATATCCCAGTCCGAGTTCTTTATGTGCAGTATTTGTGTGTGTGTGTTTTGTTTATATAGGCCTGTAATACAAGATGCTTTTCAATCGACCAATTATTGTCCTGATTTTTGGAACATAACTTTTCAGTTGCTCGTGAGAGATGTTACAAGCAAATTGCTGCAGCTGTTGCTAAATACCAGGCAATTAAGAAGAACATGAATGACGGCCTAAATTTTTACGTGTCTTTACAGGTTTGTGTGACTGCATTTTTTTTCCTCCAATGATAATATAAATGGTGATGACTCCTGTTGATAGAACTTCTGATGATTATAATTTTTTATCCTTGGCAGGATGCAACCGGCAAGATACAACAGCAGTGCAGTGACTTCATAATGACGCGAAACATCCAATGCCGTGAAATGATCGAGGATGTGCAAAGAAAGTTGGCAGGTTTCAACTTGTCATCTTCCAGCCACACTAGCACGCCGAGGAACTCTTCTGTTCCACCGGATCAGCACAGTCCATCACCACCGCCACATGCTCCTCATGCTCAGTCCTCGTACAGTGCTCCACCAGGGGGTGAGCCGAGGCCAGTTTACTCCCAACCAGAGTCAAGACCTCCATACTCACAGCCATACCCAACCTATAGTGCGCCACCGCAGCAACCTCCATACGGTGCACCACACCCTGGTCAGTACCAGCAGCACCCACAGCAGCATCAGCTGCCTCCTGGCCATGACTATGGCCAACCGGCGTACCCCGGATGGCGTGGGCCGTACTACAATGGGCAGCAGCCACAGCAGCAGCAACAAGGGCCGTATCCACAAGCACCGTACAATGCCCCAGGGGCGTACCCTCCTCATCACCAGAGCAACTACTACAGGCCTCAGTGAAAGACCATCTTGTTATGGAGGAACGATTTGTTCTCTTATTAATTTTGCTGGCGGATATGTGGCCTGGTGGATTCCATTCTTGTGCATACTGGCATACTGGTTACGAGTTCCGGTGGAGTAGTATCAATTGTGCTCGGGTTGGCTAGGCGATAGCCTGTATGATATGTACGTGTAATAATGCATTGGTGTGCCATTGCTTGGCTTTGGTATTGGATTATGGAAATGAGGAACGATTACTTTTGCTTGGATGCTTTGTGTAATCAACCTGGCGAGCGGAACTGAAACGTCAGGTGACTTTGGTGCACTGCGTATCTGAACTTAGTAACCTTCCAACATTTCTGGTTTGTTTAGAGAGAACCAAAGCATGTCTCTTGGCATAACCCTATCAGAAAAGTAGTTATTCACCCAAGAAGAGAGAGTGACTTTTCTCGTATCATTTTTTTAAAACAAACATTTTTCTACTCCCTTCATTCCCTTAAATAAGGCCACAAACCCAGATTACAGGTACCAAGGTAAAAATGAAATGAATGACTACTTTGCATGTCAACTTTTCTTTTCGTTAACCATGACCATTAATATGCCACATGCATGTAAAGAAGGAATGGGAAGAAAGAAGCTAAGTGTCATTATTACGACATGCATGTAAGTATTAAATAAGTTATTACTACGAGGAAACAACATTAATTCTTGACTCAATTACTGTTAGTGGCATTGTATAAGGGAATGGAGGGAGTATATCGCATATGCCATAAAGGTTCCTTCCCACATTCAGATTGTGATAAGGATGATTAAGGGTTACTCTGCGGATGCGGCCAATGGGTGTTGAGTAGGGAATCTACCGGCTTGTGATGATGACCTAATGATACAACTAATCGTGTCAATTCCAAAAGTTCCCCCTTTCAAGGAACTTAAGAACTTCCTTCTGATAATTCTTTTCAACGTGGTTTATAATGTATCAAAATGCATGGTCGATAGGCTTATGCCTTTCCTTATGGAACTTATCTCGAAGAATCAAAGTGCCTTTTTTCCAGGGTGTCTTATAACTGATAATTCTATCATTGCTTTTGAATGTATTGACTATATCCAACCCTTGAAAGGTAATACACAAATAAGTGTGAGCGTTTAGTTGATTGAAGTGAGCAATACATGTCATCAGGCAACAAGGAGATATTGATCAAATCTGTTGCACATGCTATTTACCAACCTGTGTAATGAGTGTTTTTTCGTTTACCAGCATCGGTGTGTGATGAAGTAACCCGACTGATGAGACAATATTGGTGGGGAGTGGAAAAAGGAAAGAAGAAAATGGCATGGTTAAAATGGGACAAGATGACATTGCCTAAGTCCAAAGGAAAAATGGCTTCATGGATATGAAAGCCTTCAACCAAGCGTTGTTGGCCAAACAGGAATAGGCGCCAGAAAAAACTGGAAAATTTACTGTAAAAAGCACGTACAAATTAGCGACGGCCGAGCAAGCCGATAGCGTGGCTGCCGGCGCGTCCAGTAACCAACCTGGGGGAGAACGTTCGATATGGAACTGCATTTGGCGCGCAAAATTGCCGCTGAAAATGTGCCTGTCTGCGTGGAAGGCAGCGGCAGGTGTGCTTGGGACTAACGAATGCAGAACATATCGGCATATAAGTACTCGCGATACATGCATGATTTGTGATATGGAAAAGGAGGGATCAATCCATGCGTTGGTAACTTGCGGCCATGCTAGGAGTTTATGGGACGCAATGAGAACCATTTGGCCACTTCCATCTAATGAGCAGCTTATAGATACTGGTCAGGAGTGGCTATTACATGTGCTTGCAAACTGCTCTGATCAGGTACGTGATATGGTGATCATCTTAATTTGGCGCATTTGGCAGTTGAGATCTGATATGGTGCATGGTAAGGGTATAACACCGGTAGACACTGATGTGGATTGCTTGGATAGTTATTTGTGATCATTATCACATGCTAGGAACTTCAGTACCGAAGAGATTATAAAAGGGAATATGCCTCTGAACTTTGTTTATTCTATTGCGGGCTCCGCACAAGTTGTGTTACCTGAACCATGGCCACGACCTCCGATGGGACATTTGGCTCTATCAGTCGATGGCTCATTTTCACCTCTTACGGTTCAACAACGGCAGGTATGATCTTACGCAATATTGATGGGGGGCCGAGATTTTTACGGCCTACCGAGTCATATTCAATTGTAATGATGCACCCAGCAAAGATACACGCTCTTATGCAAGGTATGACCCTAGCTGGCTAGCTTGTCAGTATACAGAGCTTCCAACAATATATGTGCAGTCCGATTCCTCGGAGGCCCTATGCCCCTATCCATCTTATCTGATGACTCTCTTACACGATCGGCAGGGCATTTGGCTATGGTAAATCAAGTCTCTGATGGTAGATCGGGAGTTATTCCCCAAAAGTCGTTAACATGTCAATTATTCATTGTATGTAAACTTAATGTAATTAGCTTGCTCTTGACTTCTTTGTTTGTTTGTATAAATGATCATTGTGATCCTACATATCGTTTTCTTTTGTAATAACTTTCTAGTCTATGCAGGCTTCCTTGCCTTACTTCCCCTTTTTAGTAGCCGCACCATTAGTATTTAGTAGCTTATAAAAGAAGTTTATATATTAACCAAAGTTAATTATCTCGTTTGATTTTCATGGGTCAACCCAGAGAGGATAAAAATGCAATATCATAGGCATGTGAAAAGATTATGTCTTAACTCTTCATTATTACTTCCTTGGTCTCTGATAAAGATGTACCAATTTTGTTCAAACAGTGCACAATTTGATGACCATGTTTGTAGGAAACCCCATCAACAACTACGATAAATTGATATAAAATATGAAAATATATTTTATTATGTATCTACCAATATTAATTTGGGATCATGGTTCTTGATAGTTTTTCTACAAACTTGGTCAAACTTTGCACCGTTTGACTCCAGAACAAAATTTTATGTCTTCTTTTCAGAGATCGGAGGGAGTACAATATATTGAAGAATTCATTTGAAATTTGTGAGTGGTGACAAATAATTGTAGTCTAGACTTCTAGTTACAAGTTTCCGAAAGAAGATATTCTCTTCTAGTTACATATTGTTGAGCGTGATTTGAGATTTTTTCTTCATGATGTTAGTGTGTATGGTGTTCCCCTTGTTGTTGGACGCAAAACAATCACCTCTGATATCCATGGCAAGATACTGACCAACTAGTCTCACCTCTGAATGCAGAGTCAATGCACAACAGCGGAAGCTGTGCCTCAACATGATTCTGGCTCTTACATTTGTGGATTCATAGTGCTCGTTGAGAATATCGTCTTCTTCCATGTGCACCAACCAACTCCATTACCTGGTTTTCAGAATTTTGCTTGGATGTTTCAGTGGATAAACGGAGCCATTGAGGTGTCAGTTTGCTATTGTAATCAAGCTATATGCTCGGATGGTTGCTATGGCCTACATACGGCACACAATCTTTTTTCTTGAATGACACGAGTATATACTAAACCTATGAAGTGGAAGAGTTGTTCTGTTAAGCCCATGGGCCATATCATACACTAGAAGCTTACGGTGGCGCGCTTCGCTGCACCACTTTCTTGCTGACGCATCACGCATGATCTCAATCAAATACAATCTTGGAGAAAGATTAGAAAAGCCAAGATGTATATTACAATCGAACTTTCAGTGATCCTGACAAGGATAGGTTGCTGAAACTTGGGACCTTTTTAGCAGCAGAACGATCCATACATCGCTTTTCTGTTATACATCAACACTTTTCCGAAGAAGCGATGCTTCCTCAATCCTCATACATCTAGATCAGACGTTTTTATCGAGATATTCTCTACTAAATGGACAAATAGATAGAAATGATGAAAGTAGGTTAAATCCTTTTGACAAAATGCCCTTCTTTGAGTTCCTTTTTGCGGTTGACACTTGTCGGTCCTGAAGGCGTTGTTTCCTGCCGGCGTCCGTGTTCTGACACTCTTCGGCATAGGTGTCGCCTAGGAATGCGCCTGAATGCGGTGGTTTCTTTTTTGATGAGGAATGCGGTGGTTTCTGCCGAGACATCCTGAGGGCCTGGCGGGAGCAATCGGAGCAAACTGGGGAGCTGAAAGCTGATTGAGATCGGCGACGTGCAGGAGCTCAAATACTGGGGCATGTCAGGCAGACCATGAGGAAGATGTAGCTATAGATCTCCCCATGCCAACGGTAATTTTTTTTGGATTAAACAGTGCCATCTGTAAATGTCAATTTTCTGCAAACAAAATTTATGATTATATTCTCTAACCAAGGCGTTGTGCTGCTGCAGGTGGCATATATATTTGAGGCTCGAGAGGAAGGGCCGAGGTCATATGCCGCCTTTGATCTTAATTTGCCAGAAAAACGGCACTACTTTTTTGGCCAAGGACATCTAAAGAAAAAGAATCAATTACCCTACTGGGTTTTTTTTGGTTTTTTTTCACCCTTTTTTCGCCATCTTTTGGAATTCCACATGTATTCCCTTCGTTCCTAAATATAAGTCTTTTAAGAGATTCCACAAGAGGACTACATACGAAGCAAAATGAATGAATCTATACTCTAAAGTATGTCTATATATATCCGTACGTAGTTTCCTAGTGAAAACTCTTACAAGACTTATATTTAGAAACAGAGGGAGTAGTCTTTAGGACAGCCTTATGGCTGTCTACCTTCATGTTTGTTTTGCAAAAGGAGCGGGAGAAAGGGTTCGAGATGATGGTTTCATCTACCAAATTCAAATCAAGTCTTCTTGAAACTAAAATTAAAATGCTCTATGTTCTCCCTGGCAAACCAGTTATGGACTGATTTGGTGGTGATCTGTTCGTCCCCACAAAGGCAGACGGGAAATTACACTAACGACATCCATTATGTGGTAAATATATACTCCCTCCGTCCCATAATATATAAACGTTTTTTACAGTAAAATACTCATATATTATGAGACAGAAGGAGTATATCATTATCATTATTAGTTTACTATACTGATTTACATTTCGAGAAAATCATTACTGAGCACAAAGTGTGACAGGATGCAATATATTTTTTTCGGTAGCAAATCACAAGTAGAGTATAAGCTTACAAAGAAGGGCGTGATGAGACCTAACGTTGTTGCATGTAGTGCAATAACCATTAACAGCTTATAAGTCTTGCTCACTTCGCTATGAACATAATTCTAAGTTGGAAACTATGGTCTCCTATAACACAATCAGCAAAATAGCAAGAGTCAGGCCAGTCTCGGAGAAAAACAGATGTGACGGTGTGAAGTTCATAAATAGCATAAATTTGCATATAACAACAGCTTCTTCAACCACCCAGGTTCCATGTGTACAATGACTACAGAGTACTCACAACTCTTGTCATCAGATGTATTTCACTCAAAAGAGGGTAAAAGGACCAAGAAAACAAGCACGTTTAGCAGTACATCCTTGGAAATAACCAAAGCCCGGATTATTTTTGTCAACAAACATGGTCTAAGTTACACCGCTCAACCTAGTTAATGTGGCAGCATGGCAATCGACCTGGAGTTTGCACGGTGTTATGTTGTTCTACCCCACAAGCCTCTAGGGTTTAGTTCCACCTTGGGTAAAGGACGTCGCGAGAAGACTGGGATGGCTGCGCACTCTGGCTGTTGGCACCAATGAAGCCTTGCAGAAGGCTCTGCGCCACTCTCACTTGGTCCGGCATACCTTGGATCTCCATGACGGATTCCGAAGAACCGGGACGGGCTTCAAGTAACTTCATTCTGGCACCAGAGATCTGAAATCAGCAAGAACTTGGATGAGAAAAACTTCTAAACTATTGCAGCAAATAAAATAATGAAGACTGGATGACACAGTCCCATTTGAAGTCCAGAAAGATCAGAGCATAGCTGGTACCTGTCGGATCTCTGCTAGATTGACACCACCAGCTCCAATAACAGATTCCAGAGAACTATTTGGAATCCGCAGTTCAACAGAGCTACTTGAATACCTGCCAAAAGGATTATCTCTCAATGAAAATTCCCAAGCAGTATTTCAGAAGGGAGACAGAGGTGCGAAAACATACCCTGTAACATCTGCCACTCTTTGATAATCCTCACGTCCATGCATCTGTCCGGCAGCCTGAAGAGAGTGAGATTTGAATCTATTCAGCACTGAAGCAAATGAGAACCAAATATATTCAGATGCACATGTCCACGCATGTGAATCAGCGTAAACAGAACCAGACAAGGAAAGTCGTTAATAAAAGTAAGGACCGACACCCAATCAAGAAGACAGTGAACGTCAACAAGTTATAGTGCACAGAAGTAACCTACGCAAACATACTGATATTCTTTCCCTCTTCAGGAATCCCAAACAGTTATGGAAGAATTGCATACACTACACAGTTTCAGGTTTCCAGCAAAAACTAGGTGAGGGCCATATGCAAAACAGGGGAACTGACGCATTAAACTGTACCTCAGTGTAATCATAAGCATTGGAATTTCCAGCTCTGGTGACGCCTACTTGTTGCATATTACTATTCCCAGCTCTTGAGAGGCCTAATTGCTGCATGCCTCTACTAGAGTAGCTATCAGTAGGCATATGGTCATGATAAGAACGATGCGGCAAATAATCAGCACCAGGACTAACAGGCAAGGGCATTTCTCTAGTAGGCAAGCGAGCAGATGCTGCATATCTTTCATAAGAAGCAGATGGTGGAGCGTCGCTAGCAAATGGACTTCCACTAGGATACTCTCTTCTTTTAGAGAAGTAATCTACTGAATCATGGGGTTTATTGTTTGGTCTCCCATATGGTGTATCGTTGGCAGGTCTCCCATATGGTGTATCGTTGGCAGGTCTCCCATATGGTGGATCATTGGCTGGTCTCCCATATGGTGGATCATTGGCTGGTCTCCCATATGGTGGATCATTGGCTGGCCTCCCGTATAGTGGATCATTGGCAGGTCTTCCATAAAGTGAATCACTGGCAAGCCCATATGGTTGATCAATGGCAAGCCGCCTTTGATATGGGGAATCATTAGCAGGCCTTCCATAAGGGGTATCATTGGCAAGCCTTCCATATGGGGGATTGGCAGGTCTTCCATACAGTGTGAACTCCCTGCTAGGAAATACAGCAGGAGGACCATCAAAAGAGGAAATTCCATCTCTGAGGATCCTATCTCTAAGCCTCGAAGCAATCTCTGTGAGGGCTTCTCTTGCAATACGTGGAGACCCAGAAACCTGAAAGCTCGGAACACATGTAACAGCACAATAACAAGTCAAGAAACAAAAACATTAAAAAGGCAGATATTGAAACAATATGGACAACTTGATGCAGATACGATTGAATAAAAATCACCTGCACAAGCTCCTCGTTAAAAGATAAGTACTTTGGTTTATCTGCTTTCGAATAAACTCGGATTTCAGCCCCAATACGCCTTCTCATTTCAGTAATTACTTTCCCACCTTCCCCAATAATACAACCAACTTTTTTTGATGGTACAACAAGTCTTGTAACCAATTTGTGCTCCTCAGAAGGTTCACTCTCAGAAGGTTCACTTACTTTGCTCTCACTTACTTTACCATGGAGCAAAATAAGTGCCTCGATTGTTGGGGATACTGGATCAGCCGGAATCTGGATTCAAAAAATACGCAGGAGTAAAACTGTGAGGACTCAATAGTGAAGATTGGTATGATAAGGGGATAGCAATTTGAACAACCATCTACATCTTACCTCCTTGGATGAAATAACAATCAACCTTTCTCCAGAAGCATCTTTGTGCAATTCCTGAACCATAATGCGAGCACCAGTCTGCTGCTCTACCTGCCGAACATTTGACCCACTTCTGCCAATAACAGGTCCAATAAGCTCAGAAGCGCACAGAATTCTAATAGAAAACTCTTCTGGTTCAGGAACAGGATATTGCGATGGTCCGTTTCTGTATGGATCAAGCAAGGGCATTGGTTGTGGATGATCCACATGCAGGTGTGGCAACATGTGATTTTCATGTGGTAGCGGTGGTGGGGATTCACGCTTCCTTTGTGTGCTTGCATCTATAATTTCTTCAAGAGGTGGATTTTCTTTACGAGGATGCTGATGGAGACGAGTAGATATCGCGTAGAGGGCTTTTCTTACAAGAGAAGCTGCACCAGATATCTGACATGGTACAAGCAATTACGCATCAATAGTATTCAACTATTCATGCCTAAAGATAATAAAGCACACAAAAAGAGCACGTTGTAACTGACAAATATCTTTTTAACTGAACTGGTAAATATCTTAGTAAACTATAATCCAAAAATAAACTACGTGATATATCAATTAAACCATGTCAGATACCAAACTCTATAATCCCATTATTTAGGAATTTAAAAGGGAATATAAACATAACGGAAAACCTCTATAGTAGAACAAATTGATACAGCAGAGTAATGAATCCAAATCTAGTTAAATTAAACCAATACAGAAGTCCCTGGAGATCAATACAAGCAAAAGGCATTGCAGGCTGGAACACAACACAACAAAGGATATTTTGCTACTAAAACAAATTTACCTGCACCAATTCATCACTCTTAAGTGCGCACTGAGGAAGGTTTTCGGATGGTAAGACACGGATCCCTGCACCAGTATCATTTCGCAATTGTTGTATAATAGAGCCGCCTTTTCCTAGCAGGCAGCCAACTTGATTGCCTGGAACCAGAATTCGAGCAGTCACGGAACCAGCAGTTTCAGAATTCTCACAGATAACTCCACCGTTGGAATCTTCATCAGCAGCAATCTTATCATGTATCTTCAACAACGCATCTTGAGCAAAACAATGGGCCTTCATGTTCTCTAAGGCATCAATATTAGAAATATCTTGAATAGCCTCAGCAGCTTGTTTGGAGTTATTCTGGTAATCAAATATAATAATTACTCTCTCGTCTGCACCAGGAATAGAATCAGCAACCCGTATCTTTGCTTTAGTCTCATCTCTAAGGGCCTTAACAACATGACCACCTCTCCCCAAGATACCGCCGATCTTATTTCCTGGGCACAATAACCTGTAAACGGTTTCTATTGGCTGAGAGGACATAGGTCCGTCATCCTGCCTGTAGTTTAGCCGTTTCCTCTTTCCATCATCAGAATTGAAACGAGTCCTCTTTTTGGAAGTACTTGGATTGTGTCTTCTAGAGTTATCATAATCCATCACTCTGCATAAAGAAAGGCCCATCAATATAAAGAAACTGTAAAGGTAGCACGGAAGGTGTGGGGCACCCTACGATTCCGTTACTCCATTAGCTATCTGATTATGACGCATGTATAACCTTCTTGATTGTGCGTACCTCAGAATTGAGAAATTGCTGAAAATGCTCATGTTGCTAGGCCTACGGAAAACTGCTGTAGGTTGATTACAAGTGCAAGAAAAGGTATATATTTTTGTAGCTAAATGACTGTTTTCAGGTAGGTTATCAGATTCAAATCTAGTAACTGTACTAAACTAATAAGATCCTCACGGTTTCATCCAGAGCTCCCACCTACTGTATTCCATTCAAATGGAACACTGCCACTATGTAATTGGCACAAAGAAACGTGGCGCATGTAACACTGCATAAACGGAGTATCAATCGGAAGTACTTTGGAGTTTGGAGTGCAAATCCAGTGTAAGAATTATTCATAGTATATATCAAAGTGCCAAAAGGGCATGTAATTTGAACGAATAATGAAAGTTAGCACTTAAAGATGAAATATGCAGAGGGCATGGTGGTGATGAATGACTTAACATCATAACATAGCTTTGCAAGGGAAAGGTAAAACGGCATAAAATTTAACCAATCATAATTTCATAGAGATCATAAGTACGCAATCATAATTCTGTCAGTTTATGGATGCAAAGATGTCCTAGCTTTGCAATGATAAAAGGATTGTTAGGCAACTGGAAAGATAAGGCTTGAATTTATAGTGTATATACACAGAATAACATCAAGAGAAGCTACTGTGCTGAGTGAATAAGGCCAAATATCCCTAGCAAGCAAAAAAGGCATCCTAGCATATGGGACTTGCAGCAGCTCCATGTGAAGTGGAATCAACAGTAACTTGGCTTTGCATCCATAAATGGCAAGAAAGAGTTGATGGTGATAATAATTATAGTGCATCAGCCCGCCACATATAGCGACATGCCAAATTCACCAAAACATAACAGAATAAGCAAACAGGTGCGCCAAATTGACCTAGCCCTTGTCAGCACGCTTACATATGACTTGGAGAAACTCCACCGATATACTAGTTCACAAGAACAAGCAAAAATCGACAGTATGCCCTCGCGTATCGGCTCATTACCTCATCCAGCCATAAAAATTTATTTGGGCCTGGATTCAGAAAAGGCGCCAGATTGACGACCACACAAGTCCAGGCGTGCGAGCGGAATTGCTCACACGCACAGCTTCACTCACACCCATCTAAGATGCCAAACAAAAGAAGCAGTATTTACTTCCCCCCGTCCACCGCAACACAATCACCGTCCTTGCGTATCGCATCACAAAACCTAGTTTCTGGTGCCGGATCTAGATGGTGCGCCGGCGGCTGTTGCGCCCAAAATTCGGGGAGGCTAAATTAGGGTGAGAGTAATTCCCTGGATAACAAGAAGCTCGTACCTTTAAGTTTAAAACCTATGACGAAGATGGCGGCAGCGGCGGGGGCTGGGGGATACGGCAGGGCCGCGGTGCCGCGATAAGGTTGGAGGCGGCGACGCGCGTGACAGGGGTGGGGTGGGGTTGGAGGCTTAAGGGTGTGAGGCGTGGGCGGCGCCACGGCAAGGCGGCAGCTGGAGCTAGGACTAGGGCTAGGGCACCGGGGAAGAAGAGGGAAATTCTCAACGGGACGGCGGAGAGGAAAAGTCGCTGTGGGAAGAGATGGATTTTGACGGGGACGGGGACGACGAAAGGAAAAAAAGACAGAAATTTATCCTAAATTCATAACCAGGTGCACGTGAGTACGGAATTGATAATTACCGGATGACGTGGCCTCGCTTGGTTGGTTATTACCTCTTTTTCTTTTTACATTTGGTTGGTTATTACCTGGCCACGGAATAAACACGAAGATTACATCCGTAATAAAGCTAGAGCATCTCTACGGATCCCTTGTAATAAATAAAGCTAGAGTAAAAAATAAATCTGTTTTTGTCATCTAAACATCTCCTAACCGAACAAACTTTAGATGGGTATCCTCTCGATCCTAAAATATACTCAGCCGCAGCCGGTTGGAGTAAAAAAAGTGTTCGCTCGTCCGCACCTGCCTTTCGGTTCGCGCCGACGCGACCAGCCCTCGATTGCCACCGTTACACCCCACTGCCTTTCCTTTCTTCCTCGCCTCATCCATGTCCAACCCCGTCGCCGAGCTTCAACACGTTGGTGAGATGGTGTGGAAAACATGTTGTCGTGATAGGCCCGACGCAGCATCGCCTTGCAGGCCTTCACTTCCCGCCACACAACCCGTAGTGGTTGTCCTACGGGGCCGACGACACTCATCGTCAGTCCCCCGGCACAACCATGGTCGTCGGCCTCGCTCGCGAGCTACTCGACAACGGCCACTCAGATTACAAGTTCGGTGAGGAGGTGATGTAGCAAGGCTAGTGGATCTATCTCGATCATTATAGGTCCTCATGGTTACCGAAGATGGCGAGAAGCTTGTGGGCATCGAGGTACATGATAGGGGTGCCCGATGCCACCATCGTGAATCGCTTCCCCACGACACTGATCAAGCAGCCAAAGTCGTCATCCATTGCCGCCGCTCCCAGTCAATCTATGCGCTTGCTTGTCGTCTGTGAGTTGCTCGGGTGGTCACTATTTTCCCTTGCTTCGGTTCACCTACTAGTAGTTGTCCTCACTCCGGTCAGAAGTGTTGGGGAACGTTGCATGGGAAACAAAAAAAATCGCACGCACACGCAAGATCTATCCATGGTGATGAGCATCTACGAGAGGGAGAGTGGATCTACATACCCTTGTAGATCGCTAAGCGAGAAGCGTTAAAAAACGCGATTGATGTAGTCGAACGTCTTCGCAATCCAAATCGCCAAGCGTCCCACGATCTCATCACGATTCATCTCGCGATCCAATCATGCTCCGTCTCGCGATCCCATCACGACCCGTTCCGCAATCCAATCACGAATCGTCTCACGATCTTGATCACGGTCCTTTCGATCTAGCGCCGAACGGACAGCACCTTCGCGTTCAGCACACGTACAGCTCGATGACGATCTCCACCTTCTTGATCCAGCAAGAGGTAGCGAAGAGGTAGATGAGTTCTTTGGCAGCACAACGGTGTGGTGGCGGTGGTGGTGAACTAATCCTGCAGGGCTTCGCCTAAGCACCGTAGAACCAATCTAGAGGAGAAACAGATCTAGGAAAGAAGACGGCAGCACGTGGTAATTAGGGTTGAGTGATTTTGCCCTCTCTCCCTCCAGTATATATAGGAGGGGGGAGGGAGGCCGGGGTCCAAGGGCTGGCCCCTTTTCCTTGGCCGCAAGGAGGAGAGGAGGAGTCCTTCTCCAATCCTAGTAGGATTAGGACTCCTCCTTCCCACTTGGAAATTCTTTCCACCTTGTGTTTTTTCACCCCAGCCGCATGGGCCTTTAGTGGGGGCTTCGACCAGCCCACCAGGGGCTGGTTTTCCTCCTTCCGCAGCCCATGTGGCCCTTTGGGTCGAGACACCCCTTCCGATGGTCCCCCGACACCCTCCCGTCACTCCCGGTACACTACCGATGAGTCCAAAACTTTTCCGGTGACCAAAACGGGACTTCCTATATATCAATCTTTACCTCCAAACCATTCCGGAGCTCCTCGTGAAGTCCGAGATCTCATCCGGGACTCCGAACAACCTTCGGTCACCACCATACATAACTCTATACTGCCGAAACGTCACCGAACCTTAAGTGTGCAGACCCTGTGGATTCGAGAACTATGTAGACATGACCGAGACACCTCCACAGTCAATAACCAATAGAGGGACCCGGACGCCCATATTGGTTCCTATAGGAGATATGCCCTAGAGGCAATAATAAATGTTATTGATTATCTCCCTGTTCATAATTACGTTTATGTTCCATGCTATAACTGCAATGGTTCTCGAGTCTGCAAATAAAACGAGGCTTGAAGGAAGACTCATATGCACATGTGAAATAATAAACGGTAAAATGTATTCCTAGTCTGGCCTCTAAGACTGGCTCAAGTATTGCATGATGATCCTATTTTTCCTGATCATGGGCATGGCTATGCCGGCAATTTTGAGGGCACAATGTTAGAAGAACATTTGTGTTGAATCGACCTGAATTGATGTTATGCTATGAGATACATTCGTCATAAGTTAACGGTTAATAACACGGAGAAGTTAATGTTTGCATAATTCCTTAGACCATGAGAGTATCGAATTTCTTCATGCTTGCTCCATGAACTTTGGGGTTTATTAAACGTCATTCGTAAATGTGTGGCTATTACAGCGGCTTACGGGTTCATGGAAAAGTATGTCAAGTAACTTGATAGCTCACGATTGGGATTTGCTCCTCTGACGATGGAGAGATATCTCTGGGCCCTCTCGGTGTTACGGTATCCATCATCGTCTGGCCAGACACTTTGTGATTTGATCACGGGGATGCCGAAACACGGGAACGAGAAAAGAGAACAATACCGGTAACGAGGTAACTGACATAGTGGACAAGTTATTGTTCCATGGGGATGCCAACATGTCTCACCTCGGGTATTTGTAACATATCGCGAAGCAATAGGAATATCACACGGCAACTGGAGGTTCACTTAAATATTCATTCGTGTTGGTATAGGGGTCAATATGGGTGTACACGGCTCCGATGTTGATCATTGATCGGAAGGGGTTCCGGGTCATGTCTATACTTCACCGAACCTATAGGGTCACACGCTTAAGGGTCATCTATCTGCTGAATACTAGACAAGGAGTTCGAGAGAAAGTCACTGGAAAAGTTTTGAAGACAACGGAAAGGTTCCGGAGAGAACACCGAAAAAGTTTTAGTAAAATCGAAAAGTTGTTTCGGATAAAACCATTGATCCAAAAAGTTTTCGGCAAGTACCGGGAATGTTTTGGAGGTTGCCAGATTGGTCTGGTAATTTCTGGAATTTTTCCGGAGAATAAACCGAAAAAGGTTTTCGGAGCTATCGGAATTGTTTACCGGGTAAACGAAGATGGTTTTAAATTAGATCAGCATACCAGAAATGTTCCGGAGTGTGTCCAAATAATTTTAGAGGGTGTCGGAAATGTTTTGGAACCTTCCAGAATTTTTCAGAAGTAATAGTCGTGGAAAACATCTTGTCTCGGCGTGAGGGGACAAGATCCCACGATTCATGGGGGCTGTTTTGGGCTGTTTTGGGGGGCGCCCCTTTAGGGGGCAGCCCCCTTGTGGCTGGACAAAGTGTTGGGGGGCCATGGTGGGGGGCAGCCCCCACGAAAGGTGGGGCTGGTTGGGAGGAGGTGGGGCGCCATGTGGGGCCCTCATGTTGGGGTGCCATGGACATGGGGACATGCTTTCCCCTTGTTTTGTGGGTGCTTGTCATGTGGCTGAAATTTCAGACACCACCACCCCCTCCTTTCCCTATAAAAGGAGGTGGAGAGGAGCTCTCCCTCCTGACTCCAACTCTCTCACACAAGCCATGCATGATCTAGCATTCTCTCTCCCTCCCAGCGAAATAGTTTCGTAGAGCCGAAAGGTTGTCTGGGTTCCGGTGGGAACTAGTTCTGGACGGCGAAGCCCTGCTGGATAGATGACACCGTATGTGTGCAACTCTATAGAGAGATCGTAGTTTCGGTCTTAGTTCGAGAGTGCCTCCCGAAGGGCTGTCCGTGTGACCGTCCGAGTTTTGGAGGTCCTCCCGAAGGGCTGTCCGAGTGACAGTCCAAGTTTCGGAGGTCCTCCCGAAGGGCTGTCCGCGACACCGTCCGAGGGACTGTCCGACCGCCTCCTGGAGGGCTGTCCGCGGGGCATATGAGGGTATTCATCCTCACGGTTGGGAGGTTGTAAAATCATAGCTGCGGGGATCTGCACCACCGTTAGTCATCGACTCTACTTCCGCTGCGCTACGAATCGGTAACAAAAAGATCAAACCTTGTATGCAGTCTTCATAGTGGTCCTGGGCTAGTGTGTAGGTCAGAATTTTTTTGTTTTCTGCTACGTTACTCTACAGTGGCATCAAGAGTCGTGCTATGCGTAGATGCAGGTTGCGAACTAGAATACATAGAGATGTATGGGTATTGCATAATATAATTTTGGAGTAGATGAGATCTATTGCTGAAAATTATTTATGCGGGTAGCAGATGAAATCTGTTACCCGATGTTCCTGTTGCTTCCCCTGAATTTGTGTAGTCCTGATCTTGAAGGCACGGTGGAATCTCACAAAGTTCTGGCAATCCACGATCCTTTCATGCTGCTCCTGAGTATGCTGATTGACAGATCAACGAAGTGCTAACAGTGCTTTGGGTTCCACCATAGTTAAGAAAGATGGATGTTTCGCAGACGAAAGGGCAATGCAGATGTTATCTGCACGGGGGTCACGCGTATGACAAAGTTTAGTATGGGGCTCGAGATTTTATTATCTCGTGTTTCATACACCCTGGAAAGTTAATCTAGCAACTTGAATTATCATACTTGATGATGGACGTTGGTAGCTTAGGTTTATTTTGAAACCTTAAAAGCCACGTAAAACAAGTTTTTGCATGGACCGATTAGAGGCGTCTAACTTGGTTTTGCAGGATGGTTTGCATGTGCATGTGATGTGGTATAGTAGTATTCATAATAATTTTATTATGTATGAGATGACTATATGATGTAAATTGATTAACATGACCTGCGTGTCATGATTCGGCATGATGGCTGGAGCCATATGATTGCACTTTAATGACCTACGTGTCAACCTTATGTAGTGCACTTATTTTATTAGCTATAGAGATAGCAATATTATCTGGTGCATCGACAAGGTGGTGGCAATCTTCGCGAAGGTGAACATCGACGCGAATGCCGAAGACGAAGAAATACAAGACTTCTCCGTCAAAAAGGGCTATACCATATCATGCTATTATGAATTGCCTGAGATGTTTATCCCTTATGATGCACCCTTTTGATTGCGCGGTAGTCTCTTTTATTAGGGTGATCTCTCACAAAATATCAAGTAGTTAGTGTTCTTCCAAGTGTAGCACCATCACGGCATCTTTCCTTTCGGGGTATCACATGGATACATGGGTACGAACGATTGTACGGGTGTGAGGCGGGTGAGTTGAGACCTCGCAGCGTGATCACTTGGTTATCTTGACGTTCAGGCATGAAAGTCATGAGCTCGGAACACACGCATCGAAAGATGAATAAGAGTCACATAGAGATGTGATTGACAAGTTGGCCTACCGATTACAATTCTCGTCACTTGAGATGGATACATCCTTGGCGTTGAATTGTAATATGGATCTTGAACCATTCACGATCAATTATGAGAGATATTGATTTGAGTGGGAGCGCACTATAGAATTGAATTCTTTTAATTCTCAGTGCAATTAATTTTGAACAATGTCTAAGTGTGATTTGCATAATAGTTGTAGAATAATGGCTCGCGTTTCCACCTTCCCTATTAAAATTGAATAGTTGTTAGATATCTGGTTAAAACTTTATGGTTGGTAGCGTAATGTGAGGATTGTCCTCAATAGTGCCGAGAAGGACTTTGTCCTATCACATGCTTTCGATATTCTCCCGCTAATGCTATGGATCATGTGACTCTCGTCCTTCAATCCAAAAGCTAGAATTCTGTTTCAGTCAAGTGCAATACGTTTGCTTCCATGAGACCCGAACTTCGAAAGTTTGGATAGTTATGTGATATTCATGGAATCTGAAAATCATTTTCAAAGACAGACAAAGGCTAAAAGATATGAGATATCCAAAGCAATGTTTGTTTGCAAACTATTAGTAAAGGAGTTTACTATGCATTAGACTGATAAGAGAGGGATCCAGGAGAACGCGTGTCATATGATGAAAGGTGAATAAAACAACAACTTAAAGAGAAACGAAGTGTCCGAAGGATGTTAGTAAGACTTTCACGCCTAGGAAGTCCGGGGCTAATGCCACTCTTAAGTTGGATGCTTCTTCTGAGAGTAGGAGAGATACTAAAAGTTAACTTGTTAGAAGTATAATGACAAAAGGAAAGAAGACTGGAATATCTAGCTCATGTATGAATGTCATACAAGTTTTTGATGTATAGAAGGTTGGTCAAAGATATAGTTCTTGGGAATTATGGTTAAACATGTTAATCACTAATTCTTGGGTATTGTGAGTTAATCACAAAGATACCCGCTCGATTGCATTCTGTTGCAACTCGATGTAAGAACTAGTACGGCCTGAAAGACTAGCCAGGGATGAGGTTTAGATACACGCAGGGAACATAGTAAATGTTACTATGCCTTCCATCGGTGTATTCCCTATGTATTAAGGTTCATAAATCATTTTAGAGTTTCATACTCTAGACCTTTGCATAAGGTATCTTGCAAGAAGGTTGTTCATAAGAGAACTTTTCATGTTCGGTGTTATGAATAACATAAGGGCCATACTTTCATTATGAATGAGATGTATGTTATGAATATTGATAATAATACATTACCATTGGGTTTACTTTTATAATTTATTTTAGAGTTTCATACACTCTATCCCATTGCACAATGTTTGTTGCAAAAGAGTTGTTCATAAAAACAACAATTGTTGTTCAGTGTTATGAATAACATGAAGGGCCATGCTTCCATCCTAGATGGGATGTATGTTATGAATATTGATGGAAATATGATACATCCATAACACTGATGCTAAATGTCGCAAGACTAAAAGAATACCACACAGGTGTGGCACTGCATTTGGTCACAATGGAGAAACCAGCAAGGAAAATTCCATTATGATGGATTTTGAATCATCCGACACTTGCAACTTTCCTCTAAAAAGTGAAGTGACTAAAATACCGTTCATAGGCCATAAGGAACGAGCAAAGAACATATTGGTAATCATACATTATGATGTGTGTAGTCCAATAAATGTTGTTGCAAGTAGTGGATTTATCTATCTTCAGAAATGACTCGAGTAGATATATGGATATTTACTTGATGAGACGTGAGTCTGGATCTTTTTGAAATCATTCGAAAGGTTGTCAAAATGAAGAGAAAATATTGTAACAAGAAAAATATGTTTCTACAATTTGATTGTAGAAAGGAATATTTGAGTTACAAGTTTAGCAAATGTGTGATGAGTTGTGAAAAGAGTTTCATAACTTGCACCTCCCGGAACACCACTGCAAGGTGGAAAGTTCATGAAGATCTAATCGAACCATTTATGACATGGTAAGATCAAAGATGACATAAATAAATTTGCCATTATACCTTTTTAAAGTGATGCTTTAGAGACTGCGACTTTTACACTAAAAAGAGCTCCATCAGGTCTATTGAAATGACATCATGGTATGGTACACCCAACCATGTTATATCTTTTCTTAACATTTGGAATATGGGGCTTGTGTAAAAGGTTACAAACCTATTCCAAATCAGACAAGTGCTACTTTGTAGGTTATCCCAAGAAAATGGGTATTCCTCCCTCAACTATATAGAAGCAAATAGGTTTGCCACAAAGGATGGTATGCTTTTTGAAGGAAATAGTTCTTTCAAAAGGGGTGAGTGGGAGAACACTACAACTCGACGAGATAAACAGTATCTTCGTCATCAATTCAAAGGAAAGGAACCTTGGAAGTGATTCCAGGGTTTCCTACTGCGACTAATACGGAAGTCTCTACAATAAAATGTATGGACTTCGGTCGAACTTGCAGCTGAACCTCGTAGGCAAGGCTCGTGCAAACCTCTCAGGTGCACAAAAGAGATATTGTTGTTGGACAACAATATACCTACGATACACAAGGAAGCGGTGATGAGCCCTGAATCCGGAATTGGCTAAATGCCAATACAATCCGAAATAGTTTGCATATAAATGTTTCAAGATTAAAATCTTGATAGACCTTTCGGAAGACTTAGAGTCTAGTGAATATTTATGGAACTAAAACCTGATGCAGATAAAAATGTTTTATCCATAAAGCTCAACTTCTTGAAATAACAAGTTCAAGGAGTTGACTACGATGAGGTTGTTTCACCGTAGTGATGCTTAAAGTTGGTTCGGGTTAAACTAGCAATTAATACATTTTTCAATCATGAGATATGAAACATGGATAATGAAAGGATTTCCATCTGATGGAAATGTAACCAAGGACTTGCATGTGTTACAGTCCAAGGTATTTTGTCAGTCCAGAGGATGCTAGTAAGGTTGCAAACTTCAGAGTTCCAGCGATGGACAGAAGAGAGCAAAATGGAGTTGGAATCTTCGTGTTTTGATGAAATGGTCAAAGGGGTTTGACTTCATCAATGGGTAACGAAGATGCTTGTAATTCAAGAAATTAAGTGGGAGCATAATAATATTTCTAAAAACCTTGTGTGCTTAACACATTGTTAATTGGAAATAAATTTCTTGACACGAATTAGGACTTCATTTGAAAAGGGTTTTTTCGATGAAGTGCTTGGGCTAAATAGCCTTAATATTGGGCATGATGATCTATGGAGATAGATTTACCTAACAGGGCTAAGCAATGAATACATATTGACAAGATGCTAAAACCTTTTAGTATTTAAAGTGCCAAGGAGTGATTCTTGCCGAAGTCACATGGAAAGAGTTTTTGCAAGGCTCAGTGTCCCAAAACACTGGTGAGTAAAATACATGATGGTGATTCCACACACTTGTGTTTGGATTAATCATGTATTCCATGGTATGTAAAAACAACCATATATGTCCGATACTCCCAAACTGTTGCGAGTATAGATACCAAAGTGATCAAAGTACTGATCAAAGGACAACAGTGAAATATGTCATTGAGTACTAAAGTAGCACTGATGACATGTTTTCTCGCAAGCGGAGATCATGAAGAGTTTGTTGTAAAAGGTTACATTGATACAGTCTTCATCTATGCTCCATGCGATTTTCGATTCAAATTAAGGGTTTCGTGTAATACACAACATGGTGGCACGGTAGTTGGAAATTGTTCCAAACAAGATACTATAGCGAATTCTATAACAAAGTCTAAGTATGTTGACGCTTTAGAAGCGACAAAGAAGTTGTTGAATCATATAGTTCATTCATGAACTTAGTATGGTTCCAAGATGGCTTTGATCTATGGGACACTATTGCAGATAGTTGCTCCATAGCTCAGTGTGAGGAATCAGGTTTTGACCAATGATTCACACATATGCAAAGCCAAGTCCACACAAAATATGAATTTTGTGGAAGCGTGAAAACGCAAGGATATGCAAAGTTACACACGGAGCTGAAGTTGTCAAATCCGTTGGACATCAGGCTATACCACAAGCGAAGCATAGTTTACACCAGTATGCCATAGGTGTAAAGTGCATTAGCATTGACTAGATTATTGACTCTAGTGCAAGTGGGAGTCTGTAGGAGATATGCCCTAGAGGCAATAATAAATGTTATTGATTATCTCCCTGTTCATAATTATGTTTATGTTCCATGCTATAAATGCAATGATTCTCGAGTCTGCAAATAAAACGAGGCTTGAAGGAAGACTCATATGCACGTGTGGAATAATAAACGGTAAAATGTATTCCTAGTATGGCCTCTAAGACTGGCTCAAGTATTGCATGATGATCCTGTTTTCCTGATCATGGGCATGGCTATGCCGGCAATTTTGAGGGCACAATGTTAGAAGAACATTTGTGTTGAATCGACCTGAATTGATGTTATGCTATGAGATACATTCGTCATAAGTTAATGGTTAATAACACAGAGAGGTTAATGTTTGCATAATTCCTTAGACCATGAGAGTATCGAGTTTCTTCATGCTTGCTCCATGAACTTTGGGGTTTGTTAAATGTCATCCGTAAATGGGTGGCTATTACGGCGGCTTACGGGTTCATGGAAAAGTATGTCAAGTAACTTGATAGCTCAAGATTGGGATTTGCTCCTCTGACGATGGAGAGATATCTCTAGTCCCTCTCGGTGTTACATTATCCATCATCGTCTGGCCAGACACTTTGTGATTTGATCACGGGGATGCCGGAACACGGGAACGAGAAAAGAGAACAATATCGGTAATGAGGTAACTAGCATAGTGGACAAGTTGTTGTTCCACGGGGATGCCAACATGTCTCACCTCGGGTATTTGTAACATATCGTGAAGCAACAGGAATAGCACACGACAACTGGAGGTTCTCTCGAATATTCATTCGTGTGGGTATAGGGGTCAATATGGGTGTCCACGGCTCCGATGTTGATCATTGATCGGAAGGGGTTCCGGGTCATGTCTATACTTCACCGAACCTATAGGGTCACACACTTAAGGGTCATCTATCTGCTGAATACCAGACAAGGAGTCCGAGAGAAAGTCACTGGAAAAGCTTCGAAGACAACAGAAAGGTTCCGGAGAGAACACCGAAAAAGTTTCGGTAAAATCGAAAAGTTGTTTCGGATAAAACCATTGATCCAAAAAGGTTTAGGCAAGAACCGGGAATGTTTTGGAGGTCACCAAATTGGTCTGGTAATTTTAGGATTTTTTTTGGAGAATAAACCGAAAAAGGTTTCCAGAGCTGCTAGAATTGTTTACCGGGTAAACGAAGATGGTTTTAAATTAGACCACCATACCGGAAATGTTTTGGAGCACTTCCAGATAATTTTAGAGGGTGCCAGAAATGTTGTGGAACCTTCTGGAATTTTTCAGAAGTAATAGTCGCGGAAAACATCTTGCCCCGGCGTGAGGGGACAAGATCCCACGATTCATGGGGGTTGTTTTGGGCTGTTTTTGGGGGCGCCCCCTTTAGGGGGCAGCCCCCTTGTGGCTGGACAAAGTGTTGGGGGGTCCCATGGTGGGGGGGCACAAAAGGTGGGGCTGGTTGGGAGGTGGTGGGGCGCCATGTGGGGCCCCCATGTTGGGGTGCCATGGACAAGGGGACATGCTTTCCCCTTGTTTTGTGGGTGCTTGTCATGTGGCTGAAATTTCAGCCACCACCACCCCCTCCTTCCCCTATAAAAGGAGGTGGAAAGGAGATCTCCATCCTGACTCCAACTCTCTCACACAAGCCATGCATGATCTGGCATTCTCTCTCCCTCCCAGCGAAATAGTTTCGTAGAGCCGAAAGGGTTCCGGTGGGAACTAGTTCTGGACGGCGAAGCCCTGCTGGATAGATGACACCGTATGTGTGCAATTGTGTAGAGATATTGTAGTTTTGATCTTAGTTCGAGAGTGCCTCCCAAAGGGCTGTCCGTGTGACCGTTCGAGTTTTGGAGGTCCTCCCGAAGGGCTGTCCGAGTGATAGTCCAAGTTTCGGAGGTCCTCCCGAAGGGCTGTCCGCGACACCGTCCGGGGACTATCCGACCGCCTCCTGAAGGGCTGTCAGTGGGGCAGATGAGGCTATTCATCCTCGCGGTTGGGAGGTTCTAAAATCCTAGCTGCGGGGATTGCACCGCCATTCGTCATCGAGTCTACTTCCGCTGCGCTACGAGTCGGTAACGAAAAGATCAAACCTTGCATGCAGTCTTCATAGTGGTCCTGGGCTGGTGCGTAGGTTGGATTTTTTTTCATTTTCTATTGTGTTACCCTACAGTCCCTACATATTCTACGAAGATCTTTGTCGGTTGAACCTCTATGTCAAGGATTCAGTTAATCCCGTATGTTGTTCCCTCTGTTCTTCGGTATGTTACTTGCTCGAGATTTGATCGTCGGTATCTCTATACCTAGTGCAATCTTGTTACCGGCAAGTCTCTTTACTCATTTCGTACTACAAGATCCCGTGGCTAACACTTAGCCACGTTGCTTTCAAGGCTTATTGTGATGTTGTATTACCGAGTGGGCCCTAAGATACCTCTCCGTCACACGGAGTAACAAATCCCAGTCTTGATCCATGCCAACTCAACAGACACCCTCAGAGATACTTGTAGAGCACCTTTATAGTCACCTAGTTACATTTTTGATACACACAAGGTACTCCTTCAGTGTCAGTGAGTTTCATGATCTCATGGTCATAGGAACAGATACTTGGCATGCAGAAACTGTAGCAATAAACTGACACGATCATATGCTATGTTTATAGTTTGGGTCTTGTCCATCACATCATTCTCCTAATGATGTGATCCTATTATCAAATGACATCTCATGTCCATGGCTAGGAAACCTTAATCATCTTTGATCCACGAGCTAGCCTGAGTTTCTGATCAATACAATTCTAGCATGGATAATAAACGATTATCATGAACAAGGAAATATGATAATAAATAATTTATTATTGCCTCTAGGGCATATTTCCAACAGTCTCCCACTTGCACTAGAGTCAGTAATCTAGTTCACATCACCATGTGATTTACATTGTTATGAATCTAACACCCAATGAGTTCTAGGGTTCGATCATGCTTTGCATGTGAGAGAGGTCTTTAGTCAATGGGTCTGCGACATTCAGATCCGTGTGTACTTTGCAAATCTCTATGTCATACTATAGACACTACTACCACACTCCACTTGGAGCTATTCCAAATGGCTGCTCCACTATACGTATACGGATTGCTACCCGGAGTCATCTGGATTGGTGTTAAAGCTTGCATCGATGTAACCCTTTACGACGAACTCTTTATCACCTCCGTAATCGAGAAATATTTCCTTAGTCCTCTAGTTACTAAGAAATATTTCCCTTGCTCAACTTCACACCTTACAAATAAGGAAGAACTCTTTTTTTTTACTGATCCATTTTGAACTCTTTCAAAATCTTGTCAAGGTATGTACTCATTGAAAGTTTTATCACACGTCTTGATATACCTTTATAGATCAAGATGCCAAATATTTAAGTAGCTTCATTCCAGGTTTTCCTTTGAAAAACTCCTTTTCAAACAACCCTTTATGCTTTCCAGAAATTCTACATCATTTTTGATCAACAATATGTCATCCACATATACTTATCAGAAATTCTATAGTGCTCCCACTCACTTTATTGTAAATACAAGTTTCTCATAAACTTTGTATAGACTCAAAAACTTTGATCACCTCATCAAAGCATATATTCCAACTCTGAGATGCTTGCTCCAGCCCATAGAAGGATCACTGGAGCTTGCACACCTTTTAGCATCCTTAGGGCCGACAAAACCTTCTGGTTGTATCTCATACCACCTTTCCTCAAGGAAGGAAACGATGTTTTGACATCCATTTGCCAGATTTAACAATTGAAAAATGCAGCAACTGCTAACATAATTCCAACAAACTTTAGCATCGCTACGGGTGATAAAGTCTCATCGCAGTCAACTCCTTGAACTTGGCGGAAACTTCTTTGCGACAAGTCGAGCTTTATAAATGGTGACATTCACCATCAGCATCCGTCTTCATCTTAAAGGTCCATTTGTCTCAACGACCTGCCATTCAACGAGCAAGTCTACCAAAGTCCATACTTGGTTTTCGTACATGGATCCTTTCTCGGATTTCATGGCCTCTAACCATTTGTTGGAATCTGGGCCCATCGTCGCTTCTCCATAGTTCGTAGGTTCATCGTTATCCAACAACATGACCTCCAAGACAGGGTTGACGTACGTGTCCTTGTCGACCTACGAGGTTTGATAGTAACTTGATCCGAAGCTTCATGATCACCATCATTAACTTCCTCTTCAACTCACGTATGTTCTAGAGAAACATCTTTCTGTGATGCGCTACTCTCTGGTTGAAACAAAGGTTCAACAACCTCATCAAGTTCTATCTTCCTCCCACTCAATTCTTTCGAGAGAAACTCTTTCTTGAGAAAGGACCCGTTTTTAGCAACAAACACTTTGCACTCGGATCTGAGATAGAAGGTATACCCAACCGTTCTTAGGGTATCCTATGAAGTTGCACTTTTCCGCTTTGGGTTCGAGCTTATCAGACATAAGTGTCGCATTCCCGAACTCTGAGAAATGAAAGCTTAGGTTTCTATCAAACCATAATTCATACGGTGTCATCTCAACGGATTTAGATGGTTCCCTATTTAAAGTGAATGTAGTTGTCTCTAATGCATAACCCCAAAACGATAGTGGCAATACGATAAGAGACGTCATAGTATGCACCATATCCAATAGAGCACGACTATGACGTTCGGACACACCATCACACTATGGTGTTCCAGGTGGCGTGAGTTGTGAAACAACTTTCACATTGTCTTAAGTTGTATACCAAACTCGTAACTCAGATATTCACCTCCACGATCATATCGTAGACATTTTTATCTTCTTGTCACAATGATCTTAAAACTTCATTCTGAATTTGTTTAAACTTTTCAAACATTTTAGACTTGTGTTTCATTAAGTAAATATACTCATATATACTCAAATCATCAGTGAAGGTAAAAATACAATGATATCCACTGCACGGTACTACACTCATTGGATAGCATACATCAACATGTATTATTTCCAATAAGTTACTAGCCCGCTCCATCATATCGAAAACGGGGTCTTTAGTCATCTTGCCCATGAGGCATGGGCCACATGTCTCAACCGATTCGAAATCGAATGAGTCCAAAGATCCATCGGCATGGAGTTTCTTCATGCGATTTATACCAATATGACATTTAGCGGTAGTGCCACAAGTATGTGGTACTATAATTATTAACTTTGCATATTTTGGCAACAATGTTATGAACATGTGTATTACTACAATCAAGATTCAATAAACCATTATCATTGGGTGCATGACCATTGAAGGTATTATTCATGTAAACAGAATAACCATTATTCTCTAACTTAAATGAATAACTGTATTACAATAAACACGATCTAATCACGTTCATGCTCAACGCAAACACCAAATAACATTTATTTAGGTTCATCACTAATCCTGAGGGTAGAGAGAGCATGCGATGGTGATCACATCAACCTTGGAAAAACACTTCCAACACACAGTCACCTTACCCTTAGTTAGTCTCTGTTTATTCCGTAGCTTTTACTTCGAGTTACTAACGTTTAGCAATCGAACCGGTACAATACCTAGGTGCTACTAGGAGTACTAGCATGGTACACATCAATAACACATATATCAAATATACTTCTGTCGACGATGCCAGTCTTCTTGTCTACCAAGTATCTAAGGTTGTTCCGCTTCAGCGACCGTTCTCCTCATAATAGAGTCACTTAGTCTCGGGTTTGGGTTTAACCTTGGGTTTCTTCACTGGAGCAGCAACTGACTTGCCATCCATGAAGTTTCCCTCCTAGCCCCTGTCATACTCGAAACTAGTGGTTTCACTAACCATCAACACTTGATGCTCCTTCTTGATTTCTACCTTCATGGTTTCAAACATCGCGAATAGCTCAGGGACCATTATTTCCATCCCTGACATTTTATAGTTCATCACGAAGCTCTAGTAGCTTAGTGAAAGTGACTTGGAGAACTACATCAATCACCATCTTATCTGGAAGATCAACTCCCACTCGATTCAAGTGATTGTAGTACCCAGACAATCTGAGCACATGCTCACCGATTGAGCTATTCTCCTTCATCTTGCAGGCAAGGAATCTTGTTGGAGGTCTCATACCTCTAAACACGGGCACGAGCCTGAAATCCAATTTCAGCTCTTGGAACATCACATATGCTCCGTGACGTTCAAAACGTCTTTAGAGCCTCAATTCTAAGCCGTAATGCATGACACACTGAACTATCAAGTAGTTATCACAACGTGCCTGTCAGATGTTCACAACATCCATAGACAACGCTAGAGGGGGTGGCGCACCGAGCGGTGCATTAAGGACATAAGCCTTCTATGCAGCAATGAGGACAATCCTCAGATCACGGACCCAGTCCGCATTATTGCTACCATCATCTTTCAACTCTATTTCTCTAGGAACATATAAAAAATTCAAGGGAGCTACAACGCGAGCTAGTAATCTACAACATAATTTGCGAAGACATTTTAACTATATTCATGATAATCAGTTTAGTTAATCATATTACTTAAAAACTCCCACTCAAATTGACATCCCTCTGGTCATTCGAGTGTCACATGATCCACATCCACCAACTCAAGTTCGATCATCACGTGAGTTGAGGTGGTTCCATGGTGAACATCTTCATGGTGATCATATCTACTATATGACTCATGTTTGACCTTTCAGTCTCATGTGTTTTGAGGCCATGTCTGTACATGCTAGGCTCGTCAAGTTTAACCCGAGTGTTCTGCACATGCAACACTGGCTTGCACTCATTGTATATGAACATAGAGTCTATCACACCCGATCATCATGTGGTGTCTCGACACGACTAACTTTCGCAACGATGCACACTCAGGAAGAACACAATTCGTCTTGAAATTTAAGTGAGGGATCACCTAATAATGCTAGCTCGTCCTAAGCAAAACAAGGTGCATAAAAGGATTAACATCACATGCAAATCATAAGTGACATGATATGGCCATGAACTTGTGCTTTTGATCTTCATCTCAAAGCACCGACATGACCTCCATCATCACCGACATGACACCATGATCTCCATCATCTTAATCTCCATCAAAGTGTCACCATAGGGGTTGCCGTGCCGACTGTTGCTTCTATTGGAAATATGCCCTAGAGGCAATAAATAAAGTTTTTATTATTATATTTCCTTGTTCATGATAATCGTTTATTATCCATGCTATAATTGTGTTGATTGGAAACTAAATACATGTGTGGATACATGGACAACACCATGTCCCTAGTAAGTCTCTATTGGACTACCTCGTTGATCAAAGATGGCTATGGTTTCCTGGTCATAAACAAGAGTTGTCATTTGATAACAGGATCACATCATTAGGAGAATGACGTGATGGACAAGACCCAAACTACAAACGTAGCATATGATCGTGTTAGTTTATTGCTATGGTTTTCTGCATGTCAAGTATCTGTTCCTATGACCATGAGATCATGCAACTCACTGACACCGGAGAAGTACCTTGTGTGTATCAGATGTTGCAACGTAACTGGGTGACTATAAAGGTGCTCTACAGGTATCTCCGAGGATGTCTGTTGAGTTAGCGTGGATCAAGACTGGGATTTGTTACTCCGTGTGATGGAGAGGTATCTCAGGGCCCATTCGGTAATACAACATCACAACAAGCCTTGCAAGCATTGTGACTAAAGTGTTAGCCACAGGATCTTGTATTACGAAACGAGTAAAGAGGCTTGCCGGTAACGAGACTGAACTAGGTATGAAGATACCGATGACCGAGTCTCGGGCAAGTAACATACTGAAGAACAAAGGGAACAACATACGAGATTATCTAAATCCTTGACATAGAGGTTCGACCGATAAAGATCTTCGTATAATATGTAGGAACCAATATGGGCATCCAGGTCCCGCTATTGGTTATTGACCGTAGAGGTGTCTCGGTCATGTCTACATAGTTCTCGAACCCGCAGGGTCTTCACACTTAAGGTTCGGTGACGTTTCGATATAGATGAGTTATGTATGTTGGTGAACGAAGGTTGTTCGGAGTCCTGGATGAGATCGCGGACATAACGCGGAACTCCGGAATGGTCCGGAGGTGAAGATTCATATATAGGATGTTCCGTGTTGGTCACCGGGAAAAGTTCGAGCGTCACCGGTAATGTACCGAGGCTGCCGGAAGGGTTCCGAGGGTCCACCAGAAGGGGCCACCAGCCTCGAAGGGACCCATGGGCCGTGAGAGAAGGCGCGCCAGTCCCTGGTGGGTTGGTCGCCCCTCTCACAAGGGCCCATGCGGCCGAAGGGTGGAGGAGGGAAACCCTAAGGGGGTCGGCCACCCTGCCTTGGGGGCCAAGCCACCCCTTGGTCGCCGTCCCCTCCGCCGCCACCCCTAGGGGTGGGAACCCTAGGGCGCAGGACCTTCCCCCTATATATATGAGAGGGAGGAGGGCAGCCGCACCATAAGCCACGACGCAGCCCTTCCTCCCTCCCCGATTGCTTCTCCTCTAGTAGATTGATTCAACGCCACTTAGCGAAGCTCTGCCGGATCAGCTCCACCACCACCACCGCCACACCGACATGCTGACGAAGAACCCATCTACCTCTCCGCTCCTTCTTTCTAGATCAAGAAGGCGGAGATCTTCATTGAGCTGCATGTGTTCTGAACACGGAGGTGTTGTCCGTTCGACACTTGATTGGGAGTTCGTGGGACGGCTTGCGATTCGGATCGCGGAGACATACGACTACATCAACCGTGTTCTTTAACACTTCCGCTTAGTGATCTACAAGGGTATGTGTATCTAATCTCTCCTCTCGTGGATGCTCATCTCCTAGATTGATCTTGGTGAAGCGTAGAATTTTTTTTGTTTCGCATGCAACGTTCCCCAGCAGTGGCATCATGAGCTAGGTCTATGTGTAGATGAGATCACGAGTAGAACACAAAGGAGTTTTTGGGCGTTGATTCTTAGATTGGTTTCTCCCTTGGTCATGTTTTGATTCAACGGTATTGTGGGATGAAGCGACACGGACCAACCTTACTCGTACACTTACGAGAGACCGGTTCCATCGACTGACGTGTGACTCTGTTGCACAAAGATGGCTGGCGGGTGTCTATCTCTCGTACTTTAGTTGGATTAGATTTGACAAAGGCGGTCCTTGAGAAGGTTGAATAGAAATTTGAGTATCATCGTTATGGTTTATGCATAGGTGAGAATTGTTCTTGCTAGATACCCGTAGCAGCCACGTAAAACATGCAACAACAATTAGAGGACGTTTAACTTGTTTTGGCAGGGTATGTTGTGATATGATATGGCCAAATCATGATGAGATATATGGGATGTATGATATGATCATGTTTTGTATAGAATATCACGACTTGCATGTCGATGAGTACGGCAACCGGCAAGAGCCATAGGGTTGTCTTTAATTATTGTATGACCTGTGTGTCAATCGTTAAGCGCTATGTAATACTTTACTTTATCGCTAAGCGGTAGCAATAGTAGTATAAGCATGGTGGGTATGACAACCTCGATGGCGACACAATGATGGAGATCATGGTGTTATGCCGGTGACGATGGAGATCATGCCGGTGCTTTGGAGATGGAGATCAAAAGCACAAGTTCATGGCCATATCATGTCACTTATGATTTGCATGTGATGTTAATCCTTTTATGCACCTTGTTTTGCTTAGGAAGACAGTAGCATTATAAGGTGATCCCTCACTTAAATTTCAAGATGAATTGTGTTCTCCCCGAGTGTCCACCGTTGCGAAAGTTCGTCGTGTCGAGACACCACGTGATGATTGGGTGTGATAGACTCTATGTTCATATACAACGAGTGCAAGCCAGTGTTGCTCATGAGGAACACTCAGGTTAAACTTGACGAGCCTAGCATGCACAGACGTGGTGGTTATCGTTATTTTCTCACCTTCACCGATGAATTAAGTAGATATGGGTATATTTACTTAACGAAACAGAAGTCTGAAGTGTTTGAAAAGTTCAAGCAATTTCAGAGTGAAGTTGAGAATCATCATAACAAGAAGATTAAATTCCTGACATCTGATCGAGGAGGAGAATATCTAAGTTGTGAGTTCAGCAATCACTTAAGACAATGTGGAATTGTTTCACAATTGACACCGCCTGAAACACCACATCGTAATGGTGTGTCCGAATGTCATAATCGAACCTTATTAGATATGGTGCATTCTATGATGTCTCTTGCCGATTTGCCACTATCGTTTTGGGGTTATGCATTAGAGACAACTACATTCACTGTAAGTAGGCACCATTGAAATCCATTGAGACGACGCCATATGAACCGTGGTTTGGCAAGAAGCCAAAGTTGTCATTTCTAAAAGTTTGGGGATGTGATGCTTATGTCAAAAAGCTTCAGCCTGAAAAGCCGGAACCCAAAGCAAAAAGATGCGTCTTCATAGGATACCCAAAAGAGACAGTTGGGTATACCTTCTATCTCAGATCCGAAGGCAAAGTGTTTGTCGCTAGAAATGGAACATTTCTTGAGAAAGAATTTCTCTCGAAAGAATTGAGTGGGAGGAAGATAGAAGTTGATGAGGTCTCTGAACCTTTGATTCAACCAGAGAGTAGTGCAACACAGAAAGATGTTTCTGTGGAGCCTACGGTAGTTGAAGGGGAAGTTAATGATGATGATCATGAAGCTTCAGATCAAGTTACTATTGAGCCTCATAGGTCGACAAGGGCACGTACTGCTCCTGAGTGGTACGACAACCGTTTCTTGGAGGTCATGTTGTTAGACAACGATGAATCTATGAGCTATGGAGAAGCAATGATGGGCTCAGATTTCGAGAAATGGTTAGAGGCCATGAAATCCGATATGGGATCCATGTATGAAAACAAAGTGTGGACTTTGTAAGTATTACCTGAAGGGCGAAAGGCCATTCAGAATAAATGGATCTTTAAGAGGAAGACACACACGGACGGTAATGTCACCGTCTATAAAGCTTGACTTGTGGCAAAGAGTATTTCACAAGTTCAAGGAGTTGACTACGATGAGACCTTCTCACCCGTAGCGATGCTTAAGTCCGTCAGAATCATGTTGGCAATAGTTGCATATTTCGACTATGAAATTTGGCAGATGGATGTCAAAACAGCGTTCCTCAACGGTTTCCTTAAGGAAGAGTTGTATATGATACAACCGAAAGGTTTTTTTGATCCAGAGAATGCTGAAAAAGTTTGCAAACTCCAACGATCCATTTATGGACTGGTGCAAGCATCTCGGAGTTGGAATCTGCGCTTTGATCAAGTGATCAAAGCGTTCGGGTTTATACAAGTTTACGGAGAAGCTTGTATTTACAAGAAAGTGAGTGGGAGCTTTGTAGCGTTTCTAATATTATATGTGGATGACATATTTTTGATTGGAAACAATATAGAAATGCTATAAAGCGTGAAGGAATATTTGAACAAGAGTTTTTCAATGAAGGACCTAGGAGAAGCTGCTTTCATATTGGGACAATTGCATTCTTGCCCCTAGTTGGTTCCGACCCCTGGGTTTTACCCTTAGTTTTCGGGCATGCTCAGTTTTGCCCTTAGTTTTTCCCCTCCGTCTGCTCGAATGCCCTTATGTCATGGCTCCATCCTGTCAATGCCGTTTGACCACGGCAGAGCGTCGTTTTGGACATTTTTGCCCTTGGTGTAGATACCACGAGTCAACAAGGACTAGTCAAAGGTGGTTGGGGTCCATGTGTCATTGAAACTAGGCTAAGCTAGCACTAATCTAATCAAACACTAATGGACCCACTTGGAAGTGGGCTATTAGCCCCACTAACTAAACCTAAACTACATCCTAAGCTAATCAGGCACGGCGAAAAAACACATGATGAGGAGAGGGACACCGACTCAGGCATGGCCACCGCAAGCATGCACGGCTAGTCGTTGGAGCTCGTCAAAGCTCGGAGTGCGGGCATGTAACACTGTGCGTGAGAGGCACACGGGAGCCGCGGGCTGCACGCGTGGTGTAGCCGGTGAGCCACCATCGATGCCACATACGAGCGCAACCGACAAGCCGCCATCGGAGCTCACCATGTGGCCGCAGAACATCGCGTGAGGCTGATGGGAGGAGCACGGGAACTACGGGTCGCACCTGATGTGCAGCGGGAGAAACTTAGGGGGGGCTCACGCATGCGGAACCAGAGGAGGGAGCTCGGTGGAGCTTGGCATGCAGACACGTTGGTCGTCTACACAGCCGACGGCTTCGCCGATCCCCAAGAAGGTGTCTTAGAGGTTCGTAGTCACCCCAGGAGCATCTCAGTCAATCGAATCGATAAAGGGAGGATGAAATCATCGCCCTAGTCATCATATTCTCCACCTCTGATTGTCGGCCACCATCAGTCGATCTCTGGATCCTCAAAGACCCGACCGTCATGGCGTACTTCATAGGCTTCAGAACGTCTGAGGGAGTCCTGGATTAGGGGGTCCTCGGATAGCCGACCTATTGTTATGGGCCGGACTATGAGGGCTACTTACCGAACACCGGAAGATTTTAAGCCCCGGTCTCTAGGATGGAGGCTTCAAGGAGCACGGCTTGCGCTCCACGTTTGATATAGTAAATAGGCATGTTTATCTCTTCGGCATGTAACCGACCATGTGTAAACCCTAGGCATCCTCGACATCTATATAAGTCGAAGGGTTTTAGGGTGTAAGGAGAGAACGACTCGTCTAGGGTTAGCTATACGATCTCAGGGTAGATCAACTCTGTAACCCCTCATACCATCAATTCAACCAAGCAGGACGTAGGGTATTACCTGCATAGGAGGGCCCGAACCTGGGTAAACTCGTGTCCCCTTCGTCTCCTATTGTCATCGATTCTAGTCTCACATTTCGGGACCCCCTACTCGAGATCCGCCAGTTTCGACATCGACATTGGTGATTTCATTGAGAGTTCCTCTGTGAGCAAGATGGAATCGACAACTCGCCTTGTTATCAATTAAGAGGTCCGCAACATGGACATTTTCGTCCCCGGACATATCTTCGCCTTCGGCAGCATTGTGTTGCATGCTAATTCCGATGGCCATCTAGGCCGCGTTGAGAACTTCGCCCCTGATTGAGAGGTCAGATTCAGAAGCTTAGAGTTATCCGTCGATTCTCGGGGTGACTTGTCATTAATCGGGCTCACAGCTTCGCCTGTAGCCTCCCAGGACTCTGAGGCCTTAACCTCGAGCCCCTTCTTCGGACATGCCGATGGGGTCACCCACGACGATAAGCCGATTTATTATCCCGGTCCGTCCATTAAGCCAGATGACCGGACATGTGTTCTTTCCAAACACTCCCCATGGTTGGACGTCATGGAGGTTAGCTCCACGAGTTCCGAACATCTCGACCCGATCGGGCCCTCAGCGGTCGATGGGGCCCGGGAGCGATTCTCGTCGATGAAGATCGCCGACGATCCAGCTCCGATCTACGCTCGATTCGGTTATAGTGCGGGGAGGGACGAATTTTTCGACCCACCCACCACCCACTTGATAGCCATCATCGAAGATTTAACCGACGTGATGGAATATGCCTCCGAGGAGGCAGAATACATGGTTGAAGAGGACCATGCTCCCACCCCCATTAACACAGGGAGTTGGACCACCACTTCTACATACGACATCTACATGGTGGATACTCCTACCACCAACGGCGATAACACGCCTCACAACGACGACGACAAATCGGGCGATGCGCCATCAAGGCACTGGAAGTCACATAAGCGGTCCAAAAGCAAAAAGGGAAGACGAGCTATTATCAGCAACGGGGACGGTAACGCCCTCGTTGATCATGACAATCCCGATATCCCCGAGCACCCGTTTGAGGGTCCAGAAGGGCCTGAGGACCAAAACAACCCCGATAACGTCAATGACCCTGAAGGCGATGAGTACCTTCCCCCCATCGAGGAGGAAGGTATACCGGAAGCCCATGACTTGTACATCCCTGATAACCTCGAAGATCAAGAAGAAATCAGGCAGCGGCTCATAACAACGGCTCGCAACCTAAAGGCTAAGGAGCGGCAACTCAAAGCCGAACATGCCGACCTCAATGATCGATGAACGAAAGTCCTCTTGGCCGAGGAAGTATATGGCACTGGTCTGTCAAACTAGCCCAAACTCTACCCTTAGAGAAGGCTACTGCCGCAATTCGATGATGAACTTACTGATACGTCATCTCTAGATCGTACTCCATACGACAAGCCGGACCGCCCCTCTTGGTCAGGACAGGACGGTTGACGATGTCGGTTATATACCGGCAGTGCCCCGAAGACGGGGTAAGGAGCCATTAGAGCCCAATAATAGGTTCGACCTGTGAGATGACCTGGATCATAGAGCAGGCTGCACTAGATCCATATATGGATCCAGAGAGTACTCGCCCGATAGACGCGGCGGATACAGACCATGGTTCGACCAAAACAACAGAGTCCGGGAATGCAACCGGGCCCGCATAGACGCCGAATATAGGCGAGACATAGCACGGGTCAGAGGCGCCGCTCACCCATTGTGCTTCATAGATGAGGTAATGCGGCATCAGTTCCCTGAAGGGTTTAAACCCGTGAATATAGAACAGTATGACGGGACCACTGACCCAACTGTATGGATTGAGGACTTCCTCCTCCATATCCACATGGCGCGAGGAGACGATCTCCATGCCATCAAATACCTCCCTCTTAAGCTTAAGGGGCCAGCTCGGCACTGGTTAAACAACCTCCTCGAAAACTCCATTGGATGCTGGGAAGACCTAGAGGATGCGTTCCGCTCTAACTTCCAAGGAACCTATGTCCACCCGCCAGACTCTTTCGATCTCAACAACATCGTCTAGAAGCCCGGCGAGTCCGCTCGACAGTTCTGGACTCGGTTATTGACTAAGAAGAACCAAATCATCGACTGGTCGGATGTTGAGGCCATAGCCTCCTTCTGGCACAATATTCGGGACGAATGGCTAGCCCGCCAGCTAGGCCAGGACAAACCTCAGACGTCCGCCCTTACATCCCTCATGACCCGCTTTTGCGCGGGCGAAGACAATTGGCTGGCTAGACGCAGCCACAATTCGGAGGATCCCGTCGCACCTGAAGCCCGAGACGACAATTCAAAGCCAAAGCGCAATAAGAATAAGCGCTGGCACAATAACAGCGATGCTGATGATACGGCTATAAACGCTGGATTCCGCAACTCCCGACCTAGGCAGCAGAAGAATCCTCCTAAAGGCAATCGTGACGGACCCACTCAGCTCGATAAGATCATGGAAAGGCCCTGCCAAATCCATGGGACTTCGGAAAAGCCCGCCAACCACACACACCGTAACTGCTGGGTGTTTAAACAGACCAGCAAGATACCACTTGAAGACCAAGGAAAAAGCTCTCACGGCGAGGACGAAGATGAGCCTTGGGGTCCAATTGGTGGCGGACAGAAGAAATTCCCTCCTGAAGTCAAAACGGTGAACATGATATACACCACCCATATACCCAAGAAGGAGAGGAAGCGCGCCCTCCGAGAAGTCTACGCGGTGGAACCCGTAGCCCCGAAGTATAACCCATGGTCGGCATACCCGATCACCTTTGATCGGCGTGATCATCCGACCAATATCCGCCATGGGGGTTTGGCGGCCCTCGTCCTAGACCCCATCATATATGGGTGTTGGGAGACGTAGTAGTAAATTAAAATTTTCCTACGTGTCACCAAGATCTATCTATGGAGAAACCAGCAAACGAGTGGGGAGAGATTGGATCTTCATACCTTTGAAGATCGTTAAGCGGAAGCGTTACAAGAACGCGGTTGATGGAGTCGTACTCGCAGCGATTCAGATCGCGGTAGATCCGATCAAGTGCCGAACGGACGGCACCTCCGCGTTCAACACACGTGCAGCCCGGTGACGTCTCCTACGCCTTGATCCAGCAAGGAGGAAGGAGAGGTTGGGGAAGAGCTCCAGCAGCAGCACGACGGCGTGGTGGTGGTGGAGTAGCAAGGTATCCCGGCAGGGCTTCGCCTACGCACTGCGGAGGAGGAAGAAGCAGAATAGGGCTGCAGCGAGAGAGAAAGAGTTCGTCGTCTCAAACCTGCCCAAACCCTTGCATATATATAGGAGGAAGGAGAGGGAGGGCTGGCTTGGCCCCTCCTCCAAGGAGGAGGGATTCGGCCGAAGTGGGGGGAGAGTCCTCCTCCCACACGGGAGGTGGATCTCCCCCTTTTAAATCCCTTTTGCCTCTATCTCCAGATCCCTGGCGCATGGGCCCTTTCTAGAAGGTATTGGCTGGCCCAATATGGGCTGGCACACCTCCTCTAAGGGCCCATGAGGTCCTTTGGTCGTCACCCCCTCCCGGGGGTCCTCCGGCACCCTCCCGGCACTCCCGGTACAATACCGATGAGCCCGAAAACTTTCCGGTGACCAAAACTGGACTTCCTATATATCAATCTTTACCTCCGGACCATTCCGGAGCTCCTCGTGACGTCCGGGATCTCATCCGGGACTCCGAACAACCTTCGGTAATCACGTATACCTTTTCCCTATAACCCTAGCGTCATCGAACCTTAAGTGTGTAGACCCTACGGGTTCGGGAGACACGTAGACATGACCGAGACACCTCTCCGGCCAATAACCAACAGCGGGATCTGGATACCCATGTTGGCTCCCATGTACTCCACGATGATCTCATCGGATGAACCACGATGTCAGGGATTCAATCAATCCCGTATACAATTCCCTTTGTCTATCGGTATGGTACTTGCCCGAGATTCGATCGTCGGTATCCGCATACCTTGTTCAATCTCGTTACTGGCAAGTCTCTTTACTCGTTCCGTAATACATCATCCCGTGACTAACTCCTTAGTCACATTGAGCTCATAATGATGATGTCTTACCGAGTGGGCCCAGAGATACCTCTCCGTCACACGGAGTGACAAATCCCAGTCTCGATTCGTGTCAACCCAACAGACACTTTCGGAGATACCCGTAGCGTACCTTTATAGCCACCCAGTTACGTTGTGACGTTTGGCACACCCAAAGCATTCCTACGGTATCCGGGAGTTACACAATCTCATGGTCTAAGGAAATGATACTTGACATTGAAAAGCTTTAGCAAACGAACTACACGATCTTGTGCTATGCTTAGGATTGAGTCTTGTCCATCACATCATTCTCCTAATGATGTGATCCCGTTATCAACGACATCCAATGTCCATGGTCATGAAACCGAGACCATCTATTGATCAACGAGCTAGCCAACTAGAGGCTCACTAGGGACACGTTGTGGTCTATGTATTCACACATGTATTACGGTTTCCGGTTAACACAATTATAGCATGAATAATAGACAATTATCATGAACTAGGAAATACAATAATAACCATTTTATTATTGCCTCTAGGGCATATTTCCAACAGTCTCCCACTTGCACTAGAGTCAATAATTTAGTTACATTGTGATGAATCGAACACCCATAACATTCTGGTGTTGATCATGTTTTGCTCGTGAGAGAGGTTTAGTCAACGGATCTGCGACATTCAGATCCGTATGCACTTTACAAATATCTATGTCTCCCTCCTGAATGTAATCACGGATGGAGTTGAAGCGGCGCTTGATGTGTCTTGTCTTCTTGTGAAACCTGGGCTCCTTCGCAAGGGCAATAGCTCCAGTGTTGTCACAGAGTAGAGTCATCGGGCCCGACGCATTCGGAATCACTCCTAGGTCGGTGATGAACTCCTTCATCCAGACTCCCTCCTTTGCTGCTTCCGAAGCAGCTATGTACTCCGCTTCACAAGTAGATGCTGCCACGACGCTTTGCTTGCTGCTGCTCCAGCTCACTGCCCCTCCATTCAAAATATACACGTATCCGGTTTGCGACTTGGAGTCGTCCGGATCTGTGTCGAAGCTAGCATCGACGTAACCCTTTACGACGAGCTCTTCGGCACCTCCATAAACGAGAAACATGTCCTTTGTCCTTTTTAGGTACTTCAGGATATTCTTGACCGCTGTCCAGTGTTCCACCCCGGGATCACTTTGGTACCTCCCTACCAAACTTATGGCAAGGTTCACATCAGGTCTGGTACACAGCATGGCATACATGATAGAGCCTATGGCTGAAGCATAGGGGATGGCACTCATCTCTTCTCTATCCTTTGCCGTGGTCGGGCATTGAGTCGTACTCAATCTCACACCTTGCAACACGGGCAAGAACCCCTTCTTGGACTGATCCATATTGAACTTCTTCAATATCTTTTCAAGGTATGTGCTTTGTGAAAGACCAATGAGGCGTTTTGATCTATCTCTATAGATCTTAATACCTAATATGTAAGTAGCTTCTCCAAGGTCCTTCATTGAAAAACACTTATTCAAGTAGGCCTTGATACTTTCCAAGAGTTCTATATTATTTCCCATTATCAGCATGTCATCCACATACAGTATAAGAAATGCTATAGAGCTCCCACTCACTTTCTTGTAAATACAGGGTTCTCCATAAACCTGTACAAACCCAAACGCTTTAATCACCTCATTAAAGCAAATGTTCCAACTCCGAGATGCTTGCACCAGCCCATAGATGGAGCGCTGGAGCTTGCATACCTTGTTAGCATCTTTAGGATCGACAAAACCTTCCGGCTGCATCATATACAGTTCTTCCTTGAGGAAGCCATTAAGGAATGCCGTTTTGACGTCCATTTGCCAGATCTCATAATCATAAAATGCGGCAACTGCTAACATGATTCGGACAGACTTTAGCATCGCTACGGGTGAGAATGTCTCATCGTAGTCAACTCCTTGAACTTGTCGATAACCCTTAGCGACAAGCCGAGCTTTATAGGCGGTCACATTACCGTCTGCGTCAGTCTTCTTCTTAAAGATCCATTTATTTTCAATGGCTCGCTTATCATCAGGCAAGTCCACCAAAGTCCATACTTTGTTCTCATACATGGATCCTATCTAGGATTTCATGGCCTCAAGCCATTTGTCGGAATTCGGGCCCGCCATCGCTTCTTCATAGTTCGAAGGTTCACCGTTGTCCAACAACATGATCTCTAGGACAGGATTACCGTACCACTCTGGTGCGGAACGTGTCCTAGTGGACCTTCGAGTAGCAACTTGATCTGATGTTTCATGATCATCATCATTAACTTCCTCTCTAGCCGGTGTAGGCTCCACAGAAACAACTTCCTGTGCTGCGCTACTCTCCGGTTCGAGTGAAGGTACAATTACCTCATCAAGTTCCATTTTTCTCCCACTTACTTCTTTCGAGAGAAACTCTTTCTCGAGAAAGGATCCATTCTTGGCAACAAAGACTTTGCCTTCGGATCGTAGGTAGAAGGTATACCCAATAGTCTCTTTGGGATATCCTATGAAGACGCACTTTTCCGTTTTGGGTTCGAGCTTCTCAGGTTGAAGTTTCTTCACATAAGCATTGCAACCCCAAACTTTTAGAAACGACAGCTTAGGTTTCTTTCCAAACCATAATTCATACGGTGTCGTCTCAACGGATTTAGACGGTGCCATATTTAAAGTGAACGCGGCAGTCTCTAATGCATATCCCCAAAATGATAGCGGTAAGTCGGTAAGAGACATCATAGATCGCACCATATCCAATAGAGTGCGATTACGACGTTCAGACACACCATTTCGCTGAGGTGTGCCTGGCGGCGTGAGCTGTGAAACAATTCCACATTTCCTAAGGTGCGTGTCAAACTCGTGACTTAAATATTCTCCGCCACGATCAGATCGTAGGCATTTTATTTTCCTGTCACGTTGATTCTCGACCTCACTCTGAAATTCCTTGAACCTTTCAAAGGTTTCAGACTTGTGTTTCATTAAGTAGACATACCCATATCTGCTCAAGTCATCAGTGAGGGTGAGAACATAACGGTAGCCACCGCGAGCCTCGACACTCATTGGACCGCATACATCGGTATGTATTATCTCCAACAAGTCAGTTGCTCGCTCCATTGTTCCGGAGAACGGAGTTTTGGTCATCTTGCCCATGAGGCATGGTTCGCATGTGTCAAATGATTCGAAATCAAGTGACTCCAAAAGTCCATCAGCATGGAGCTTCTTCATGCGTTTGACTCCAATATGGCCAAGACGGCAGTGCCACATGTAAGTGGGACTATCGTTATCAACTTTACACCTTTTGGTACTCACACTATGGACATGTGTAACATCACGTTCGAGATTCATCAAAAATAAACCATTGACCAGCGGGGCATGAGCATAGAACATTTCTCTCATATAAATAGAACAACCATTATTCTCGGATTTAAAAGAGTAGCCATCTCGTATCAAGCGAGATCCAGATACAATGTTCATGCTCAAAGCTGGTACTAAATAACAATTATTAAGGTTTAAAACTAATCCCGAAGGTAGATGTAGAGGTAGCGTGCCGACGGCGATCACATCGACCTTGGAACCATTCCCGACGCGCATCGTCACCTCGTCCTTTGCCAACCTTCGCTTATTCCGCAGCTCCTGCTTGGAGTTACAAATGTGAGCAACTGCACCGGTATCAAATACCCAGGAGCTACTACGAGCGCTGGTTAGGTACACATCAATAACAAGTATATCACATATACCTTTAACGTTGCCGTCCTTCTTATCCGCTAAGTACTTGGGGCAGTTCCGCTTCCAGTGACCGGTACCCTTACAATAGAAACACTCAGTCTCAGGCTTGGGTCCATTCTTGTTCTTCTTCTTCCCGGCAACTTGCTTACCGGGCGCGGCAACAGCTTTGCCGTCCTTCTTGAAGTTCTTCTTACCCTTGCCTTTCTTGAAACTAGTGGTCTTGTTTACCATCAACACTTGATGCTCCTTTCTGATCTCGACCTCTGCTGATTTCAGCATCGAGTACAACTCAGGAATGGACTTCTCCATCCCCTGCATGTTGTAGTTCATCACAAAGCTTTTGTAGATAGGTGGAAGCGACTGGAGGATTCTGTCAATGACTGAGTCATCCGGGAGATTAACTCCCAGCTGAGTCAAGTGGTTGTGAAGCCCAGACATCTTGAGGATGTGCTCACTAACAGAACTGTTCTCCTCCATCTTACAGCTGAAGAACTTGTCAGAGATGTCATATCTCTCGACTCGGGCATGAGCTTGGAAAACCAGTTTCAGCTCTTGGAACATCTCATATGCTCCGTGTTGCTCAAAACGCTTTTGGAGCCCCGATTCTAAACTGTAAAGCATGCCGCACTGAACAAGGGAGTAATCATCGCAGCGTGACTGCCAAGCGTTCGTAACGTCTTGGTCCACTGGGAGAATGGGTGGGTCACCTAGCGGTGCATCAAGGACATACAATCTCTTGGAAGCTATGAGGATGATCCTCAAGCCATGGACCCAGTCCGTATAGTTGCTTCCATCATCTTTCAGCTTGGTTTTCTCTAGGAACGCGTTGAAATTGAGGTTGACATTTGCGTTGGCCATTGGATCTACAATATAGATATTAAAGGCAATTTTAGACTAAGTTCATGATAATCGAGTTCACATAATCAAATTATTCAATGAACTCCCACTCAGATAGACATCTCTCTAGTCATCTAAGTGACACATGATCCATGTCAACTAGCCCGTGTCCGATCATCACGTGAGACGGACTAGTCATCCATGGTGAACATCTCCATGTTGATCGTATCTTCTATACGACTCATGTTCGACCTTTCGGTCTTCCGTGTTCCGAGGCCATGTCTGTACATGCTAGGCTCGTCAAGTCAACCTAAGTGTTTCGCGTGTGTAAATCTGGCTTACACCCGTTGTATGCGAACGTTAGAACCTATCACACCCGATCATCACGTGGTGCTTCGGAACAACGATCCTTAGCAACGGTGCACAGTTAGGGTGAACATTTCTCTTGAAATTTTATTGAGAGATCATCTTATTTACTACCGCCGTTTTAAGCAAATAAGATGTAAACATGATAAACATCACATGCAATCAATATAGTGACATGATATGGCCAATATCATCTTGCTCCTATGATCTCCATCTTCGGGGCACCATGATCATCATTGTCACCGGCATGACACCATGATCTCTATCATCATGATCTCCATCATTGTGTCTTCATGAGGTTGTCTCGCCAACTATTACTTCTACTGCTATGGCTAACGCTTAGCAATAAAGTAAAGTAATTACATGGCGTTTGTGATTGACTCGCAGGTCATACAATAAATAAGACAACCCCTATGGCTCCTGCCGGTTGTCATAGTCATCGACATGCAAGTCGTGAACCCTATTACAAGAACATGATCAATCTCATACATCACAATGCATCACATCACATCCTTCTGGCCATATCACATCACAAGGCATATGCTGCAAAAACAAGTTAGATGTTCTCTAATTTGTAGTTGCAAGTTTTTACGTGGTTGCTATAGGTTTCTAGCAAGAACGTTTCTTACCTACGCCAAAACCACAATGTGATATGCCAATTGCTATTTACCCTTCATAAGGACCCTTTTCATCGAATCCAATCCGACTAAGGTGGGAGAGACAGACACCCGCTAGCCACCTTATGCAACTGGTGCATGTCAGGCGGTGGAACCGGTCTCACGTAAGCATACGTGTAAGGTTGGTCCGGGCCGCTTCATCCCACAATACCATCGAATCAAGATAAGACTAGTAACGGCAAGCATATTAACAAAATCGACGCCCACAACTGCTTTGTGTTCTACTCGTGCATAGATTCTACGCATAGACCTAGCTCATGATGCCACTGTTGGGAGACGTAGTAGTAAATCAAAATTTTCCTACGTGTCACCAAGATCTATCTATGGAGAAACCAGCAAACGAGTGGGGAGAGATTGGATCTTCATACCTTTGAAGATCGCTAAGCGGAAGCGTTACAAGAACGCGGTTGATGGAGTCGTACTCGCAGCGATTCAGATCGCGGTAGATCCGATCAAGTGCCGAACGGACGGCACCTCCGCGTTCAACACACGTGCAGCCCGGTGACGTCTCCTACGCCTTGATCCAGCAAGGAGGAAGGAGAGGTTGGGGAAGAGCTCCAGCAGCAGCACGACGGCGTGGTGGTGGTGGAGTAGCAAGGTATCCCGGCAGGGCTTCGCCTAAGCACTGCGGAGGAGGAAGAAGCAGAATAGGGCTGCAGCGAGAGAGAAAGAGTCCGTCGTCTCAAACCTGCCCAAACCCTTGCATATATATAGGAGGAAGGAGAGGGAGGGCTGGCTTGGCCCCTCCTCCAAGGAGGAGGGATTCGGCCGAAGTGGGGGGAGAGTCCTCCTCCCACACGGGAGGTGGATCTCCCCCTTTTAAATCCCTTTTGCCTCTATCTCCAGATCCCTGGCGCATGGGCCCTTTCTAGAAGGTATTGGCTGTCCCAATATGGGCTGGCACACCTCCTCTAAGGGCCCATGAGGTCCTTTGGTCGTCACCCCCTCCCGGGGGTCCTCCGGCACCCTCCCGGCACTCCCGGTACAATACCGATGAGCCCGAAAACTTTCCGGTGACCAAAACTGGACTTCCTATATATCAATCTTTACCTCCGGACCATTCCGGAGCTCCTCGTGATGTCCGGGATCTCATCCGGGACTCTGAACAACCTTCGGTAATCACGTATACCTTTTCCCTATAACCCTAGCGTCATCGAACCTTAAGTGTGTAGACCCTACGGGTTCGGGAGACACGTAGACATGACCGAGACACCTCTCCGGCCAATAACCAACAGCGGGATCTGGATACCCATGTTGGCTCCCACGTACTCCACGATGATCTCATCGGATGAACCACGATGTCAGGGATTCAATCAATCCCGTATACAATTCCCTTTGTCTATCGGTATGGTACTTGCCCGAGATTCGATCGTCGGTATCCGCATACCTTGTTCAATCTCGTTACTGGCAAGTCTCTTTACTCGTTCCGTAATACATCATCCCGTGACTAACTCCTTAGTCACATTGAGCTCGTAATGATGATGTCTTACCGAGTGGGCCCAGAGATACCTCTCCGTCACACGGAGTGACAAATCCCAGTCTCGATTCGTGTCAACCCAACAGACACTTTCGGAGATACCCGTAGAGTACCTTTATAGCCACCCAGTTACGTTGTGACGTTTGGCACACCCAAAGCATTCCTACGGTATCCGGGAGTTACACAATCTCATGGTCTAAGGAAATGATACTTGACATTGAAAAGCTTTAGCAAACGAACTACACGATCTTGTGCTATGCTTAGGATTGAGTCTTGTCCATCACATCATTCTCCTAATGATGTGATCCCATTATCAACGACATCCAATGTCCATGGTCATGAAACCGAGACCATCTATTGATCAACGAGCTAGCCAACTAGAGGCTCACTAGGGACACGTTGTGGTCTATGTATTCACACATGTATTACGGTTTCCGGTTAACACAATTATAGCATGAATAATAGACAATTATCATGAACTAGGAAATACAATAATAACCATTTTATTATTGCCTCTAGGGCATATTTCCAACAATGGGTACCACCTCACAAAAGTAGATGCAGAGGTCCTTCATGGCCGGACCCGCCATCTGGTGCAGCTCCATCAGCTGCCTGGTAGCGGTTCGCCGGGCCATAAGTAGATGCAGAGGTCCTTCATGGCCGGACCCGCCATCTGGTGCAGCTCCATCAGCTGTTTCATATGCTCCACCAGAAGAGGAGGACGCTCGGGGGCTCCAAACTATGCCCAGAACGTCCGAGCTTCATCTTCCTCTCCCCGTGAGGCGAATGATGACCCACAAGTACAGGGGATCTATCGTAGTCCTTTCGATAAGTAAAAGTGTCAAACCCAACGAGGAGCAGAAGGAAATGGCAAGCGGTCCTCAGTAAGGTATTCTCTACAAGCACTGAAATTGTTGGTAACAGATAGTTTTGTGATAAAATAATTCATAGTGGGTAGCAAGTAACAAGTGTAACAAAGGTGCAGCAAGGTGGCCGAATCCTTTTTATAGCAAAGGACAAGCCTGCACAAACTCTTATATAAAGCAAAGCGCTCTCGAGGACACATGTGAATTTATGTCAAGCTAGTTTTCATCATGCTCATATGATTCGCGTTCGTTACTTTGATAATTTGATATGTGGGTGGACGGGTGCTTGGGTGCTTCCCTTACTGGGAAAAACCTCGCACTTATGATTAACCCTTCTTGCAAGCATCCGCAACTACGAAAGAAGAATTAATATAAATCTAACCATAGCATGAAACATGTGGATCCAAATCAGACCCTTACGAAGCAACACATAAACTAGGGTTTATGCTTTTGTCACTCTAGCAACCCATCATCTACTTATTACTTCCCAATGCCTTCCTCTAGGCCCAAACAATGGTGAAGTGTCATGTAGTCGGCGTTCACATAACACCATTAGAGGAGAGACAACATACATCTCATCAAAATATCGAACGAATACCAAATTCACATGATTACTTATAACAAAACTTATCCCATGTCCTCAGGAACAAACGTAACTACTCACAAAGCATATTCATGTTCATAATCAGAGGAGTATTAATGATGATCAAGGATCTGAACATATGATCTTCCACCAAGTAAACAACTAGCATCAACTACAAGGAGTAATCAACACTACTAGCAACCCACAGGTACTAATCTGAGGTTTTGAGACAAAGATCGAATACAAGAGATGAACTAGGGTTTGGAGAGGAGATGGTGCCGGTGAAGATGTTGATGGATATTGACCCCCTCTCGATCAGAGGATCATTGGTGATGACGATGGCTTCGATTTCCCCCTCCCATAGGGAAGTTTCCCCGACAGAACAGCTCCGCCGGAGCCCTAGATTGGTTCTGCCCAAGTTCCGCCTCGAGACGGCGGCGCTTCGCCACGAAAGCTCTGTTCTAATTTTTTCTAGGTCAAAACCCTCCATATAGAAGAACATGGGCACCGGAGGGCTACCAGGTGGGCCACAAGCCATAGGGGCGCGCCTAGGGGGGTAGGGCGCACCCCCAGGCTTGTGACTGCCTGGTGGCCCCCCTGATGTATTTCTTTTGCCCAATATTTTTTATATATTCCAAAATAATTCTTCGTAGATTTTCAGGACTTTTGGAGTTGCACAGAATAGGTATCTCAGATTTGCTCCTTATCCAGTCCAGAATTCTGGCTGCCAGCATTCTCCCTCTTCATGTAAACCTTGTAAAATAAGAGAGAAAAGGCATAAGTATTATAAAAAATGTGTAATAACAGACCATAATGCAATAAATGTCAATATAAAAGCATGGTGCAAAATGGACGTATCAACTCCCCCAAGCTTAGACCTCGCTTGTCCTCAAGCGAACGCCGAAATTGATAAATATGCCCACAAGTTTAGAGATAGAGGTGCCGATAAAATAAAATGCGGGCATGAAGGCATCATGATCATCTCTAGAACAACAACATAAATTGGCATATAATTTCTTATGCTTAAGTAACAATTCGTTCACAAGGTAAACTATGAATCAAGAAATCTATTGGGAACCAACAAACCATGATCTCCGTCATTGAAGCAATTCCATGTTATCATAACGTAGGAAAGAGTCAATATAAGAGCTTGTAAAGCAAACCCACATACTCAATCATCTTTTAGTCTTTCACAATTGCTAACACTCACGAGGTACCTATGAGTTCAAAGCTTCAATCGAACACAGAGAAAGATAGGGGCTTATAGTGTTGCCTCCCAACTATTTACCTCAAGGGTAATGTCGATAGTAATAGCTCATGCTCACCCACTTCCGAGTGGATATATGTGTCTAGATCATTCCCCAACACATGACACTTGCCAAAAGATAAAGGCGAAGTAAGGAAAGTGATGGAGATCACTACGACTCTTGCATATAGGTAAGTACTAGAAAATAAAAGTAACAGACAGGCCCTTCGCAGAGGGAAGCAGAGGTTGTCATGCACTTTTATAGTTAGATGCACAATCCCTTAATGCAAAAGAACGTCATTTTATATTGCCCCTTGTGATGGAGAACTTTATTATGCAGTCCGTCGCTTTTATTTCTTCCCTATCACAAGTTCGTATAAAGCTTATTTTCCTCACACTAATAGATCACACATATTTAGAGAGAATTTTTTTATTGCTTGCACCGATGACAACTTACTTGAAGGATCTTACTCAATCCATAGGTGGGTATGGTGGACTCTCATGGCACAACTGGGTTGAGGGTGTTTGGATGCACAAGTAGTATCTCTACTTGGTGCGGAAGTTTTGGCTGATATGAGGTGGAAACAAGCGACACATGTTGAAGGATCTATAACCATATAACTTCTATTCGGAAGTAAGCAAACATCACCCATTATGTTGTCTTCCTTGTCCAACATCAACTTCTTAACATATAATAGTTTAATGAGTGCTCACAATCATAAAAGATGTCCAAGATAATATATTTATATGTGAACCTCTCTTTCTTTATTACTTCCTTTTAATTGCCACAATGACCAATAGCTATGTTTGTCAACCCACAACAAGTTTCAATCGACATACTTCTTATATGTGAAGTTATCACACCCCATAAGATCATCATATATACTCTTTGCTTTTATTCTATACTTCTTTCTATTTATTTTTCTCAAGATCAAGATCATAGCAAACAAGCTAAGACCTCAACTCAAAACTACTCTTTATTATATAACACTCGGACTTGCTTACATAGGGGGAACATAAAACAAAAACTTAAAACTAGATCACACAGAAACTTCATTCTACTAGATCAAGATATAACCAAAAGGATCGAACTAAGAAAATTATAAAAGTAAGGGATGTGATGGCGATATGATACCGGGGCACCTCCCCCAAGCTTGGCACAAGCCAAGGGGAGTGCTCATACACATGTGTCTAGTTGTCTTGCTTCGGAGGTGGTGATGTTATATTCTTAGCGATGATGCCCTTCAAAATGCGATTCCCCCCCTCAAGCTTATTATTTTGCCGTCTGAGATCCATTACTTCCCTGGGAAGTTTTCCACTGACGGTTAGAGCTCCCATAACCCATGGATGTCTCATTGCTGCGGAGGAAGAAGCGACACACTTTTTCATATTTTCATAAGTAAGAAATTTAGTATTGGAAGGGATAACCGAGTTTGGAATTGCTGAGCTCTGAAGTTCTTCCAACATGGCCCCAAGTTGTGGATAAGAGGTAACTTCTTGGTCTTCCTCCATGGCGTCTATCCTTTTCAATTCGGCCTCCATCTCTTCCTCCATTGCCTGTCCAAAGTGGTTGGCTCCACTGAATGCTCCGGGCTTTGTTGTCGGGTGAGAGATACGGCTCTCCCCGACCGACTCTTGCGAAGGCATCTTGCTCTAAATATGCTGCAGAAACAACTCAAAAAGAAAACAGGAGGTATTGGCATGATACGAGAGTCAAAACCTTCGGGAGACTATATAATGAATTTTTACCGACCTGAAGGAGTATACCACAAGAAAACAAAGTCCGGATGGTACACGAGGTAGCCACAAGCCACAGGGGCGCACCCAGGGGGTAGGGCGTGCCCCTAGGCTTGTCGCCTCCTCGTGCACTATTCGGACTACTTTAAATTTTCCTAATTTTTTGAAATATTCCAAAACAGAAAAAAATTGCCATTGAAAAAGTTTTGGAGTCGGTTTACTTACCGTACCACGTACCTATTCCTTTTCGGAGTCTGTAACATTCTGTTAGGTCTCCCTAATGTACTCCTCCGGACTTATGGTATTAATAATATTGGTCTCAACATTTATGGGAGTACCTAAGATATAATGTTTGATTCTTTGTCCATTTACCACCTTTGGGTTTGTGCCTTCGGCGTTGTTGATCTTGATGGCACCGGAACGATATACTTCCTTGATTATGTAAGGCCCTTCCCATTTAGAGAGAAGTTTTCCTACAAAAAATCTTAAACAATAATTGTATAGCAAGACATGATCACCTACATATTGACTCTTTTGTATCCTTCTATCATGCCATCTCTTAACCTTTTCTTTAAACAACTTGGCATTCTCATAGGCGTGGGATCTCCATTCATCAAGTGAGCTAATGTCAAATAACCTCTTCTCACCAGCAAGTTTGAAATCATAATTGAGCTCTTTAATTTCCCAATAAGCTTTATGTTCTAGATCAAGAGGTAAGTGACATGCTTTACCATAAACCATTTTATACGGAGACATACCCGTAGGGTTCTTGTAAGCAGTTCTATAAGCCCACAGTGCATCATCAAGTTTCTTAGACCAATTCTTCCTAGACCTATTAACAGTCTTCTGCAAAATCAATTTAATTTCTCTCTTGCTAAATTCTACTTGACCACTAGACCGAGGATGATAAGGATACGCAATTCTATGATTAACATCATACTTAGAAAGCAATTTACGGAAAGCACCATGGATAAAGTGTGAACCACCATCAGTCATTAAATATCTAGGGACTCCAAATTTAGGGAAAATAACTTCTTTAAGCATTTTAATAGAAGTTTTATGATCAACGCTACTAGTTGGAATAGCTTCTACCCGCTTAGTAACATAATCAACAGCAACTAGAATATGAGTATACCTGTTAGATTGTGGAGAAGGTCCCATATAATCAAAATCCCAAACATCAAATGGTTCAATAACAAGAGAGTAATTCATAGGCATTTCCTGATGTCTACTAATATTACCAATTCTTTGACATTCATCACAATACAAGACAAACTTACGAGCATCCTTGAAGAGAGTTGGCCAATAAAAACCAGATTGCAGTACCTTGTGTGCAGTTCTATCTTCGGTGTGGTGTCCTCCGTAGGCCTCAAAGTGATATTTGTGTAGGATCTGTTCCTGTTCATGCTCAGGTACACAACATCTAATAATACCATCTACTCCTTCTTTATAAAGGCGTGGATCATCCCAAAAGTAATGTCTTAAATCATAGAAGAACTTTTTCTTTTGTTGGTATGTGAAACTAGGCGGTATAAATTTAGCAACAATGTAATTAGCATAGTCAGCATACCATGGAGCATTACGCGAAGCCTTTATGACAGCTAATTGTTCATTAGGAAAGCTATCATCAATAGGTAGTGCGTCATCAAGAACATTTTCTAACCTAGACAAGTTATCTGCTACGGGGTTATCATCACCCTTTCTATCAATAATATGCAAATCAAATTCTTGTAGCAGAAGAACCCATCTAATAAGTCTAGGTTTAGCATCTTTCTTTTACATAAGGTACTTAATAGAAGCATGATTGGTGTGAACAGTTACTTTGGAATCAACAATATAAGGTCTAAACTTATCACAAGCAAACATGACTGCTAAAAATTCCTTTTCAGCAGTAGCATAGTCTCTTTGAGCATTGTCTAGAGTTTTACTAGCATAATGGATAACATTTAATTTCTTATCAATTCTTTGTCCCAGAACAACACCAACATCATAATCACTAGCATCACACATAATTTCAAAGGGTAGGTTCCAATGAGGTGGTTGAACAATAGGTGCAGATATCAAAGCATTCTATAGGATTTCAATTGCTTCTACACAATCATCAACAAAAACGAATGGAACATCTTTTTGTAAAAGTTAGTGAGAGGCCTAGAAATCTTAGATAAATCTTTAATAAACCTTGTAAGAAACCAGCATGACCAAGGAAGCTTCTTATACCTCTGATATCCGTAGGACACGGCATTTTTTCAATAGCATCAACTTTAGCTTTATCAACTTCAATACCTCTTTCGGAGATTTTGTGCCCCAAGACAATGCCTTCATTAACCATAAAGTGGCACTTCTCCCAATTCAAGACGAGATTAGTTTCTTCGCATCTCTGCAAAACTCGATCAAGGTTACTCAAGAAATCATCAAAGGAAGTTTCGTAAACGGAAAAATCATCCATGAAAACCTCAAGAATCTTTTCACAAAAGTTAGAGAATATAGCCATCATACATCTTCGAAAATTAACAGGTGCATTTCATAAACCAAAATGCATACGTCTATAAGCAAAGGTACCGAAAGGGCAAGTAAAAGTGGTTGTTTCTTGATCCTCTTTTGACACAGGTATCTGAGAGAAACCAGAGTAACCATCTAGAAAGCAAAAATGAGTATGTTTGGATAATCTTTCTAGCATTTGATCAATAAAAGGTAGAGGGTAATAATCTTTCTTAGTAGCTTTATTTAATTTCCTAAAATCAATTACCATTCTATAACCTGTAACAATTCTTTGCAGGATCAATTCATTTTTATCATTAGGAACAACGGTGATACCTCCTTTCTTAGGGACACAATGAACGGGACTAACCCATCTACTATCAGCAACAGTATAAATTATACCTGCCTCTAGAAGCTTTAGTATTTTTTTTCTTACCACCTCTTTCATCTTAGGATTCAACCGCCGTTGGTGAATACCAACTGGTTTCGCATCAGGCTCCATATTAATTTTATGCTGACATAAAGTGGGACTAATGCCCTTAAGATCATCAGGAGTATATCCAATAGCAGCACGGTGCTTCCTCAGAGTTTTCAATAATCTCTGTTCTTCATGCTCTGAAAGGTTAGCACTAATAATAACATGATATACTCCTTTTCATCAAGATAAGCATATTTCAAAGTATCGGGTAATTGTTTAAGCTCAAACACGGGATCACCCTTGGGTGGAGGAGGATCCCCAAGTATTTCAATCGGTAGATTGTGTTTCAAAATAGGCTGTTGATCAAAGAAACTTTTATCTATTTCATTCCTCTCATTCATATGCATATCATTTTCATGGTCTAGCAAATATTGTTCTAAAGGATCAGTAGGAGGCACATCAATAGAAGCAAGACCAATAATTTCATCTCTACTAGGCAATTCTTTGTCATGGGGTTGTCTACAAAATTTAGAGAAATTGAACTCACGAGACACATCCCCAAAACTCACAGTAATTGTTTCTTTCTCACAATCAATCCTAGCATTAACTGTATTCAAGAAGGGCCTGCCAAATATAATGGGACAAAAATCATCTTGTGGGGAACCAAGAACAAGAAAATCAATATGATACTTTATTTTCCCACACAAGACTTCAACATCTCTAACAATCCCAATTGGTGCAATAGCATCTGTATTGTCAAGCTTAATAATATCATCAATTTCCTCTAGTTCAACTGGTGCAATATCATGCATAATTTCTTTGCATAAGGAAAAGGGAATTGCACTCATGCTAGCACCCATATCACACAAGCCATGATAACAATGTTCTCCTATTTTAACAGAAACAACAGGCAAGCCAACAACTGGTCTATGTTTACTCTTAGTATCAGGCCTAGCAATTCTAGCAGCTTCATCACATAAATGAATAACATGCCCATCACTATTATCAACCAAGAGATCTTTAACCATAGCAATACTAGGTTCAACTTTAATTTGTTTAGAGGGTGTAGGTGTTCTACAACAGCTCTTACAAAACATAGTTGAAGCTTTAGCATGTTCCTTTATTCTAACGGGGAAAGGTGGTTTCTCAATATAAGCAACAAGAATAACAGGATCAACATTATAAGCAATAGTTTCGTCTTCAACTTTAACAGGTTCAACTACTTCACTTCAATGGGAGGATGATATTTAAACCACTTCTCCTTAGGGAGATCAACATGAGCAGCAAAAGATTCACAGAAATAAGCTACTATCTTAGAGTCATGTCCATATTTAGTGCTAAATTCACGAAAAGCATCGGTGTCTACGAAGGATTTAACAAAATCAAACTTGAGGTTCATACCTGACTCCTTACCTTCGTCGAGTCCCCAATATTCAGAGTTGCATTTAATTCTTTCCAATAAATCCCATTTGAAGTTAATATCCTTCTTCATTAGGAACCAACACAAGAAGTATCGAGCATTACGAGAAAGCCGAGCATAAAAATTCTGAACAATAATTTCTCTCGAGAGCTCATGATTGGGGCATGAATATAACATTGACTTAAGCCTCCCCCAAGCTTGAGCGATTCTTTCTCCTTCACGAGGCCAAAAGTTATAAATATAATTTTGATCACGATGAACTAGATGCATAGGATAGAACTTCTGATGAAATTCCATTTTCAATCGGTTGTAGCTCCATGATCCAATATCGTCACATAGCCTATACCATGTCAATGCCTTCTCCTTCAACGATAAAGGAAAGACCTTCTTCTTGACATGGTCCTCGGGCAGACCTGCAAGCTTAAATAATCCACAGACTTCGTCCACATAGATTAGATGCAAATCAGGATGTAGTGTTCCATCTCCTACATAAGGATTAGCCAGCAGTTTCTCTATCATACCCGAAGGATTTTCATGATAAATATTTTCAGTAGGTTTAGTAGGTTGAGGGACAACTCTTTGTATTTCCAGTTGAGGTGAAGATACCCCGAACAAGCCCCTCAAAGGATTACTTTCCATAGTAACAAGTGACAATAAATTTCAGCACACTATATAAATTTTTCCTTACCAGATTCCACTTACCAAAGGCGCTTCACTCCCCGGCAACGGCGCCAGAAAAGAGTATTGATGACCCACAAGTATAGGGGATCTATCGTAGTCCTTTCTATAAGTAAGAGTGTCGAACCCAACGAGGAGCAGAAGGAAATGACAAGCGGTCCTCGGTAAGGTATTCTTTGCAAGCACTGAAATTATCGGTAACAGATAGTTTTGTGATAAGATAATTCGTAGCGGGTAGCAAGTAACAAGTGTAACAAAGGTGCAGCAAGGTGGCCCAATCCTTTTTATAGCAAAGCACAAGCCTGGAAAAACTCTTATATAAAGCAAAGCGCTCTCGAGGACACATGGGAATTTATGTCAAGCTAGTTTTCATCATGCTCATATGTTTCACGTTCATTACTTTGATAATTTGATATGTGGGTGGACCGGTGCTTGGGTGCTTACCTTACTTTGACAAACCTCCCACTTATGATTAACCCCTCTTGCAAGCATCCGCAACTACGAAAGAAGAATTAAGATAAATCTAACCATAGCATGAAACATGTGGATCCAAATCAGCCCCTTACGAAGCAACACATAAACTAGGGTTTAAGATTTTGTCACTCTAGCAACCCATCATCTACTTCTTACTTCCCAATGCCTTCCTCTAGGCCCAAACAATGGTGAAGTGTCATGTAGTCGACGTTCACATACACCACTAGAGGAGAGACAACATACATCTCATCAAAATATCGAACGAATACCAAATTTCACATGATTACTTATAACAAGACTTATCCCATGTCCTCAGGAACAAACGTAAATACTCACAAAGCATATTCATGTTCATAATCAGAGGAGTATTAATGATGATCAAGGATCTCAACATATGATCTTCCACCAAGTAAACCAACTAGCATCAACTACAAGGAGTAATCAACACTACTAGCAACCCACAGGTACTAATCTGAGGTTTTGAGACAAAGATCGGATACAAGAGATGAACTAGGGTTTGGAGAGGAGATGGTGCCGATGAAGATGTTGATGGATATTGACCCCCCTCTTGATGAGAGGATCGTTGGTGATGACGATGGCTTCGATTTCCCCCTCTCGGAGGGAAGTTTCCCCGACAGAACAGCTCCGCCGGAGCCCTAGATTGGTTCTGCCCAAGTTCCGCCTCGAGACGGCGGCGCTTTACCTCGAAAGCTCTGTTCTAATTTTTTCTAGGTCAAAACCCTCCATATAGCAGAACATGGGCACCGGAGGGCTGCCAGGTGGGCCACAAGCGACAGGGGCACGCCTAGGGGGTAGGGCGCACCCCCAGGCTTGTGACTGCCTGGTGGGCCCCCTGATGTATTTCTTTCGCCCAATATTTTTTATATATTCCAAAATAACTCTCCGTAGATTTTCAGGACTTTTGGAGTTGCGCAGAATAGGTATCTCAGATTTGCTCCTTATCCAGTCCAGAATTCCGGTTGCCAGCATTCTCCCTCTTCATGTAAACCTTGTATAATAAGAGAGAAAAGGCATAACTATTGTACCAAAATGTGTAATAACTGCCCATAATGAAATAAATATCAATATAAAAGCATGGTGCAAAATGGACGTATCAGCGGACAGCTAATTGGCGTCCGCCACGCTCTTGTGGAGGTCGGAGGATGCGCTTGAGGATCACCATGCCCGGGTAAGCAATTTGAATCTGCTATCCCCGAATATGCACTTTAGTGAGTACGGCTTACCATCTACAATGCCCTTGTCTTGGCGCACTTGCTCCTCGTAGAACTGTCTGTCCCCCCCCCGCTCCTTCAGGAGTTCGGTTTGCAAGGTGTACAGTTCAGCCGAGCTCGCCTTGTTCTTCTGCTCCAAGGCCTTGCGTCTCTCACTGGCATCCTTTAGCACCTGTTGAACCTCTATCACGTGAGCTTCATGCTTGCCACTAGTGGCTCGCATGGTGGAAAGGGCGACAATTGTTTCCTTAGCAGCCGCCCTCTCGGCAGCCATCTCGTCCTTTGCGTGCTGGAGCTCGGCCTTGAGCCTCTCCACCTCCTTTGCTGAGGCTGCGCATGCATTATACAATATGAAGAAGCTATATTCGGACTATAGAGCTTAGACAAAGGCATTCAGATTCTATTTTGACATACCTTGAGCCTCGTCGAGGAGGGCCTCAGCTTAAGGGCCTCAGCTTCATCTTCGGAGCGCTTCAGCTTCTGATTTATCTCTTCCAGCTCGGCGCCATTTATGGCCGCCGCCAATGACGAAGCCTGCATTACACACACAATTATTACATTACATGGGCTCTCAATTCCTGAATTATAGACAATCCGATCACCTAACGAGCATCTAGTTCGGTATTGGATTCAGATGTGACCCCTAGGTGAGCTTTTTCACCTCACCTAGGGCTTGGGGGCTGCCATGTATACAATACGAATAAACAAAATTCTTTGCAGAATAAACATCAGGTGACTTACTTGAAAACCCGCAAGGAGACCTTTGAAGGCCTCCTTTGGTCCATTGTCAATGGATTCGATTCTTTGTAGTACCGCACCCATAAGGGTGCGGTGATCCTCGGGGATGGAGGCGCTCGATAGAGCCTCCTCCATGACCGACCACCTGTTGGTTAGTGGTGCCGGGGATGATCAGATTTCTCGATCACCCACCGGGGATTGGACCGGTGCCTCCGAAGGCATAGTTCACTCTGGAGATGTTCTCGGAGGGGACCGAGCATCCGCTTGTCCATCCTCCTCGGTGTCTGGGTGGAATGGTGCACCCCGGTCTTCAGTGGTCGAAGCGTTAGCCTCGGCGACGATACAATCTCCCTCACCACCTATGTTCACCTCCATTGGAGTAGGCTGGGACGACACCTCCACGAAGTCCTTCGTGGCGCCTGGAGTGGTGGGGTGCGAGGCGTCCCCGCTCTTCGCCAGTTCGACGGGCGGGGTCTCCCCATACGATATCACCTCGGTGGGGATAACGCGCGGGGGACTGCAAGGCTAATAACCTGCGTGTTAGCAAAGTCTAAATCTACTCGTGATAAACAGGAGGCTCTTAGGATCCTAACCTGGATAGGGGGCTTGACCAGTAGGCTCCTTCGCGAAACCTCCTCGGGGTCTTCGGACGCGGAGCCCGAGTCCGAGCTATCGTCGGACAGAACCACCCATGTCTGCCGCACCCTCTTCGGGGCAAGAGAAGCGACCTGCTCCGGGGCGTCCGAAGATGCTGCCCTTTTCCTGGTACGAGGGGAATTGCCTCCCCCCTTGCCCTCGACCTCCTCCTCCTCCTCCTCTTCTTCCTCCTTAGCCTCCTCCTGATTTGAGGAGGCGGGTGTATCCTCGGATGCGGCATCAGGCTGGTCCCCAATGCAGAGGCCAGACTAGCCTTGTTTCTTCTTCTTCTCCTTCTTCATGGGAGCCTTGTAAGGCTTCACCACGAGCATCTTGGATAACAGCCCAGTCCTCTCGTCTTCGCGCTGAGGCGCCGGACTGTTGATGTTGACGGCTTTCTTCAACCATCTCTGCTCGAACAGGTCGGATAAGGGGTTATAGGAATTTTCTGTGTAATAAAGCCGACCAAGTTGGGGTGTATCGTATCTCGGAATCGGGCTTGGCGGCGTGCAGACCCTTGTCTTCCTGCTCGGATGGCCGGCTCTTCATTGATTTGAAGAGCACCTTCCACAACTTCTCCCGCATAGTGCGGAAGAGGTTCGGTACTGTGGGCTCAGCTTTGAGTTCTCGAGCCCACAGGGGGTGTCCCGACGCTGGCAGGGGAGGACGCGTCTTTGGAGCATCACCTGGACCACATCGGTCAACTTGGTGCCCTCCTTGACCAAGGAGCGGATGCGCTTCTGCGGATTGGTCACCTCCTTGCCTGATCCCTAGACAAGGCCCTTTTCAAGCCATGAAGCCAGTCTGGTGGGGGGACCGGATCTGAATGTGGCGGCAGGGAGCTGGCCCTCTTCTTTTGTTCGGTGACGTAGAACCACTCCTTTTGCCACCAATTGATGGTGTCGATGAGGGTGCCCGACGGCCACCCGATGCGGGTGAGCTTGCCGATGACGGCCCCACCGCAATCCGCGTGCTTGCCACCGACACACTTGGGCTTGATGTTGAAAACCTGCAACCAGAGCCCGAAGTGCGGCTCGATGCATAGGAAGGCCTCGTAGACGAGGATGAACGCCAAGATGTGCATGGAGTTCGGCGGGAGGTCGTGGAAGTCGAGGCCATAGAAGAACATCAGCCCCCTGACGAAGCGGTGGAGTGGGAAGCTCAGCCCCCTGATAAAGTGGGGGATGAACACCACCCTCTCGCCTGGCTTGGGGGTGGAGATCATTTGGCCCTCCTCCGCTGCGTGGTGACGGATGTTGGCGGGGAGGTTCCTGATACGTCTCCAACATATCTATAATTTATGAAGTAGTCATGCCATGTTTACAATAATTCTATATGATTTTGGTATGATTTTATTAGAACTAACCCGGACTGACGCTGTTTTCAGCAGAACTATCGTGGTGTTGTTTTTGTGCAGAAATAAAAGTTCTCGGAATGAGCTGAAAATTTACGGAGAATATTTTTGGAAAATATAAAAATACTGGAACGAAGATTCACCAGAGACGAAGGCCGAGTAGGCCACAAGCCTCAGGGGTGCGACCACCCCCTAGAGCACGCCCCCAGGCTTGTGGGCCCCTCGGAAGTCCACCGACCTCCCTCTCTGCTCTATAACTCCTCAAATATTCCAAAAACCCCAAGGCATAACCTAGATCAGGAGTTCCACCGCCACACACCTCTAGAGCCACGAAAAACCAATCTTGGCCCTCTCCGGCACCCGGCCGAAGGGGGTCACCATCACCGAAGGCCATCTTCATCGTCCCGGAGGGGCCATCAACACCATGGAGGCCAAGGACTAGAGGGAGAACCTCCCCTACGAAGGGGGGAGGCCATGGAGGAGGAAGCACAAGGGGGAGACCCTCTCCCCCTCTCTCCCGGTGGTGCCGGAGTGCCATCGGGGAACCATCGCCGCGATGGTCGTATTCATCAACATCACCTTCTTCATCACCATAATCATCTCCTTTTAGCAGTCCACTCCCCCGCACCCCGCTGTAATCACCTACTTGAACATGGTGCTTTATGCTACATATTATGATCCAATGATGTGTTGCCATCCTATGATGTTTTGAGTAGATTACTTTTGTCCTTTGGGTTGATTGATGGTCTGGATTGGTTTGAGTTGTATGTTTATTTTGGTGCTGTCCTATGGTGCCTTCCGTGTTGCGCACACATGAAGGATTCCTGCGGTAGGGTGTTGCAATACGTTCATGATTCGCTTATAGTGGGTTGTTTGAGTGATAGAAGCATAAACTCGAGTAAGGGAGTTGTTGCATATGGGATAAAGGGGACTTGATGCTTTAATGCTATGCTTGGGTTTTACCTTAATGATCTTTAGTAGTTGCGGATGCTTGCTAGAGTTCCAATCATAAGTGCATATGATCCAAGTAGATAAAGTATGTTAGATTATGCCTCTCCCTCATATAAAATTGCAATAATGATTTCCGATCTTGTTAACAATTGCCTAGGATAATTCTGCACACCGACCCATCATTATTCCACACTTGCTATTTGTAATATATTGTAATATTATGATAACAACATCTATATTTATATTTTAGTTCTCCGATATCATGCAAAGCTATCCTCTTCATACCCACAACATAGTTTTTTCTCCTTTCTAGATGGAAGCAAACGTTCGGTGTACGCAGTCGTATCGGTGGCAGATAGGACTTGAGAGAATATTGATCTTACCTTTAGCTCCTTGTGGGTTCAACACTCCATACTTATCACTTCCACCTTTGGAAATTGCTACGATGATTCCTTGCACTTGGGGATTATCAGTAGCCGGCCTTCTTGAGGTCGAGTATGTCCTTGTTGGTGACCGTGGAAGCTTCCCACTGGCCATTGGAGCCCGCCATTGCCGAGCTCGAAGGTGGGGGCGGAGAGACCAAGATCTGTGCTCCAGAGGCACAAGGGAATGGGAGGTGGAGAAGTCGAATGGAGAGCATAAAAAAGCCTTTGGGGTTTTCCTTCTCTTTTTATGAGGCCTATCGATGTGGACTCCCCTCGCTGAGCCGAGAATCCCTCCACTTCCCGAGACGCGCGAGCCGTTGCATGCGCGTGATTAAGTATATTTCGTATAAAACGGGACACGATAGGTATATTGATAGATCGTGATGATTAAAACGGCCACGAACCACGAATCGAGTCTATGCGACTGGCCTAGCGGTCGTGGTGGACCGTAGCCTTTCATTAGAAAGATCATCAAAGGGCCGTTGTTTATACCCTGACATTTGGCCTTCAAAGCCAATCAATTTGCAGTATTCGGACGTGCCACTATGTGGGAGACTACTCGTCATCGGAGGCCGAACTATGGTTTGGCAAGAAGAAACTCACCTCGCAAGCCAAAGATTCTGTTCGCGAAGCAATCGGCGCTGAAGACACTTGGCGTTGGAGGCAAGTTCGGGGGCTACTGAGGGAGTCCTGGATTAGGGGGGGTCCTCGGATAGCCGACCTATTTTTGTGGGCCGTACTATGAGGGCTACTTACCGAACACCGGAAGATTTGAAGGCTCGGTCTCCAGGATGGATGCTTCAAGGAGCACGGCTTGCGCTCCACGTTTGATGTAGTAAATAGGCATGTTTATCTCTTCGGCATGTAACCGACCATGTGTAAACCCTAGGCATCCTCGGCAAATATATAAGCCACATTTTAGGGTGTAGGGAGAGAATGACTCGTCTAGGGTTAGCCATATGATCTCGAGGTAGATCAACTCTGTAACCCCCCATACCATCAATACAACCAAGTAGGACGTAGGGTATTACCTCCATAGGAGGGCCCGAACCTAGGTAAACTCGTGTCCCCTTCGGCTCATGTTATCGTCGATTCTAGTCTCACAGTTTGGGACCCCCTACCAGAGATCCGCTGGTTTTGACACCGACAACGTCCCCTAAAATCTTCTGGCGCTTCCCCATTAAGTTCCTTGACCTGGAGATACCTGCCCTGCGTTGCCCGTGCTCCGATGGTCGCCATCGAGCTCCAGCCCCTTGCTTCAGCACCTTCCCACCCCCCTTACTTCTCTATCATATTCATGGGCATCTCCGAGTGAAAATCCCGGCCGCTTGACCATTCCGCCACAACCGCCATCGAGAAACGCCGGCCGCCGACCGTGGGTGGCACTCCGGTGAGCTAGGAGAGAGAGTGTGTGCTTTTAACTTTCTTTTTCTTTCTTAATAGTGAATCCCACGTGTAAGAAGAGAGAGAGAGTCTGTTTTTTCTTTTCTCCTTTTCCTGATGGGTCTCACATGTAAGAGAGGAGTCTGTTTTTTTACCAGGGGCAAAAATGTCCAAAACGGCGCTCTACCGTGGTCAAACGGCGTTGACCGTATGGACCCATGATGGAAGGGCAATCGAGCATACGGAGGGGAAAAACTAGGGGAAAAACTGAGCATGCTCGAAAAGTAACGGTAAAACCCGGGGGTGGGAACCAACTAGGGAGAAAAATGCAATTGTCCCTCATATTAGGCATTAAGATCTATAGAGATAGATTGAGATGCTTGATAGGACTTTCACAGAGCACATACCTCGATAAAGTTTTGAAGCAGTTCAAAATGGATTAGTCCAAGAAGGGGTTCTTGCCTGTGTTACAAGGTGTGAAGTTGAGTAAGACTCAATGTCCAATGACTGCAAAAGATAGAGAAAAGATGAGTGTCATCCCCTATGCTTCAGCCATAGGCTCTATCATGTATGCAATGCTGTGCACAAGACCCGATGTCAGTCTTGCCATAAGTATGGCCGGAAGGTTTCAAAGTGATCCAGGAATGGAGCACTGGGCGGCGGTGAAGAATATCCTTCAGTACCTGAAAAGGACTAAGGAAATGTTTCTCATATATGGAGGTGATCAAGAGCTCATCGTAAAGGGCTACATCTATGCAAGCTTTGACACTAATCCACATGACTCTAAGTCACAGACCGGATACATATTTATTCTTAATGGGGGAGCGGTAAGCCGGTACAGTTCCAAGCAGAGCATGGTAGCCGATTCTACATGAGAAGCGGAGTACATCGCAGCCCCGGAGGCAGCAAAGGAAGGTGTCTGGATGAAGGAGTTCATGACAAATCTTAGAGTAGTGCTCAGTGCACTGAATTCAGTGGCTCTGTTCTGTGACAACACTGGTGCCATTGCTCTGGCCAAGGAACCAAGGTTTCACAAGAGGACCAGACACATAAAGCGACGCTTCAATTCCATCCGTGATCACATCAAGGAGGAGGACATAAAAGTTTGCAAAGTCCACACGGATCTGAATGTTGCATACCCGTTGACTAAATCTCTTCCAAGGGCTAAACATGATCAAAACCAGAACTATATGGGTGTTCGATTCATTACAATGTAAATCACATAGTGACGTGAGCTAGATTATTGACTCTAGTGCAAGTGGGAGACTGTTGGAAATCTTCTGAAATGATGGCCTTCGGAGGATCGAGAAATGAATACCACTCTGAAATGCTTCAGATAGACATGGGAGGAATTTCTCATGATCGGAAACAATTTAGGAGGAAAGCAACAAGATGAGATGGCAAATCTTCAAGAGAATGGACTAAGATTAAGAGAAACTCTCCTTCGATCTTCAATACTGAGAATAATGATGAGAAGCAACACCATGAATTATTGACACACACCAGAATAATGAATAAAGAAGGTTGAGCCAACAATGAAAATGATTTAGAGCGATCTTCAAGAAGGCATATGACTGATGAAATTCATTCTTACGTCATATTAGAAGAGAACTTGAGAACATTTCCGGAAATATTAGAAGAGCCGGGTAAGATCCTGGGGAAACCTTGTGGGTTACGGGCGCACTCAAAAGAAACCACCGTTGAAATAATTGCTTAGAAAGAGATATTGCACTAGAAAAAATATTAACAACTTGATGAGTTGAGAACCTCGAAATAATTTAAGAGGATATGAATGAAAATGAAAGTCTTTTGAGATATCTTCAGCACTCCGGATAGAATATAGAGAGACGAAAAACAAGAGATACTTGGACAGAATTTCCGACATGAGGAAGCCTTTAGCAATTGAAAGGGATGTGAAGAACACCGAGATCTCGAATTGAATGCACCGGGAAGGAAAACAAGAATAAAGAAATGATGAATTTGAATCACTTGAGGATCTTCAGCATGAATCACCGGATATGATACAAAAGAAAGATAGAATTTAACCACTGAAGAAAAAGGGCAGGGCGGTGGGGAAAAACAAAGAAAACTAGGGACAGATGAGACAAACTCCAGAAAGAAATAGAGGATTGATCTTGCAATTTTGAAGAGGATAGAATTATCTTGAAGAGAAGCACACCGGTAGGAAAAGAATTGATATGATAACTTGATTGAGAACAAGAATTAACAATCCCACAGAAATATGAGAACACTTGTTAGGAAAGATATGAGATCACCAGTTGACATCGAAGCACCACGAATTACCATATTCAAAAACAAACAAAGGATGGGGCTTACGAAACAAGCCAGAACAAATACATGACATAGATTCCGCTCGATATTTTCGTGGTAAGGTTCGCACGGGCTTGATCATACATTGGGTTGTCATATTGAAATGATGCTCGAATATGCTCCCTAGGCATAGCGAACTACAAGGCTTGACAAAGCATATTTGATGACATATATCGAGACTATCCTCTGTAAGAAAGACCGTGAACAAACGAATCGACTAGATGTCGAAGCCCAACGTCACATCACACATTTGTTGAAAGATAACCTAGGTAACTACTTGAATTCCCACCTAAGAACTCCTGAAATCTTCCGGTTATGCAATCGGTTCCACGGATACAAGGAGCAAAATCCATCACTCAACTCCTAACCAAAATACTACGCTCCAGTGTAACACATCTGTCAACACATAACCAGAGGTCTCGGAAACTCATCTATCTCGGACCCTTGAAAACACAACGATACCAAACATGGCAGTACCCCGGACATCTCCCCGGTACTGGGTGACTCCAGCCTTATCTCGCGACGAAAAGTATTGAAGTAATTTTGACCATCCTCCGTCCTGAGATACTAAGGAAACTAAACGATAACGATGTGTCAGGAATCCCCTGGAGCTCTACTCCTTGATAACAGGAGGCACCAAGTATAGAACTCCGTCACATCGGCATCATATAGATTCCAAAATATCCGTGTGATCCTAATTTTTTTTAGTGAGAAGAGGGTAGAATCAAAATTCCTAAGTCGTAATTCCTCACCAGAGCATAGAAGAGGAGTAAAAGAATCCTACTCTCCGATATAACTAGACTCAAAAATAGTTTGTTACTAGACTCGACTCGGCCAAGTCCGATCAATCAAGGGGGCTCCTAGGTTAGTACAGGCTCTGATACCAACTTGTGACACCCAAGATGTGATCCTATCCTTATTTTGGCACGAGGGCCTCGATAGGGATAGAAGGGCATCTCGTCGTTTCGCAAGAATGGATATCATTACAAGTACATGTACAGAAGAGATGAGTATATGGAATTGGCTTACACTCGCCACAAGCTACATCAATATCACATAAATACAACAATGTATTCAAACATCATACATAAGAGCAAGGTCCAACTACGGACGAAACCAAACGATAAAATGACATCCATCCTTGCTATCCCAGGCTGCCGCCTGGAACCCATCCTAGATCGATGAAGAAGAGAAGAACTCCAAATAAAACAAGCACCGCTCTCACGTCAAATCATCGCATTACCTGCACCTGCAACTGTTGTTGTAGTAATCAATGAGCCACATGGACTCAGCAATCTCATTTCCAAGGGTATCAATACTATTAAAGCTTAATGGGTCAGGTATGGTTAAGTGGTGAGGCTGCAGCTAGCGACAAAGCATATATTTGAGTGGCTAACTTACGAATACAGAAAGTAAGGTGGGTGGTCTACGCACAACACACGTGAACTAGTAATGATCACTAAGTGATCCTGAACACCTACTTACGTCAAACATAACCCCACCGTGTTCTCTCTCGGATAAGGACTCACAAGAAGAGACAGTCACGGTTACGCACACAGTTGGTGTATTTTATTTGAGTTTACTTCAAGTTTGCTATGACCGAGTGTTAGACAAAGTTTCCAAGTTGCCACATAACCACGGGCGCGGCTTTCTGAAAGATTTAACCCTGCGGGGGTACTCCAACTCATCCATCACAAATTAACCACACGCCGCGTTGGAATTTCTCAACCGCGGAATCACCCATAGTATTTGCGGAATCCCGATGGAAAATCTCAACTTCGAGATAGCCCGAAGTGTTGTCGAAATCCCATGCGCAAGACGTTCGAGAAAGGAAAAACAAATCCAGCAAGGCCGCTCAACGTGTCGACGAACCTTGAAAGTGCGTTATATCAACTAGAGGGGGGGTGAATAGGCGATTTTTACGAATTCATCACTTGAGGAATTTCACCTTGAGGAATTTGAAATGTGATGAATAACTAGCAGCGGAAGAAGTACTCAAGCGCATGAGGAACATAGCAACAACATAGTCATGATGATGAAATGAACATGCACAAGTTACAGGTAGCATGATACAGGATAAGCAGTGATGAACAAGGTAACTTGAAGAATTTGAGGTGAGGAAAATGTGAAAGTCTTGAGTCAAATTCTTCAAATAGTAACGATCAATTTCATCAACAAGTATACGAGGAATAAGGGGGTTGAGGAAATAGAACCAGGTAGCTCGATGAAGACAATGGTTTGATGACCCAGTTCCAACTGTTGTGACAGTTGTACGTGTGGTTTGGAGCGGCCTGGTATTTAAACCAGAAGACATACAGTCCGAGGACACACAGTCCTTACCGTATTCTCCTTGAGTTAAGATCACATAGTCCTCGCCCAACACTCATGGTAAGTCTTCAGGGTAGACTTCCAAAACCCTCACAAACTGGTCACCCGGCGATCCACAATTTACTGCTGGATGCTCTAGACCAAGGTCACTTCGTGATCCCCAATTGACTGCAGGATGCACTAGACCACGATGCCTAACCGTTTGGAGGATGCACAGTCCTCAAAGGTAACAAGTGTCGGTTCCACACAAGAATTTCTTCAGTGATGCTCAATCACTTTGGGGTTGGTGGTTTGGTTGTGGGTTTTTCCTCACTAATGATTTTCTCTCAAAGTCCTCGGAGGATGGGTTTCTCTCAAATGACAAGTGTTAGTTCTCTCTCAGAGCAGCCAACCAACTGGTGGTTGTGAGGGGTGGCTATTTATAGCCAGGGTGCAACCTGACATGATAAGACATAAATGCCCCCAATGATATGACCGTTATGTGGATAAGAATGATTGGGGACAGCTGGCGCTAAGCACAACAACGGTCGGAATTTCGAACTATGAAAGTCCTCAGGCTTATCATGTTCCTCACTTGTAGGCAATTCGCACATGCGAAATCCTAACTCCTCAGTCAGATCAATTTCCTCAGAGACCAGAAGAACTTTGTCTTTGTCACTGAAGAACTTGTCTGAACCGTAAGAGATTTCCAAAGGCTTCACTCGAAGGATTGTATAGGTTAAGGATTTTGTAGTTGAGCATTAGTTGGAAGTTTTCCTTAGTATTAACTCGCCCCCCTTTAACAGTACGGTGTTTCCTATGACTCAAATAAAGGAATTGAAAGTACGAAAACAAAAGTCTTCACGCTTCATAGTCCTCGTTCATATCTTCAAGGTCACACCAACTTCTTCATTTTCAAAGTCTTCAAGGAATACCAAAGTCTTCACCAAAGTCTTCAGTTGAAGACATACATTTTTAGGGGTCGGTAATCTCCGAATGTATCAAACTCCTCATCGACTTATAGAGCATGTGTACACTCACAAACACATTAGTACCTTAACCTATAAGTCTTCAATACACCAAAATCATTAAGGGGCACTAGATGCACTAACATCTCCCCCTCTTTGGTGATTGATGACAAATAGGTTAAGTTTTCAATGGGGATAAACATATGAAGTGAAAGTAGTGAGTTTGAGGAATTTGATTGCAAGATATAGAAGAACTCCCCATGAAGATGTGCATATTTGAGGAATTTGCTTTGGACTACAAATGCACATGGCAGGTTAAAACAAGGAGAACTCCCCCTATATCTTGTAATTCATACACGCATTTGAACATATGATATGAAGAATTTGAAATGCATGAGGAAAATGGTGTCTGACGAAATTCAGCATTTATGCATTAAGGTACTTGAGGAAATAAACATACGAGGAAATAGTTCAAAAGTGTCAGACCACCATCGGACTTAAGTTTACAACTCAATCAACAAAAACTTCAGAAGAGCGAGAGTTGTAACTTAAACAAAAATAGCCCTTATATATAGAGACCCACTTGAAGACTAACTCAAATTTTCTCCCCCTTTGTCATCGAAGACGAAAAGGGACGAAAAAGTGAGGACTAATGCCCCTTTGAAGAATTTCATCATGTTGGTGAGGAAGGAGCGCCAACGTTGTCGGGGTCGTTTGTCGATGCAGGGCCTGCCGCAGTGCCGTCAATGTCTTCATCTTCATCTCTCTCATGTGTGAAGAATATGAACTTGTGACCATCAGAGGAACTTGGACTTTCTTGAATTTCTTGTTTGGTTGACGAGCCAGTCAGGATTTTCCTCAAGATCCAGCTCATTCAATTCTTCAGAAGACTTGAGGTGAGACAATATGGCCCAAGTGCGGTTGAGGTTTTCATGCGCATAGTAGTGATTCCTCTTCACAGTGTTCTGCGACACAGTCATGTTTTGCACAATGTAACCAAGTTGACGCTTCACCCGCTTGTGATTGCGATCGACCTTCTGATGAAGACTTATTAGAAGCTCGCGATCAGTCATCACACGAGGGGCAAACTCTTGAGGTTTTTGAGCTAAGGCTTTTGCTTCTGAGTCCTGAGTTGCAGTGTCATCATTGGTGGAGAAGGAAGCAACTTTGCAAAACTGTCCATCCAATGGACGAGTGCCCTCATCAATGACAACCTTGCCTTTTCCTTCTACCGAGTCAATTGTGCTCTTGATGACTTCGATAGGAGGCAGGAAACCAAAGGTTTTCTGGAAATTAGCCTTGAAGCAAACTGAGGACTTTGCCCTGATGAATTTCATGATCCAAGGCGCATAAGGCTTCTGTTCAAACGGTGCTAAAGCAGCATTGGCCAATGTCCTCATGAAGAAATCATGGAAGTTGATGGGAATCCCATGAATGATGTTAAAGAGCATATTCTTCATGACTCCCTCCACTTCTTCTTCAGAATTGTGGCCCTTCTGAGGACATAGAGTATTTGTGAGTATGCGGTAGACCGTCCTGGGCACATATAGCAAATCCTTCACAAGGAAGGTTTTTTGTTGAGGCTTTCCAGGAGTCAATGTCTTCATCAGCACTCGCATGAGTTGATTTGGAAGTGCAGGTTCATCAAACAGTCTGCGAGCTTCATTTGAGGGAATTGGAACTGGTACACACTGAAGCAGTTCAGATGCTTGAGCAGTGAAGTGACTTGATCCTGTCATCCAGTCCAAAACCCAGGAGTTGATGTCTGAAGCATTTCCACTGATATGCAGTGTGGCATAGAACTGAAGGATGAGTTCTTCATTCCAGTCACAGATGTCGATGCAGAAGGGAAGAATGTCTGCATCGTGAAGAACTTGGAGCACCGGTGTGAACGATGGAAGTGTTTCCATGTCCGCATGAGGAATCTGGTGTTGCTCGAAGACTTTCTTCTTCTCGAACAAAACTGATGCATAGTAATTCAGTTGAGTGGCAGTCCAGAATCTGCTTCATCCGACCCTTGCTGAGTCATATGGATTTGGACCTATGAAGAACATGCGCTCATTGAAGAAATTTCTCTTGAGGAATTTGGGGCGCGCTGAGCCTTTGAATGGCATTCTGGGCTTTGGCTGAAGATTTGGCTTGAAGCGGCCTTTGATTTCCTTTGGCATAGGAGGAATGTCTTCAGACTAAAGAATTTGTAGAACTGTTTCCTTAGGGTGAGCTTGAGCAGCAATGTCATCAGCTGTTGCAGCTGGAATTTCTTTAGTGACTTGGGTGGTCAGGTCAGCAGATTCTTCATGAATTTCTTCAGTCTGGGCAGAGGACTGAGGAATCTGTGTCATAGGAGTAGTCATTGGTGAATTTGGGTGTGTTGATTCCCAATATTCATCGTTGATGACAGGAGTTGTATTGCCAATGTCTACATCCTCATCAATTTCTTCAACACCAGCCTCTTTAACAGTGAACTAAGGCTGAGGCGATGATACCTTTGGAGTTGAAGCATTGTCTTCAACTTCAATTTCTTCATCAATCTGCTCTGTCGAAGCAGCAGAATGATCTTCATCTTCTTCATCTGGGATGACATAGTCAACCCCAAACGGTACAAATTCATAGGCAGGTGCAGAGGAGATTGGTGTAGCATCAATGGGTCTAGTTGAAGAACTTGTAGTCTTCAACTTCTTCACAACTGAGGATTTTGAATCTGATGCTTTTCTCTTTAGAGTCTTTCCTCTGCAGCTAGAATTTCTTCAGGCACGACTGATGAAGTCGCCCTGGTGGGTTCAGGTTCTTCAGGCGCATCACAAACTTCAGCTGGCCTTTCAGTTTCTTCAGGCACAATAGCGGAGGTTGTCCTGGCATGGTCATTAGTGATCTGAATTTCTTTAGCACAGTTGGCTGTTGCTTTTGGTGCAGAAGCATTTTCATCAGGCTAAGCAGTTTCATCAGCAGCTTGAAGAATTTCATCAGACTGAGGATTTTGTGGTTGCGATCGAGCTGCAACCCTTATGTTGTGGTCCTTCATAGCAGCTTGAGCAGCCCTGGAAAATCTCACCTTGGTGCCTTTCCATTCAGCATCATACCTGCCTTGATCCTTAGAGTGTGCGAATTTCAGACTGAACTGTGACGAGTTGAGTTGGGATCAAGTTCATCACGTTATCCCTTAGAAAATTTTCTTTCCGAGCCCTATTCCTCTTAGCTCTTTGAGTTTGTTCTCTTTTCCATTTTTCTTCAGAAATGAAGTGGGTGGACATGATCCACACCAAGAGGCAGGTTCAGTGAAGAAAGTGGGGTGTTTGGATCCTCATTCCATATATCAATGAAATTGAGGATCATTTTGGGATCCAACATGAGAGGAACAGAGCTGCCTTTTGCTATTGCAGCTTTTTGCTGGCTCTCTCTGATGATTTGTTCAAGTTCTTCATCATTGATTTCTTCGGAGCACTAGTAGAGGCTCCAGCAGTGGTAGCAGCAGCAGAGTCTTCATTGAATTTCTTTACAACCTCTTTAGCTTTCCTCGCAAGCTTGGCTTGCTATTTTTCCCATATATGAGGAAATTCTTCACCAGTTTTGAGACTAGTGGGATCAGCAATTTGTTTTTGGGCCAAAGGTGGCCTGCTGCATGGAGGTTTCACAGCGAATTTCATCATGTATTTTGGAGTTACATAACAATATTTCTTCCATTCCTTTGCCCATCTCCTCTCAATTTTCTGCAGACAAACCTTTCTCTGCTTGGTCGTCTCTTTGCCATGAGTTTCTTCATCGGGTGTGCAGTATTCCTCATACAAGCCATCTGGAATCTCAAAAGCAGTGTGCACATCTGGCTTCTTTCCACCTTTCTATGGCTTCTTCCCATCAGTCATTTTCTTCAGCTGAGGATTTTGAACTCTTGAGGACTCTGAAGAAGTACATAGTTTTTCCTCAAGAAACGTTGCAAATGAGTTAAGTTGATGAGAACCTATTGATTCATCAGCGGACATATTGTACCTATGAACAGAGTATAGGTGCGAGGAATTTGAAGAGGTCATATGTGTTCTCAGAAATTTTTCAATAAAAATAGGTGTGAGGAATTTGACCATGGTGTCTTGAGGAATTTCACTAAGTGTTCTTTGTCTTAGGTTCCGGAGTTGTGCAAATTTTGAGGATTCACACAACTGAGGAATCTTGAAGAAAATCATAACTTAGAGAAAGTCATCAAGTGTACGAACATGTAAGGTGCTTTAGAATGAGATTCCTGAAGAATAAACACCTTTCTGAAGATTTGGGAAATCTTGTAGATCAAATAAGGGCAGTAAAAATAAATTTTATTTACCCTGATGAAGAACACGACGAACTATGAGATGATATTGAGGAAGTTCGTCAGTCTAGATCTCCCACGCCCTAGCTTGGCTGAGGGAGATAGCAACAACGGCGGCGGGATGAAGACTTCCGCGGCCGATGCGAGTACGGCGATGGTGAGGTCGAGGCAGTGATGCTCTTCCACACCTGCGTTGATGACTTTAGCAGCGGTGCTAGGTTGGAGCTCGGGCGAGAGAGTAGAGATGAGGAGTAACCGAGCACAGTGGAAGGGGAGGGGGTATTTATAGTGGAGGTGAAAACCAATCCGTCCAAAGATTTTGGACAGGATTGCCCCTGACCCTTTCTCTCCACACGACAAGTGTCACCCACGTACTGAGAAGTGGCGATAGTGGGGGATCGTGGGTTATCCAGTCGCGGGAATCAGAAATTTTGAGGGCAAACCTCCAAAAATTGTGATAGTGAAAATTTCAAAGTTTTCGTTCGCAAATTCTTCAGCTGTCAAGGACACAGTGAAGACTTTGAACGAGTTTCAAGATAGAACGCATACGAAGAATTTGTGGGCAGACTGGGTTGAGTTTAGCATAGAGGGGGAAGGGTCCGATCACATTCACTTATATGAAAATCAACTTGAAGAATTAGCAATAAGTGAATGATGTTGAGGACATTGAAATCTCAACTATATAAGTATATAATCAATGAAGAACATGAGTTTCATAGTTTGAACAATTTGAAAAGTTGAGGATTTGCAAACTTGAGGAATTTGAAAATTTGAAGAATTTGCAAAATGACGAAAAGACTCAACTTTCAAGAATTTCAACTATGGTTGGTGGCGTGACCCACCGTATAAGAATGATGATTTCAGACACCGCATACAATTGTCGTATGGTTCTGAGAATCAAATTCTTCATTAATTTCTTCACACTCAGAGAGTTATTCTTCATTGATTAAAGAAAAACGTTACTTCGTGTGTTGCACATCTAAGTCATCAATTTTGCATAAGTGTTAGGATATGTGTCCTTTTTCAAAGAACATTCGAAGATTCTAAGTTATTTATCTCGCACCACAACTTGCAAAATCTCTTTTCATCCAAGGGCTTTGTGAAGATATCAGCCAGTTGTTCTTCAGTGGGAATGTGGTCGATGGAGATGTTGCCCTCGAGTACATGATCTCGAAGAAAATGATGACGAATCTGGATGTGCTTGGTCTTGGAGTGCTGAACTGGGTTGTAAGCAATCTTGATGGCACTCTCGTTGTCGTAGTAGAGAGGCACATTCTTCAACTTGATGTCGTAGTCCTTGAGGGTTTGCTTCATCCACATCAGCTGAGCACAGCATGAACCAGAAGCAATGTACTCAGCTTCGGCAGTTGACAGTGAGACGCAGTTCTACTTCTTCGAGGACCAATAGACTAAGGATTGTCCGAGGAAATGACATGTGCCTGAGGTTGATTTGCGATCCACACGATCTCCAGTATAGTCAGCATGAGAGTATCCGACGAGGTGAAGATTTGAGCCCTTGGGATACCATAATCCAAGCGTTGGTGTGTGAGCTAAGTATCGAAGAATATGTTTCACATCCTTATGGTGTGATTCCTTTGGTGTTGCTTGGAATTGGGCACACATGCAAAAACTCAGCATAATATCAGGCCTAGATGCACATAGATACAATAATGAGCCAATCATGGACCGATATACCTTCTGATCGAAATCTTTACCATTTTTGTTAGTGCAGAGGTGGCCTTTTGATGGCATTGGAATTTTGACACCTTTGCAATCTTGCATGTTGAATTTCCTCAAAACATCCTTGAGGTATTTCTCTTGTGAGATGAAGATGTCGTTGTATTGCTGATGAATTTCAAGACCTAAGAAGAATTTCAACTCTCCCATCATAGACATTTGATATTCTTCACTCATCATATAGGCAAATTCATCAATGTAACGTTTGTTAGTACAGCCAAAGATAATATCGTCTACGTATATTTGGCATATGAACAGTTCATTGTCATAGGATTTTGTGAAAAGAGTTGGGTCAAGTGAACCAGGTTTGAAGCCTTTCTTCATGAGGAATTCCTTCAGAGTGTCGTACCACGCCCGAGGGGCCTGCTTGAGGCCATAGAGGGCCTTGTTGAGTCTGAAGACTTTGTCAGGATGCTTAGGGTCTTCAAAACCTGGGGGTTGTGCAACATATACTTCTTCCTCAAGCTTACCATTGAGGAATGAACTTTTCACATCCATTTGATATAAAATAATATCATGATGGTTAGCATAAGCAAGCAATATGCGAATAGCTTCAAGTCTAGCAACAGGTGCAAAAGTTTCATCAAAGTCAATTCCCTCAACCTGTGCGTAGTCTTGAGCTACAAGACGAGCCTTATTCCTTACCACAAGGCCATTTTCATCTTCCTTGTTTTGGTAGATCCACTTGGTACCTATGGTGTTATGCTTGCGGGGATCTGGCCGTTTGACAAGTTCTCATACATTGTTGAGCTTGAATTGATGCAATTCCTCTTGCATAGCTTGAATCCACTCAGGCTCCTTGAATGCTTCATCAACTTTGGTGGGCTCTATGATAGAGACAAAGGCAAAGTGCCCACAAAAGTTAGAGAAATGTGAAGCTTTTGAGCGAGTGAGAGGACTTGTTGCATTGATGTCATCATTGATTTTGTCAATCTACACTTCATTTGCAACTCTTGGATGAGCAGGTTGACGTGGCTGAGGATTTTCATCAGCACCATTTTCTTCAGGTGTATGAGCATGAATGTCTTCATTCGTTGGAATGATTTCCTCAGTGGGTATGACATCTTCAGTAGCCTTCAGCTTAATGGATTCCTCAGGAGACTGTTCATCTAACACAGAAGGCACGTGCTCTCTTTGCGAGCCATCAATTTCATCAAACCGCACATCTACAGTTTCAACAACCTTGTGGTGGTAGGTGTTGAAGACTCTGTAGGTGTGCGAGTCTTTCCCGTAACCAAGCATAAAACCTTCATGTGCTTTCGATGCAAATTTTGAACTGTGGTGAGGATCTCTAATCCAGCATTTTGCATCGAAGACTTTGAGATAACTAACATTGGGTTTCTTGCCAGTCATAAGTTCATATGAAGTCTTCTTGAAGAATTTGTGAAGATATACCCTGTTGATGATGCGGCATGCAGTATCAATTGCCTCAGGCCAGAAGCAATGAGGAGTCTTGTATTCATCAAGCATGGTGTGAGCCATCTCAACAAGACTCCCGTTCTTGCGCTCCATGACGCCATTCTGTTGAGGAGTATAAGGGGCAGATAACTCATGAGTAATACCAAGTTCATCAAGATATTCATCAAGATTAGTATTCTTGAACTCAGTCCCATTATCACTCCTAATATGCTTGATCTTGACGCTGAAGTTGGTGGAGGCCCTCGAAGCAAATCGTCTGAAGACATCTTGCACTTCAGTCTTGTATAGAATAATATGCACCCAAGTGTATCGAAAGTAATCATCAACAATGACAAAGCCATACAAACTTGAAGAGTTTGTTAGTGTGGATTAATGAGTGGGACCAAAGATATCCATATGAAGCAATTCAAAAGGTCGTGTCGTGGTCATGATTGTCTTTGAGGGATGCTTGGATCTAGTCATATTTCCAGACTCACATGCACCACAGAGGTGGTCCTTGAGGAATTTGACACCTTTGATGCCTATGACGTGCTTTTTCTTCATGAGCGTGTGCAAGTTCCTCATACCAGCATGTCCAAGTCGTCGATGCCACAGCCAGCCTTTTGAGGACTTTGCAAGTAAGCATGTGGCAGGCTGAGGACCTGTAGAGAAATCAATAATATACAAGTCTCCTCTCCTAAAGCCTTCGAAGACTTTGGAATTGTCAGATTCCATGATGACAACACAACGATATTTTCCAAATACGACAATCATATCAAGATCACAAAGCATTGAGACAGACATAAGATTGAACCCAAGGGATTCAACAAGCATCACCTTGTCCATGGTTCGGTCCTTTGAGATTGCAACCTTACCTAGACCCAATACCTTGCTTTTTCCTTTGTCTGCATAGGTGATATGCTTCAGATGAGATGGAGCAAGTGGCAAATTCATCAGTAGATTCTTGTCACCAGTCATGTGGTTTGTGCATCCACTGTCGAGGACCCACTCAGTAGCTTTTGGAGTATCATCCTACAGATGAATTAGTACAACTTACGAACTCATATGCTTCAGAGTGAAGAATATGACATCAATTTCATCAGACATGATTTCATCACACAAGATAGTAAGCAAGTAGTGTGAGGACGTGAGAAATGAAGAATTCATTTCTACAAGGTTAGCTTGCGTCCTTTCAAGCATTTCCTCAGGTCTCCAGCAAATTCATCACATGTTCAAATTCATCTGGAGACCTGACCCCGCATAAGAAATTAGTTAAATTTCTTCACCACCCACATCTGGAGGGGTGGCAAAGAGTTCATCATTCTGCGAGCACCATATGAGAAGGAAGGCATTGAAGCAAGTGCGCTTCGTTTCACAAGGCGAGGGTTAGAGTACTCAAATGAATAAGCAGAGAAATTCTTCGAGGACTTATGAAAATAATGGTTTGAAGAATAATGCACATATTCATAACTCTTAGATTTTCCCTACAAAACAGAAGCATTAGTGCGAGAATGATATTTTTGACCATTTGAGGAATTTGGTCCAAGTGAGGACTTTGGTTCATATGAGGAATTTGATCTGGGGTTCCTCTTCTTCATGAGTGGTGTCGTGAGGATATTCACTTGAAGATTTTATAGGTAGCTCTTGGGAACCCAGATTTTCTTCATAGGAGAGCCATTCCTACAGTTAGTTCCAACACATCTAGCAAATATTTCACATTTCTGATTTTTGAAGAATTTGTAGTTGGAGTCAAGTGACTCATCAGAGGAATATGAAGTTTCACAAGTAAATCCATATAAAGTGGATGGATCTACAGGAGATCCTTTCGCAGCAACCCATGAGGTTTTGGGGTACTGCTCAGGTGTCCAGTAGGATCCATCAGCGCTGAGTTTCCTCACAAAGGCAATACCCTCTTTCCTAGGGTTCCTATTCAAAATCTGCTTTTTGAGGACATTGCAAAGGGCTTGATGCCCTTTGAGACTTTTGTACATGCCTGTCACATACAATTTCTTCAACCCTGCATTGTCGTCAGAGATACTTGTGGTATCCTCAGATAAGGAATTTGAGACCATCGGAATAGTTGAAGAATTTGCAGTAATAGAAGCATTTGAACATTCAGGTGAAGAATTAGCAGTTTCACGTTCGATGCATTTCAAACAAGGTGGAACAAATTCTTCCTGAGCAGTACTGATCTGTTGAGCCAGTAAGGAATCGTTTTCCCTTTGGAGATCCTCATGTGACACCCTTAGTTTCTCAAGATCTTGCTTTCTTTGAAGAAATTCATAAGAAAGCTTCTCATGATCGGCTAAGAGGTCGTTATGATGACTCTGAAGGTTATCATACTTTGTCTGAAGACTTCTGAGATCGTCAGACAGAGTTTGAGTTTGATCCACTTCATTGTTCAACAGATCATCACTTTTGTCTAGCATTTTCTGAAGCTTTTCAAGTGCACTTTGTTGCTTAGTGGCAAGTTTAACAAGTTTAGCATAGCTAGGTTTCACATATTCATCAAATTCACCTTCACTTGATTTAGAAGAGGAATGATGTTTGTGTACCTTTCATCCTTTTGCCATGAAGCAATAGGTGGGAGCATAATCATCATTGCTGACGTCAGAGTCGTTGGAGTAGTCATATTCTTCATCATTGAAGATGGACTTGCTGCCGAAAGCAGTAGCAAGAGCAAGGCTAGCGACACTAGATCCTGATTCCACCTCAGGTTCTTCCTCTTCTTCATATTCTTCCTCAAAATCCATTTCCTTGCCGATGAATGCTCGAGCCTTTCTGGAACTATTCTTCTTGTGCCTTGAGGACTTTGAAGATGAGGACTTTGCAGATGAGGACTTTGAAGATTTCTTCTTTTTCTTCGAGTCATCAGAACTATCATCCTTGTATTTCTTCTTCTTCTTTGAATCGTTTTCCCAAAGAGGACAGTCAGAGATAAAGTGACCAGGCTTCTTGCAACGATGACAGGTTCTTTTCTTGTAGTCTTCTGAGGAATCTGATTTCCTCAAGCCACTTTTTGATGAATTTCCAAATCCACCTCTCCTAGCGAACTTCTGGAATTTCCTCACAAGCATTGCCAGTTCCTGACTTAGTTCTTTAGGATCACCAAGGCTGCTGTTAGAATCTTCCTCTTCGGATGAGGAAATTTCTTTCGCCTTCAGAGCACGAGATCTTCCATAACTTGGCCCATAGAGGTCTCTCTTCTCATCTTGTTGCAATTCATGAGCATTGAGTCTTTCAAGAATATCAGCAGGATCAAGTGACTTGTAGTCTCCACATTCTTGAATCATCAAAGCCAGAGTATCGAATGAGGAGTCAAGCGATCTTAGTAGTTTCTTCACCACTTCATGGTTAGTGATATTGGTGGCACCCAGTGCTTGAAGTTCATTTGAGATATCAGTGAGACGGTCAAAGGTTTGCTGAACATTTTCATTGTCAAGCCTCTTGAAGCGGTTGAAGAGATTGCAAAGAACATCAACACGAGAGTCACGTTGAGTGGAAACACCTTCGTTGACTTTGGAAATCCTATCCCAGATAAGCTTAGCAGTCTCCAAAGCACTCACTCTGCCATGCTGACATTTGCTCAGATGGCCACAGATGATATTCTTCGCTTGAGAGTCGAGTTGCTTGAATCTCTTCACATCGGCAGCAGTAACAGTAGGGGTGACAGAGGGAACACCATTTTCCACAACATACCACAGATCGTTGTCAATAGCTTCAAGGTGCATATGCATCTTGTTCTTCCAGTAGGGGTAGTCCATCCCATCGAAGGTAGGACAGCCCGCCGAAACCTTGATCATACATGTAGTCGACATAACTAGAACTCCAGGTGGTTAAACCAAAATCACACAGAGCGAGGGAGTACCTACTCTGATACCAATTGAAAGTGCGTTATATCGACTAGAGGGGGGTGAATAGGCGATTTTTACGAATTCATCACTTGAGGAATTTCAACTTTGAGGAATTTGAAATGTGATGAATAACTAGCAGCAGAAGAAGTACTCAAGTGCATGAAGAACATAGCAACAACATAGTCATGATGATGAAATGAACATGCACAAGTTACATGTAGCGTGATACAGGATAAGCAGTGATGAACAAGGTAACTTGAAGAATTTGAGGTGACAAAAATGTGAAAGTCTTCAGCAAATTCTTTAAACAGTAACGATCAATTTCATCAACAAATATACGAGGAATAAGGGGGTTGAGGAAATAGAACCAGGTAGCTCGATGAAGAGAATGGTTTGATGACCCAGTTCCAACTGCTATGACAGTCGTACGTCTGGTTTGGAGCGGCCTGGTATTTAAACCAGAGGACACACAGTCCCAGGACACACAGTCCTTACCGTATTCTCCTTGAGCTAAGGTCACACAGTCCTCGCCCAACACTCATGGTAAGTCTTCAGGGTAGACTTCCACGGTCGCTATGCCACCCACGGAATTTAAAGAGCCTAAAGGAGCGTGGGTCATATATTCTTCTGAGTGTCGTTCTTGCCAAGGTTGTTGTCTTTTTTCAACCTACTCAAGTCCAAACCGTTGGGGCCCCTTAGAGGTTCTAACCATGGAGCACGAAGGACCCTCACAAACCGGTCACCCGATGATCCACAATTTACTGCTGGATGCTCTAGACCAAGGTCACTTCATGATCCCCAATTGACTGCAGGATGCACTAGACCATGACGCCTAACCGTCTGGAGGATGCACAGTCCTCAAAGGTAACAAGCGTCGGTTCCACACAGGAATTTCTTCAGTTATGCTCAATCACTTTGGGTTTGGTGGTTTGGTTGTGAGTTTTTCCTCACTGATGATTTTCTCTCAAAGTCCTCGGAGGATGGGTTGCTCTCAAATGACAAGTGTCAGTTCTCTCTCGGAGCAGCCAACCAACTGGTGGTTGTGGGGGGTGGCTATTTATAGCCAGGGTGCAACCTGACATGATAAGACATAAATGCCCCCAATGATATGACCGTTATGTGGATAAGAATGATTGGGGATAGCTGGCGCTAAGCACAACAACGGTCGGAATTTCGAACTATGAAAGTCCTCAGGCTTATCATGTTCCTCACTTGTAGGCAATTCGTACTGGCGAAATCCTAACTCCTCAGTCAGATCAATTTCCTTAGAGACCAGAAAAACTTTGTCTCTGTCATTGAAGAACTTGTCTGAACCGTAAGAGATTTCCAAAGACTTCACTCAAAGGATTGTATAGGTTGAGGATTTTGGAGTTGAGCATCAGTTGGAAATTTTCCTTAGTATTACCTCGGCCCCTTTAACAGTACGGTGTTTCCTATGAATCAAATAAAGGAATTGAAAGTACGAAAACAAAAGTCTTCACGCTTCATAGTCCTCATTCATATCTTCAAGGTCACACCAACTTCTTCATTTTCAAAGTCTTCACCAAAGTCTTCACCAAAGTCTTTAGTTGAAGACATACATTTTTAGGGGTCGGTAATCTCCGGATGCATCAAACTCCTCATCGACTTATAGAACTTGTGTACACTCACAAACACATTAGTACCTTAACCTATAAGTCTTCAATACACCAAAATCACTAAGGGGCACTAGATGCACTAACAAACCTAATAAGAGCCGCGTATCTCGTTCTCAGGACACGGTCGGATGAGCGCAGCGTACGGTGGCCTGATAGAAATCTCCCGATTTGCCCCAGGTTGGCCCCGCACATGACTCTAGTTTGGACCAACACTCATGAGGAGCACTAGCCCGGGGGGTTGATTAATTATCCACGGGGTCCGGAAAGTCCCTATGCAAGTTTATTAGTTATTAGGCAAATATAGTACCAATGTTGGGCCTTGCCAGACAAGTTTTATCCTAAAACGAAAATCAAGGGGGTCTCCATAACAACCCCGAGCATGTTAGGAGTGCTCAATATGGAACATAACACCGGTACACAAGTAACTAGGGGCGGCAAAAGTGGAACAAAACACCAAGCAAAAGGCCAAGCCTTCCACATTTTACCAAGTATATATATGTGTGTGCATTAAATTAAATAGCAATAATATTTTGATATCAAAATGTCCTTTTTGTCACATGGAAGCGATTGCAAATGCAGCTAGAAACGCTATAAGAAGGGATGAGCAAGCAGTGACATAGCCAAACAAAGGTTTGCTGAGAAGATGAAGGGTTAGAGGCTTTTCATGGCAATGTTGGGAGGCTTGACAAACAAGTGATAGGTAGGAGACAAAACGATAAAAACGGGACAATTAGCATGGCAATGATAGTAATGGTATCCAGGGAAATGTGTCATCTTGCCTGAGATCCCGCTTGGAAGAAAAACGAGTCCGTGAAGAAGACGATCCGTGAAGTAGACGAACGAATCCTCACACTCCGAACGCTTTAGGAACTCTATCGAGAAGAAGCAATCCGAAACAAACAATCAACACACAATAACACCACAACATGTGCATGACATGATGCATAATCAAATATGATGCAAGTTATGTATGTCATGACAAAGCACAACAAACAACTTCTACACATTAAGTGAGGCTCAATAAGCAACGAGTTGCATATCGACAAAACTCCACATTCAAATATTTAGTTCACTCTCGTTTAGGTACACGACAATATTAAATATTGTTAAACATGGCAAGAGGTGAAGCATAAGTAAACTATCTATCTAGGCATCTTAAATGAGGTCGGAAACAACTTATAGTATTTCCCAAATGACCTCATATGTTAATTTCGAAATTAGTCCAGATCTGAACTAAACATATTATATATTTGTTATACAACAGAATAAAGTATACCATGCAATTCTACGCGTCATTCTAGTCTACTTACATATGTGGAACATCTCAAACGGAGCTACGGTCTAAAAGTTATGACACACACAAGATGAACATGACATGAATGCAAAATGCATGAAAATGACAATCACAAGCACTTAAAAACAAGTATGCAACAAGATAATATGATTCTATATGAAATTCTAAGCAAGTTTCATATATGACATGTCCAAAACGGAGCTACGGTTCAACCACAACAACCAACACAAGTTTTATATGAAATCTGCCCAAAACAGCAACATAGCATATTGCACGCATAAAAACAACAAGCTGCAAGATTGTAAAATGCACAAACTAAGCATGGGGCAGTAACATATAACACACAATTCATTTCATCTTCACATATCATACTCAAAAGAGGCATGGATCACATGGTAGGAAGCACACAACATGAATGATTGAAAACAGTTTCAAACTTGAAAATAGCAGTTTTTGACAGTGGAGTTTTTATCACGAAGACATATTGGCAATAGTAAAACTATAAGCTATAATGCATATTATGGCATGAAAATTAACAACATGGTAGTAGACATTATAAGCTACAAATAACTCCACTACACCAATCCCAAAGGACCTATATATCGTTAGCACAACACATGGCAAGACATCAACAAAATGTTACAGATTCCAGACAGAAATATTTAGACCCCTCAAAACAGCAATATTTTATAGCATGTTGGCAACAAGAAAATAACACCTAAACATGGATTATCATGGCAAATAAAATGACCAGGGGCTAGTGCACATGTCAAAGGGCGTATCTCATGTTCAAAATTATTTCATAAGATGCATGGATTAAATCACACGAAATAGACAAAAAGGCATCACAGCAAAAATGGCATGCACACAAAAATGCTAAAACGACAAAACTAAATACGCAGATAAATTCTATGGATTTTTTTACCCCAAAATCATATATAATATGCATATGTTCATGTAGAAAAATGTCACCATTAATTATTTAAGTTTGTGCCATAAACCTATTAGCAAGTAATTTAGGCAAATTGAATGCCAACATCACATGAAATATTTATATCATGCATGAAAATGCAATATAAATAATGTACACATTTTACCTATAGCGTTTGTTTAATTCGGATACACGCTTAAATAATATATGCGCAATGCATATCATGACAATGTTGCGAATACCAAGGAAACAACATGCTAAACATTTTAAACACATCTGAGAGTTGGATATAATGAATCTACACAGAATTCTAAGCATTTTACATATATAAATCATATTAATCCAATGCACGGTTATTTAGATATTAGGGTTTTTAAATCATGGATTTGTTTTGAAAATATGTAATTACTGGAATAATGGTTAAATCCGCATCAGGGAAACAAACGTGACTTGGGCCGAATCTACAATATGCCAGAACAGAGACATGGGCGCAACATAGCTAACATGCACATTGGGCGAGGGTTAGACCGGGGCTGCTCACCTCGTGGCCTCTTGGGCCGGTCGGTGTAGCGGCCCACGGGTGGACGACGGCTGGGCCTTGGACAGCGGGAGGTGGCAGCCCACGCGAGCGGGTCAACGGGGCTCGTCCCTGACCTCTCGCTCGAGGCCGATGGCGAGGTCGCCGCCGGCAGGGACGACGACGGGGCGGCACGGGACGAGCAGATTGAGGCGGGGCAAGGCGGGTCCGACCGAGGGGAGCTCGGATCTGGTCGATGCCATCCGTTCCGGAGGCGGGGAAGTTTCAAGGTGGCCATGGGGTTCCTGCATGGGAGAGAGAAAGAGAAGGGAATGAGAGAGAGAGAGAAATGACGAGAGGAGAAGGGAGCGGGGCACAGCGACGGGGGTCGACCCGGCGAGGCGGCGGCTGGTGAGGTACAAGGAGGTTCGGCGGTGAAGCTCCGGTGGCCTCCATGGCCGGCGAGGCGCGGGGCGATGGCTTCGGGAGCAAGTTAGCTGCGGGGGAGCTCGGGAGCTCTGTGGTTGCCCAGACATGTCCGGCAGGGCTAGGAGACGAAATTTGGGCCTCTAATTGTGGATCTAAGGGCTGAAAATGGAGGGGGAGGAGTGGATTTAGGGATTGAAGGAGGTGGGGCTTGAAGGTGGAGGTTTTTAGGGGGGTGGCTGCAATTTTACATGGGGGAAACCCTAGAGAGTGAGAGAGGTCTCTCCATGGGGTGGTTTTTATATAGGGGATGGAACTAGGAGGGTTGGACCTTGTCCGTCGGATCGCGATCCGATGACCACAAACGGAGGGGCAAGCTAGGTTGGGATACTAGGCTGTGTAGTCGGCTAGATGGGGATGAGGAAAAGAATTGTGGCCCGTGACATGGGTTTTAAACATCGAAAAACGTCCGACGAATAAACCGATGACTGCGTTGCTACGGTCGACCGATGGGGTATCAAACGACCTATGATTGCGACGAAATTTGGCAGGCGGTCTACCGACAATAAAACAAGACCGCACGCAACTTTCAACCCAATCTAAGGAAGTTTTATACACACTTTTGAAAACAATATTTGCAATGCCGCGGGCGCATGCATGTGTGGTTGGACTCGAAACGGACAACGACATGAACTGAGAGAGCCGGTGAACACGAACGGATGCAAGTTTTCGAAAACGAGTGACGATGCTATGCAAGATGATGCGAATGACGATGACAAATGCGACAACCAAACGAATCGCACGACGACAATGTAATAAAAGGGGAATCTTCTAATGCGTCGGTCTCGGGCTATTACACCATAAGCCACGGCGCAACCCTTCCTCCCTCCCTGATTGCTTCTCCTCTAGTAGATTGATTCGGCGCCACTTAGCAAAGCTCTGCTGGATCAGCTCCACCACCATCGCCTCCATGTCGTCTTGATGCCGAAGAACCCATCTACCTCTCCGCTTCCTCTTGCTGGATCAAGAAGGCGGAGATCGTCATCGAGCTGCACGTGTGCTGAACGTGGAGGTGCCGTTCGTTCGGCACTTGATCGGGAGTTCGTGGGACGGCTTGCGATTTGGATCACAAAGACATACGACTAGATCAACCACATTCTTTAATGCTTCCGCTTAGTGATCTACAAGGGTATGTGGATCCAATCTCTCCTCTCGTAGATGCTCATCTTCTAGATTGATCTTGGTGAAGCGTAGGAGAATTTTTTGTTTCCCATGAAATGTTCCCCAACAGCTTCCACGACTATTGCTAACTCGTAGCGATAAAGTAAAGCAAAAACGGTAAAAATAATTCAAGACAACCCTATGGCTCCTGCCGGTTGTCGTACTCATCGACATGCAAGTCATGATATTCTATACAAAACATTATCATCTGATACATCACATATATCTCATCATGTAATTGGCCATATCACATCACAACATACCCTGCAAAAACAAGTTAGACGTCCTCTAATTGTTGTTGCAAGTTTTACATGGCTGCTACGGGTATCTAGCAATAACAATTCTCACCTACGCATAAACCACAACGGTAATACACAAATTGCTATTCAACCTTCTCAAGGACTGCCTTCGTCGAATTCGATCCAACTAGAGTAGGAGAGACAGACACCCACCAGCCATCTTTGTGCAATAAAGTTACACGCCAGTCGATGGAACCGGTCTCTCGTAAGCGTACGAGTAAGGTTGGTCCGGTCCGCTTCATCCCACAATACCGCTGAATCAAAACACTACCAAGGGAGGAAGCAATCTAAGCATCAACGCCCACAAACTTCTTTGTGTTCTACTCGTGATCTCATCTACACATAGACCTAGCTCATGATGCCACTGTTGGGGAACGTTGCATGGGAAACAAAAAATTTCCTACGCACACGCAAGATTTATCCATGGTGATGAGCATCTACAAGAGGGAGAGTGGATCTACATACCCTTGTAGATCGCTAAGCGGGAAGCATTAAGAAACACGGTTGATGTAGTCGAACGTCTTCGCGATCCAAATCGCCAAGCCTCCCACGATCCCATCATGATCCATCTAGCGATCCAATCACGATTCGTCCCGCGATCCCATCATGATCCACCTAACGATTCAATCACGATTCGTCCCGCAATCCCATCACGATCCGTCCCGCAATCCAATCACGAATCGTCTTGCGATCTTGATCACAGTCCTTCCGATCTAGCGCCGAACAGACGACACCTCCGCGTTCAGCACACGTACATCTCGATGACGATCTCCGCCTTCTTGATCCAGCAAGAGGGGGTGAAGAGGTAGATGAGTTCTCCGACAGCACAACGGCGTGGTGGCGGTGGTGGTGAACTAATCCTGCAGGGCTTCGCCTAAGCACCGCAAAACCAATCTAGAGGAGAAACTGATCTAGGGAAGAAGAGGGCAACACGTGGCAATTAGGGTTGAGTTCTTTTTCCCTCTCTCCCTCCAGTATATATAGGAGGAGGGGAGGGAGGCCGGCGCCCTAGGGCTGCCCCCTTTGCCTTGGTCGCAAGGAGGAGAGGAGGAGTCCTCCTCCAATCCTAGTAGGATTAGGACTCCTCTTTCCACCTTGGTTTTTTTCCACCCCAGCCGCATGGGCCTTTAATGGGGGATTCGTCCAGCCCACCAGGGGCTGGTTTGCCTCCTTCCACAGCCCATGTGGCCCTTTGGGTCGAGACACCTCTCTCGATGGTCCCCTCGCACCCTCCCAGTACTTCCGATACACTATCGATGAGCCCGAAACTTTTCCTGTGACCAAAACGGGACTTCCTATATATCAATCTTTACCTTCGGACCATTCCAGAGCTCCTCATGACGTCCGGGATCTCATACGGGACTCCGAACAACCTTAGGTCACTATCATACATAACTCTATACTACCAAAACGTCACCGAACCTTAAGTGTGCAGACCCTGCGGGTTCGAGAACTATGTAGACATGACCGAGACACCTCCATAGTCAATAACCAATAGCGATACCTAGATGCCCATATTGGTTCCTACATATTCTATGAAGATCTTTATCGGTTGAACCTCTATGTCAAGGATTCAGTTAATCCCGTACGTTGTTCCCTTTGTTCTTCGGTATGTTACTTGCCTGAGATTCGATCGTCAGTATCTCTATACCTAGTTCAATCTTGTTACCGACAAGTCTCTTTACTCGTTCCGTAATACAAGATCTCGTGGCTAACACTTAGTCACATTGCTTGTAAGGCTTATTGTGATGTTGTATTAGTGAGTGGGCCCTGAGATACCTCTCCGTCACACGGAGTAACAAATCCGAGTCTTGATCTATGCCAACTCAACAGACACCCTCGGAGACACTTGTAGAGCACCTTTATAGTCACCCAGTTATGTTGTGACATTTGATACACACAAGGTACCCCTCCGGTGTCAGTGAGTTTCATGATCTCATGGTCACAGGAACAGATACTTGACATGCAGAAAACTATAGCAATAAACTGACACGATCATATGCTACGTTTATACTTTGGGTCTTGTCCATCACATCATTCTCCTAATGATGTGATCCCGTTATCAAATGACATATCATGTCCATGGCTAGGAAACCTTAACCATCTTTGATCAGCGAGCTAGCCTATTAGAGGCATACTAGGGACATGGTGTTGTCTATGTATCCACACATGTATCTGAGTTTTTGATCAATACAATTCTAGCATGGATAATAAGCGATTATCATGAACAAAGAAATATGATAATAACTAATTTATTATTGTCTCTAGGGCATATTTCCAACAAGAAGTGGCCTATGCTTCGGGGTGTGTTGAGGTTTCGGTGTGCGGTCGTAACAACCAATTACATCCAACAATTGCACCACCGCGATCGCCCCATCGTCATGTGTTGACGTCAGTCGGCTCCATGACGTGTGGCCACATGATTGAGAGCCTCGTTCTAGCTTGTATGTGTGCTTGGTATCCTATATGGAAAATGTTCGACGAAATGCATGACTCAAATGTAAGTTATATAGAGTTAAGTTTAGGGGATCGGTTAGGAACCACACCATTTTAGAGGAGCAAATATAATGAGCTAAACCTCTGAATTATAAGGGATCGGTTAAACATGACCTTAAATCTCGTAAGGTTTTTTTATAGTAGGTCTAGCATTACTCCAAGACAAGGTTTTTAGACACGGATACGTCCATTTTGCATTATATTTTCCTACTCTTATTTATTATGTTTTTGGTCATTATTTCACTTTGCGATGCAATTCTAATGCATTTTCTCTCATAATTTGCAAGATTCACATGGAGAGGAAAATTACCAGCAGCTGGAATTCTGGACCTCAAAAAGCTACAATAGAGATAGCTATTATACGAATTTCAAATGACCTAAAATTTCATGGAGATTTTTTATTGAATATATAAAATATACTAGAACAAAGAACTACTATATGGGACTCACATGTTGTCCACAAGACAACATGGCACACTGTGTTGCCTTATGGGCTCCACAACAAGCCTCTGGTGCCCCCTTTGGCTACATCAGGTCTTTTAACCTAGAAAACAAATAAGGAGAGGACTTTCGGGACAAAGCGTCGCCGTCTCGAGGTGGAACCTGAACAAAAACACTTTTTCTCTCCAACAGAGCGATTCCTCCAGGGATACACTTCCTCCATCATGGGAGGATCAATCTCTATCAACATCTTCATCAGCACCATCTCATCTCAAACACTAGTTCATCTCTTTTATTCAATCTTTATCTCCAAACCTCAGATTGGTACCCGTGGGTTACAAGTAGTGTTGATTACATATTGTACTTGATGCTAGTTGGTTTATTTGATGAAAGATTATATGTTCAGGTCATTAAGCATCTTGAATACACCTTTGATCTTGAACATGAATATGATTTGTGAGTAGTTACTTTTGTTCTTGAGGACATGAGAGAAGTCTTGTTAAAGTAAATCATGTGAAGTTGGTACTCGTTTAATATTTTGATGATATGTATGTTCTTATTCCTCTAGTGGTGTCATGTGAGCGTCAACTACATGACACTTCACCATTTTGGGGTCCAGGGGAATGCATTGGGGATCAATAAGTAGATGATGGGTTGCGAGAGCGACAGAAACTTAAACTCTAGTTTATGAGTTATTACGTAAGAGGCTGATTTGGATCCATATGTTTAATGCTATGGTTAGATTTATCTTCATTCTTTTCCCATAGTCGCGGATGCATGCGAGAGGGGGTAATCATAAGAGGGTTGTTTGTTCAAGTAAGAACAACACCTTAACATCGGTCCACCCACATATCAAATCATCAGAGTAGTGAACGCGAATCAACAAAAAATGATGAACTTGACTAGACAACAATTCCCATGTGTCCTCGAGAACGCTTTGATTACTATAAGAATTACTTCAGGCTTATCCTTTGCTACAAAAAGGATTGGGCCACCTTGCTACGCCTTTGTTACAAATATTACTTGTTACTTGTTACGAATTATCTTGCTACAAAACTATCTATCACCATTACTTACAATACTTACAGAGAATACCTTGCTGAAAACCACTTGCCATTTCCTTCTGCTCCTTGTTGCGTTTGACACTCTTACTTATCGAAAGGACTACGATTCATCCCCTATACTTGCGGGTCATCAGACGCCAACAATGCACTGACGTTCCCTCACGGAGTTCACCCGACCGAACAAACATTCCCTACATGAGGCACGCTTAAGAAAATAGCGTCATCTTTGAGTGTTCACCCAAAAATCGCTCCCGACTGTTAGGGCATATTTCTCTCTTAGTGGTTTTGGTGATTGATGACAATGCTTTTTAAGACTAATCGTGTGCATTGAGCATTTCAGATAATCTATCATATGGCACAAGACGATTCGAGCCCCTTGGAGTTTATAAATGAAGACGGTTATTTCCTGCGTTTCTTTTTCGATAGATTTGAGTGGTAGGAGTACCTAATATTAAAAGGGGTCCGCTTCAGAAAGGTTTGGATGGAATCAACACGTACACACTTCAATTGCACCCTCGTTCCTCTCCCGCATCGATGGAGTCTACATGATTAGGCCACAAAAGCATTACCATCAATCACGAAAACCACTAAAGGCGAAATATGCCCTAACAATCTTCCCCTTTCTGGCGGATTGATGACAACGTGGGTTTTGCACAAAAGATATATTAAGATAATGAGCACATCATCGGAACGACGGTTTTGAATGCACCGCTAGAGAAATCCATCGCCGTGGCCGAGCTCACTGTGTTCCGCGCGGTCTCTGCTGTTCGAAGGAGGAGAGGGACCTCGGCGCGGCCGCAGCCACAGGTCGATCCATCTGCGTCCCGCGCGGCCACCGTCGCAGGCTGTCCATGTGTGTCCCGTGGCGCCGCCGCCTCAGGTCATCCATTTGCATCCCGCGCCGCCACCGCTGGTCGACGGGAGAGAGGAACCCCGCCGCCGCCGCCGATGGCCGAGGCCACCGCGTCTCGCGCCGTCACGTCTCGCGCCACCGCCTTTGCCGGGGGAGGAGAAGGACCCCGATGACATCCTGTGGCGGCGGTTATGAGGAGAAAGGAGGGAGTAGGGAGTGGGAAAAGGACCCCGTCGACATCCTGTGGCTGACGATAGTTTTTATGCGCCGTCTCAAATTACTAAACGCACTTTCGGTGAGTTTAGTTGTTACGTGGACGGTTAGATCTAAACAATTGGGTCTAATCATGAGGCTGTAAATTTTTTTTGGGTGGTTGTGTGTACATTTGATGAGGTGCGTTTAAGAAAGATAATGTTGGCTCTTTTAATAGTAGTATATAAATATAGAAGTGTTGATAATAATAAGGTTCTCTAATTTGTGAAAAAATAAAATTGACATATTTTTTTAGGGGAAATTTGACATAATTTGAAAATAGAAACGTCATAGCTTATTTATTTTTATCATCATGGCTTGTACTGTACATTCACCGATAAAAAGAACAAGAAATACTCTCTAGAAAGACCAAGACTTTTTCTTACAATAACCAAGAAATGCACGCCTCTGCTGTGCTCTTTGGAGTTGCTTTTCCCCTCGCCCCTCTCTCTCCCTCTCACTAGTTTGTTGCTAGAAAATCAGGGACCGATTCTGACACGCAATTCGAAATCTTTTCTCCGCCGTCGCCGCCGCCGGCCCGCCGCAGCGAGGAAAAAAAATCAAGCTTTTGATGACTGCCGCCGTCACGTATGGCCACCAAGCGCGCGTACAAGCTCCGTATCCTACTTCTTGCTCCGTGAATAATCTATTATCGGTCTGGGAATCTCGAATCGGGGTGCTTTGAGCCGAATTGCTTGGATCGGTGCAGTTAGGTTTTGGTTGGCTTGGGCTCGCGTGCAGCGAATTACAATCGATTCCAGGATCCTACCTTTTGCGTCTTGAGCTGTTCTTGGGGTCATGTTGGCCTTCTTAGTTTGTGATTGAGCTGCGTTGGTTCCAAGGAACTAATTTAAGACGTTCCGAGTAACTGACATTTTTTTGGGTGTGATTTTGCGCCTATGTGAATGGGCGTGTAAGTTGAGTGAAATGTCCTCTGAAATGAGGACTAATATGAAAAAAGAAAATTTTACGTAGAACAATACGGTTTTCTGCTGAACATTAAACTACATTTTTTGGGTTCGATTTAATTGGAGAGAATGTGTGCTCAACAGTTTGTTTGTGGGGTTCCTTAAAAAAAGTTTGTTTGTAGGTGTAATACTGAAAGGAATTTTTGTTAGGAAATTTGACCCTTGTGTTATGTAATTTACCATTGCTTTTGTCACTTCAGATATTGCAGCAAATATGATCATGATGCTGAGTCTGAACTCCTGACACCTACTCTGTGGAACTTGTGAAGCTCAATACTGAATCTCCAGATTTCGTTTTGTTAGACTCATTTACGATAGCATGGATTGTAGAATTACTGAAACGAACCTAGTTCCACTCATATTACATGTTCGATTTTGATAATGAAGTGCAGAATAATTCCAAATTTCTAATTGATGGCATGACCGCACAACTATTTCGCTCTGGGTTTTAGTTGACTATGTACCTAGTGGGAATGTGTATTCCAAAATAATACCAGAAAGTGAACTCTACATAAACATTTAGCCCGGCTTTATGGATTTATATCAGGCTACAACAGTTTCATGTTTCCTTGACAATGCCCAGAGGAGTTTGTTGCACATGCTTCGGATGTCACTTGTGCCAAGTTCGGGAAGCGGACATCAAGAACCCTCATCACTGGTGGGGAGGATCAGAAGGTCAATCTTTGGGCTGTAGGGAAACCTAGCGCTGTCCTGGTAATGTTATATGGGGAGTTTCATCACTTTCTATGTAATTGCATTTTTGGATGGTAGCCATTTAGGTGGTTGCTTATGTACTTACAATTACAAGTGAGTGTCACTACGCTTTTGCAGAGCCTCTCAGGCCTTACAAGTCCAGTTGAGTCACTGAGCTTTGATTCCTCTGAGGTTATGATAGGTGCCGGAGCAGCAAGCGGAACAATAAAAATATGGGATATCGAGGAAGCAAAAGGTGTGAACCAGTCTTGATAACACTTGGCTGTATTTGAAGCAAAAAGATCAACTGTAATTGTATCTTGTAACTACATCTGATTTTACTGCCACAGTTGTTCGAACTTTCACTGGGCACAGATCAAATTGCGCCTCTCTTGATTCCCACCCTTTTGGAGAATTTTTTGCGTCTGGGTCTTCAGATACAAACATGAAAATATGGGACATGCGGAAGAAGAGATGCATTCACACATACCAGGGTCATACCGGGAGGATTGATGTGCTTAGATTCACTCCTGATGGTCGGTGGATTGTTTCTGGTGGGGCTGATAGTTCTGTCAAGGTAAGAGTTTGAAATGTCCAGCAAATATGATAAAAATTCAACCTATTAAGCTGTACCGCATAAAAAATTGCTGGGGAATCTGCTGATTGGTCCAACCTATAAAGTTGTCATATACACTCATAACAGAACTAATATTAACAAGATGAATAAACACATGATGTAGCGAAAAAATATCTTATATTTCTTCGGTCACTGATTTTCTTTGGAAATATCTTGCTAGATCTGGGATTTGACAGCTGGAAAGCTCTTGCATGACTTTAGGCTTCATGAAGGTCCAATTAACTGTTTAGATTTTCACCCCTACGAGTTCTTATTGGCCACAGGTTAGATGGATGATCATATTACTGTAAAACCTGTACAAAAACATAAGATATGTTCCCAGATAACATCTTTCCTCCAAAATTATTTATACATCATCTAGACTTGATTAGTTGTAACTTTTGCTTTCTGTTCTTCCCAAAAACTTCTGCAGGTTCAGCTGATAAGACTGTTAAATTTTGGGATCTTGAAACTTTTGAGTTGATTGGATCTTCTGGACCGGAGGTATAATATCTCCTAATCGATGATTCAGAAAGCTCAGGCTCTACATTTGTGTCTCCCAGTTCATACTATCTCTGTGTTCAGATTGTGAAATAATGTAGTTCTGTAAACACTATCATTATGCAGTCATTCAGCAAGCTTATGTCCTAATAAAATTTTACAATTTTTCTCAAGCTGCATTTTATCATACTCTTGGCTTTGATGTAATTTAATTTCAAACTGAGTTCAATCACTATGAATTATGTTTGTCCTTTGTAATTATGCCTAAATCTGACCCTTTACAAGGACCCAGGGAATACATGAGATCAGCATCAAGCATTGATTTCATGTATTTGTAGTTTTGTACCCAGAGTCATGAAATAGTACCAAGTAATGCTTACCATGATTGATAAATTAGTATGTCAGACAAAATGTTGTACTGTACCTGAAATTGTGAGCTACATAACATGAGCCTTTAGTTGTTTATAATCATTTGTTAATTTCAAGTTTCTTGGTTTTTTTTAGAACAAGTTTCTTGTGTATGCATATTTGAACTCTTTTATAACTTTCAGTTGGTAAGTCTAATGGTGCATACCCACTCTTTTTTTTAATCTTATGTACTTGAGATATAAGTAATTTTAGTATCCATTTATCTTGTTTTCATCCTGGATTTAACTAATTTTTCAGCTTCATGCAGAATTGCCGGGAATACTATCTACCGGTACAGATTCTGACCACAGCTTACTCTGTTATTCATATTGTATATAGTTTCCCTATGGGTGGATGGGGATTCTTGATTATGACCAAATTAACTATCTGCAAGTGATGTAGTCAATACTTATCGCAAGCTTTCGAATTTTCAGGGTAGTGTAGTTCGTTCTATGACATTCAACAGTGATGGCAAAGCACTTTTTTGTGGATTACATGAAAGCTTGAAGGTAGATACTCTAATAAAATGTCAAATTCCTCATTTCAAGCTTGGAGCAGTGATGTCGTAACAAAATCATTTGCATGTTACCCTTTTGCTTGCAGGTTCTTTCATGGGAACCCATAATATGTCATGATGCGGTTGATGTTGGCTGGTCGACATTAGCAGATCTAAATGTACAAGAGGGAAAACTTCTTGGTTGCTCATATAACCAAAGTTGTGTGGGAATATGGGCTGTGGACTTGATGGTATGATTCTATTAAATTTATTATGTTAGCATATGCGCAGTTCTGATATGGTATTAATCCTAAACTTCAGAAAATTGATCCATACGCTGTCCATAACGCGGAAGCATTTTTGAATGGAAGTGGTAATGAGCCATTACAGGCTGATAATAGCATATCATCAATGCTGGGAAGGGTATCGATTTCCGGAAGCCCAGGTACCCGTAATGAGTTATTATTATCTCATGAATAAGTGAATAACATTTCATTTACCTACCTTCGCCTGTTCTCTTTTAGTTAAGATTTTCACCCTAACACTACCTGTATTTTGTGTTTTTAACAGAAGCCAATGAAACTCCATCCAATACATTGCTTAAGCGCCCGATGTCTGCGTCGAAAGAAATTTCTGTACCAGCTTCTTCTGCAGTGAGGAAGAGATTATCAAAAGCACCTGGAATAAATAATCTTCGGCTCACAAGAGCTGAATCTGCACCTCTTCTTTCTCCTAGGGTTAGATTGAAGCCAAATTCTACTGACGACCAGAAGAGACACATAGCTAATGTTCACTTTAACGTGGATCTCTCTACAAGTGCCAGAATGATCGCCAGTAACTCACAGGCTTCTGCTGCTCCCACATATATGCCTAGGTCCAATATATTTGCATGTAGTAGTGAAGGATCCGCTTTCGTGCCTGGTGTTGTCCCAAGGCATGTTTCTAAAGTGGATGCTGGTTCCAATCTCAGTGAAGCTGTCCCTGCTGACATACCAGCCATGAAACCTGAAAATTTACTAAAAGGTCATCTGACTGTGGATCATGAGAAAGATGTTCATCATTGCGTATTTCAGTCAAAGCCAATTACTTCAGAAATTCCACAAAGGAAAATTATAAGAGAAACATCAAGTGATGAGGACATTAACTGTTTTGGGCCATTGTGCACTGAAAGTGTTCAGTCTAACGAAGTTGATGACTGGTATGATGTTTGTGGTTTTGAAGAAACAAAATCAGCAGTTGGAAGGAATTCACAATTTGTGAATGTTAACAGAACAGTGGTGTTTGGATCGGGCCAACTGGTGGAATCAAGTGAGAGCAGCATAGTTCAAAATCGTAAGTGCTCCGCTAAATTGGTATGATATTATTTTGATTTGAATATTTGATCCTCATAGGGTTATAATCATGCTCTTTGTCAGGAGGAACGGGACATTTATGTGCGAGTTTCGAGAGAAGCGAGTACACACCAACGTTAGATGGCTTGGTATACATTACTTCCAAAACTTCAAGTTATGTTATTTGGGATGCCTTTGCTCATTCTATTCATACCAAACCCAACCCTATATTTTCTACTTCTGTAGAGGAGACAATCTTCATTTGCTGGAGAATGCAGTGCATCGGCTAATGATGACGATCTTATAGCTAACCTAATGCAAAACCATCAAGAATTCATTCATGGCGTGAAGTCACGGCTGACAAAACTAGAGGTATTGAAGAAAAATAGAATCAGCAATAACATTTACTACTATTATTCGGGAGACATGATTATGGTGCATATATTGAGTAACGATAATTTCCATGTGATATTTGCAGCTTGTGTACCGCTGTTGGCAAAATAATGATATCAAGGGCTCTGCCAGTGCTATGCGAAGAATGTCGGATCATGCTGTGTGTGCTTCCTACCATACCCCTAATACTGTAGTCTCATTCTATACAATGGCTGATGTCTTGCTCTATCTGTCTTGCAGGTTACTGCTGATATAATTAATGTTCTTATTATGGAAAAGAGTACCAAGTATATCACACTAGACATTTGCACTTCTGTTTTACCTCTTGCCTCGAATCTTCTTGAAAGCGGATATGACAGGTATTTCATCTTACTTATTCATTCAGGGTATTATAATTTACCTTTTACCTTCCTATTGTACACTGGATAAGGTTTACTGATAGCAATTGCCGTGTGCAGTACTGCGGTCTTTTACTGCCCTTCCACTGTTATTTAATAAAAAAAATCTTCATGGTTCATACAGTTTTAGCAGTATGAAAAGTCACAGATAATGTGATGGTAATATTCGGGCTTATACAAGTGTTTGTTGTCATCTATGCCTGCAGACATTTGAACGTTGCCTTGGCGACGATCCTTAAGCTTGTGAAAAGCTTCAGTGCATCAATATTTTCGTCTTTGTCGTCTGCTCCACTAGTCGGTGTAGACCTCGAAGCAGAGCACCGGTATTTTGCCCATCCCTCCATCTCATCTAGCGTGATCCTTCTGTACATGTATAATATCATGTTTTTGTTCATTTGTGCCATGTTGCTAGGTTGGAACGCTGCAGTTTATGCTTCCAAGAGCTGGAAAAGATAAATGCAGGTCTCATCTCCCTGACAAGGTAAGCCCCCTCTCTTTCAATTCAAAAACTAGGGCGTTACCGAAAATCCGAAGATCTTATTATTAGTAATGTAAAGAACCGAAATGACGCATCATCATCTTGCAGGAGAGAAGGCAAGGTTGGGAGATCGGCACGGGAGCTGAGCCTCCTTCTTCAGGATATCTTCAAGACGCCAAGCAGCGTGTGAACACAGAAATTTCACCCTCTTTTCTTTTGTACATGAAACATGTAGCGACGTAGGATTAACAACCACGACGGAGGAAATATAGGGGAAGCACATACAAGTTGGGCAAAAATGCATAGCATTTTCTGATAGAGATACACAACATCCAGTTTGAGGTTAACTGGCTGAAGAGCAGCTGCTGCAGCAGAGTGGTAGCATGTAGGAAACCAAAGCTTGATAGTTCTTTTTGTTTTTTCCGCTCCTCGTCTCTGTGAGGCTGTGACCCAGTGGATCAATGAGCAACTGTATATGACACCTTCAGCTCTGCATCTATGTTGACAGTACATACAGTGAAAAAAGTATGAGGATCTTACCTTATCTTTAGATGTCTCTGAGGAATTGTGTGTCGTATAATATTCAAATCGTGTGTATACATGTAAGTGGCCTGCACATGGATTTGCAGCATGTCCTTCAAGTTCCTTCAATTTTATTTATTTTGAGAAACTCAGTAAATTTTACTGTTGTTTTGCAGAGGTAACTGCTGTTGTACACATCGTATGTGGGTGTCAGTAAAAGCTGCTGGCATGAGCACTTCTATGTTTTGCCAAAAAAAAAGAGATGAGCACTTTTATTACATACAGGAATAATTGTACGTAGAATACGAGTTGTACATGAGAATACCTGTACCTTTGTTCTGGGCGGCGAACGTACTTGTACCTTGTATACACGGCAGCACTCCGGTCTCGAAGTCACGTGAGCTGGCTAGAGAAAACCCGCACGGGCACGCGCGTGTCAGCAGCCGCAGAAGGTCCCCAGCAAAACCCGTGGTGGTGGACAGGACGTCAGCGTGGGCTTGGATACGGCCCGTCAGCATTCAATCTGACGGCCCACGGGGAGGGCTGCGCGGAGGGAAGCGGTGCCCGCGTTTAGTCCCACATCGCTTGCGGAGCCTGGCACAGACCAGGTTATAAGCCGAGGCGTGAGAGCTCTCCCGTCCCTTCGGGGACATCCGATAAAATTGGAACGATACAGAGAAGATTAGCATGGCCCCTGCGCAAGGATGACACGCACAAATCGAGAAATGGTCCAAATTTTTTCGAGATTTTGCGCGCCGGCCCCTGTGCTTTTTTGTTTGGACCCTTCATGTTTTCCAGAGACTTCACGCTTTCATCCCTGTACTGCTTACGTTTTTGGAGATTTTGTGCTTTGAACCCTCTACTTTTGTGTCTGGCCCCTCGACGTTTTCCGGGATTTCATGCTTCCCCCTCTGTACTTTCGTGTTTGGCCCCTTTACGTTCATAATATTCTTTGCTCGATTGTCATATCTTTACGCAGATTGAATATCGGAAGGATGTATTCGTTACAGCAGCCCTACTGAGATTAACATCAGCAACAGAATTACAGAAATCTGAACTCTCTTCTCTATTCTTTTTTTCTTCTTCTAGGAAACGCCCTTCTCTACTACACCCTCTACTCAGCGGTTCTATTTAAACTGGCAAAACCTCTTATATTTAGAAACAGGGGTATTAGTAGTAGATGACAGTTCAACAAGAAATTACGATGATATTCAGTTTTCATTAACTTGCCGCATCATTCTTTCAAGCAGTCCAATAGAATAGCTGCTTCTTCTAAAGCGGATTAGACTGCGACGACCAAAGCTACAGAGCGGCCTCTACCGCTTTCCCGGATTAGACTGCGACGACCAAAGCTACGGAGCGGCCTCTATCGCTTTCCTTAGTGTTCTGGTTAAACTAGGGCTTTGGCTGAACGACCACCTTCTTCCGGTATTCTTAGCTTACTGTCTGCTTCCTACCTAATCAGTGCCGAGTGACTGTTCTTGCTTGTCTTGGGCCTGCTCTATTTTGGTGCTGCTAACTAAGGGTAGATTTGTTAGTTCTGTTTCGTAACAAAAATGCACTACGGCAATAATAAAAAGTAAAAAATATGACAAATTGGAGTATTAGCATCAGTCAGACAAAAAAAAATTTGGCACCCCAACAATGTGAGCTGCGTGCATTTCGTAACGCCAAACAATTCACAAACAGCATATGACAACTCGATTAAATTGCATCGTTTATAGCACAACATAGGCTGCCATCGAGTGTTCATCAGTTACATGCCAAGATGGCAAAATTGCTACTTCCCAACGCAGCACACAGCACAATTTTGGCAGCAGACATAAAAATTGGCACGCAAAAAACCCATCAAGTTCTGTTGAAAGACTGCTGTCCAGCCGAAGGGGGTTGTGTAGGGGGAGGTGGGGGGAGCGACATTTGCATTTGCATCACCATAGGCAACTGTTCCTGGACGCCCCTTCCGTCGCCACGGTCAGCTTGGCCTTGAAAATCCCTACCTTGCATGCCTGGATTCATTGAGCCGTCAGGCATCATCCCAAAACCAGCTGGCATGAAGGCCATGCCGCCGCCACCCTGAGAAGGATTGCCCATCAATCCCATGCCCCATGGGCGCTGAAGCCCCTCAGGCCCTGACACTGAACCTTGATCGGATCCACCATCTGGTAGTTGCATCTGGAAAGGAGCACTGAAGTACTGCGGATTCCCATCTTGTTGGACAGGGTAATTGAATGATGCATTGGGGATTAAAGGCTGATTCATGTTCATGTGCATCATGAAGTTTTGCTGATGAGGATGCATTGGAGAGAACATGAAAGGTGAATTAGGCATCACTTGCTGCTTGTCTTGAGTACCATGGTCGGGTTCTTGGCGAAGTGGAGTTGCACCAGGTGTGCCGTCATGAGCCCAGCTGTAGGAACGGTCAAATCCTTGAGGTGTGTTGTTTTCGGACTGAGTATCCCCTGGTGGATAGTGGCGAGCGTGGAATGATGGCGGTTTGCTTAGCATAGGGGGCCTTAGTGGGGTGTGCTCCCTCTCCCTGGACTGGTGGTACCGAGATCGGTCTTCACGGTCTTGCATGTGAGAACTTGAAGTGGGTGAAACACCCGGCCTTGGAGGAGCACGTGCAGTAGATATTTCAGGCATTTGAGATTGCCTTTGAGTATCTCCTCCAGAAGCACGGGAGATGTTCGGAGCATCTGGTTCATTACGTTCTTCTTTCTCCGTGTTACTCTGGAGGAGATTTGCATGAGCTTCAGGTACATGAGACATAAATTCAGCCTTCTTAAGGAAAGACTTGAGGCACATAGGTGCAGCGCAGATAAAAATCCCTTCCATCATTTTCACAGTCTGAATCTTCTGAATGCGCTCATCACAACTGCAGATATAAGTAAACATAGAAGTTTCAAAACGACATGTCTAAGACCAAACTAGTCGAACAACATAGTAGTAATAAATAAGGAGCAACATTTGTCCCTCTTATGTACAATGTCAACGGGGAAAACTACAATTGCTAGTTTACCATCTCATGAGGGGTACAGGACAATGTACATCACAACTTAAGTAATGTTGTCAGCTATAGATGCTAACAGTAAGAATTAGCAAAATTAAAGAAAACAAGCTGAAACACAAGAAATTTGGGTGAAGGTTACCAATAGTTCCACTGCACTACCACATAATTCAAAATATATGCATGCTAATATGAGATCTACTTTGCTGAAGCTCCTTAAGCTCAATCAGTGGATACTTAGATGTCACATAGCAAGCTTATTTCAGAAAGTATCATGCCGTGCAGATTATCAGAATTATGCAAGTTATCCTATCATGAATCACTAAGTAAGTTAATCGAATACTAAGAAAGTGAGAGTAGGATAAAACCAAGTTAGGAAAAGTTCAAGAGAATGCTTACAGATAGCAGCTGGAATCACTTCTTGCACAGGCTAAACAGAAAGCATGTTCGCAAGGAATCTACACAGAGTTAATGAAAGTCATCGATCAAAGGATTCAACTACGAACGTTAGTGAAAGAACTAAAATGAATAAACCACATATAGTTCAGGCTGTTTTTTAGCTTGCAAAAACATCTTATATTGTGGGACGGTGGGAGTACATGCTATTTTAGGGACATACGACATGGTGACATGCCAAGATGATTGTGAAATGTATTGCATACGATCAGTGGTTTCGCTTGCTTATGCCCTTTCGTACTAAAACTAGACAAGCTTGATAGCCGGAATACTTTCAGCTTAAGAAATCAGAGCACCAACCACTCCAGAAATTCTGAATAAAATGAATAGGAACATCCCATGCCGTTAATTTAGAGTCGGTATTTACTCCAACACCACATTATCAAACTAATATAAATTCTATGTGTAAATTATGTGCAATCCCCTATAATTTTTAGTAAACACCAACAGTGTTGCAGAACAAAATACGATTACTGATTACAGTCAATACAGCTTTAAACTGGACCGTAGGCCTCCCCTATTCGACACTTAAACAAAATAACCTACATCCTTTTTCTGGCAAACAAATGTACCACAAACTGAAGTATATAATATCGACTCCAGTTACATATGTCGCTGTAACAAACCCCACAAATATACCACTAGCAATTCCTACAGGTATTTTGTATTTCTGTTTGCGTGATATCAATAATGAACATACCGAGACTGCACAGATTCTAACCAGCCTGATGCACTTAACTAATTATACCAAACAAGGATTACAAGAGCAATTAACTCCTGAATGATACATAATTAGATATTTAGATGGTGTCATATGCACTCATAAAATCTAGTCTTTTCTTTATCAACCACAGCACAACTATAGTAGGAGTACATGAATCCCCGCAAAAAAAAATTGTACATGAAGTAGTGAAGACATAGATAGGGGAAGATGCTGGGATTTAGGATTCCATACGAGGCGGCCGTAAATGGCGATGGGGAACTCGCAGCGGGAGCAGATGTGGACACGCTCGCCGAGGGGACGGCGGGAGCGGCGACCGATGGCGCGCGTCGCGGCGATGGCGGAGTTTGTGACGGCGCCGAGGCTCTTCGCCACGGCGAGGTCTGCGATGATCAGGTGGTCGGGACAAGCCACAGTCACCGATTCGGGGGCGCCGCCAGCCGCCGCGGCGGCGGACTTCGCCGGAGCACCGCCGGACGCCCCAGCCGCCGCGCCAGAGGCGGCGGCCCCGGAGTCCGACGAGCCGATCTTGCTCAGGCGTATCTGGAGCATCGCTAGGGTTTCTCAATTTCTGTCGGAGTTTTTCCCGTGGGTTTATTTGCTGCTTTTCTGGTGCAGATCTGGGCCCAGGAGCAGCTACAGTTTTTCATCTTGGCCCGCTTGAACATACGAGTTATCTTTTTTTTTGTGAGGGGAACATACGAGTTATCCTCGATGTCAACAAAGAGTTTTTTTTTGGCTTAAAAAAAGAGTTTTTTTTTGCCTAAAGAAAACGAGTTTTTCTACCCCTAAAAAAGCAAAGAGTTTTTTTTTGCAGATATGCAAGATTACATTTTCTTTTTCTTTGGTGAAGTCCCCATTGCTCCTTGCTTTGTAAACTGCTATTATTGTGAGAGAAGACATGTTTTGCAAATTGCTCCTTGCTTTGATGGAGCATATTGAAGATCACACAATCATTTTTATTTTTTGGTAATTCAAAAGAACAGGCACAAGGGACGCCGGCTTAAAACTTATAAATCAATATAGGTCAAGATAGCTCAATATTGCGTTTTTACAGACCAAGTGAGGAAAATAAACATGGGCGCATTTTTTGATTCAAAATGAGCGCCAAGATCACTACGGTCTGACTAGCTCCAACTCAAGAGTTTCTATAGATGGCGTGAAGATGATCTTGAGAAGGATGTCCGACGTCGTCTCATAGTCTTTCTGAAAGTGCGTTATATCGACTAGATGGGGGTGAATAGGCGATTTTTACAAATTCATCACCTGAGGAATTTCAACTTTGAGGAATTTGAAATGTGATGAATAACTAGCAGCGGAATAAGTACTCAAGTGCATGAGGAACATAGTAACAACATTGTCTTCATGATGAAATGAAACATGCACATATAGTGAGTAGCATGATACCGGATAAGCAGTGATGAACAAGGTAACTTGAAGAATTTGAGTTGAGGAATTTGTGAAAGTCTTCAGTCAAATACTTCAAACAGTAACAATCAATTTCATCAACAGATTTATGAGGAATAAGAAGGTTGAGGAAATAGAACCAGGTAGCTCGATGAAGACAATGGTTTGATGACCCAGTTCCAACTGTTGTGACAGTCGTACGTCTGGTTTGGAGCGGCCTGGTATTTAAACCAGAGGACACACAGTCCCAGGACACACAGTCCTTACCGTATTCTCCTTGAGCTAAGGTCACACAGTCCTCGCCCAATACTCGTGGTAAGTCTTCAGGGTAGACTTCCAAAACCCTCACAAACTGGTCACCCGGCGATCCACAATTTACTGTCGGTTGCTCTAGACCAAGGTCACTTCGTGATCCCCAATTGACTGCAGGAGCACTAGACCATGACGCCTAACCGTCTGGAGGATGCACAGTCCTCAAAGGAAACAAGCGTCGGTTCCACACAGGAATTTCTTCAGTGATGCTCAATCACTTTGGGTTTGGTGGTTTGGTTGTGGGTTTTTCCTCACTAATGATTTTCACTCAAAGTCCTCGGAGGATGGGTTGCTCACAATTGACAAGTGTCAGTTTTCTCTCGGAGCAGCCAACCAACTAGTGGTTGTGGGGGTCGGATATTTATAGCCAGGGTGCAACCTGACATGATATGACATAAATGCCCCCAATGATATGACCGTTATGTGGATATTTGTGATTGGGGACAGCTGGCGCTAAGCACAGCAACGGTAGGATTTTCGAACGAAGAAAGTCCTTAGACATATCATGTTCCTCACTTGTAGGTGATTCGCACTGGCGAATTCCTAACTCCTCAGTCAGTTCAATTTCCTCAAAGATCACAAGAACTTCGTCTCTGTCACTGAGAAACTTGACTGAGCCGTAAGAGATTTCCAAAGGCTTCACTCGAAGGATTGTGTAGGTTGAGGATTTGGAGTTGAGCATCAGTTGAAAAATTTCCTTAGTATTTCCTCGGCCCCCTTTAACAGTACGGTGTTTCTTATGACTCAAAGAAAGAAATGAAACTACGAAAACAAAGTCTTCACGCTTCATAATCCTCGTTCATATCTTCAAGGTCACACCAACTTCTTCATTTTCAAAGTCTTAAAGTCTTCGCCAAAGTCTTCAGAAAGTCTTCAGCAAAGTCTTCAGTTGAAGACATACATTTTTAGGGGTCGATAATCTCCGAATATATCAAACTCCTCATCGACTTATAGAGCCTGTGTACACTCACAAACACATTAGTACCTTAACCTATAAGTCTTCAATACACCAAAATCACTAAGGGGCACTAGATGCACTAACACCTTCCTCCTTCCTAAAGGAGCCATTGCTAAAAAGTAGAGACCATTTAAGGATATAGTTAGCAGGATGGGATGGGATGATTCCCTTAGCGACAAATTTGTTATGACCCAAGCTAAAGCACAAAACATTCTCCAAACTGAGCGACGTAGCTGCCTGCGAGAGTTCTTTAACAGTGCTAAAATATGTACCATCGAGTTTGGGTTCCAAGACAGACTAAAACATTCTCGAACGCAACTCCACAGGAATTTTGCGGGGGGCACATTGGAGCAATATATGGTTGGCGTTTTCCAGCGTGACACCCATTTCCCGGGCCATGACGCCTTTGAAAGTTAATATCTTAGGGAAGTCGCTCCACAACCGTTTACCAAAAAAATACACACTTTTAAGGGCACATGGGTAGCCCAAAGGTCCTTCGCATACTGAACTTTGGGCCTATGAATCAACTTGACATAGTCAGATTTTACAGAGTACCCGAGGGCCCTAGCTCCCATCTAATCGCATAGGGTAATATGCTCAATAGAAGCTCATAGATTGTCAAGGGAAATTGATTTCGCGGGTGATAACGATCTTAGGAAAGCTACATTGGCAGATTCATCCATCAAAACTTTTCTGACAAGTGCTTGCGGCTCGTCCGCAATGACGAGCAAGGAGGGGGATGACGTTGCAAGATGACTGTTGGGAGACGTAGTAGTAAATCAAAAAAATTCTACGTGTCACCAAGATCTATCTATGGAGAAACCAACAACGAGCAAAGAGGGAGTGCATCTTCATACCTTTGAAGATCGCAAAGCGGAAGCGTTATTAGAACGCGTTTGGTGGAGTCATACTCGCAGCGATTCAGATCGCGGTGGATTCCGATCTAAGCGTCGAACAACGGCGCCTCCGCGTTCAACACACGTGCAGCCCGATGACGTTTCCTACGCCTTGATCCAGCAAGGAGGAAGGAGAGGTTGAGGGAGAGCTCCGGCAGCATGATGGCATGCTGACGGTGGAGCTACATGGTACTCCGGTAGGGCTTCGCCAAGCACTACAGAGGACGAGGAGGAGAAGGGGTAGGGCTGCACCGAGAGAGGAAGAAACTTCTGTAGATCGCAGCCCCCAAAACCCCACTATATATAGGAGGAGGAGGAGGGAGGGCACAGCCCCTAGGGTTCTCATCCTACGGATCGGTGGCAACCCTAGATGGCCCCTAGTGCGGCGGCCAGAGAAGGAGAGGGAGGGGCGGTGCCCTAGGTGGGCCTAGGGCCCATCTGCCCCTAGGGTTTGCCCCCTCCCACCTTGTGCTGCGCCTTGGGCCCTTGTGGGGGGTGCACCAGGCCACCTAGGGGCTGGTTCCCTCCCACTTGCGGCGCATGCAGCCCTCTGGTGCTGGTGGCCCCACACGGTGGACCCACATGTTGGATCCCAGATGCTCCACGATGATCTCATCGGATGAACCACGATGTTGGGGATTCAATCAATCCTGTATACAATTCCCTTTGTCTACGGGTATGATACTTGCCCGAGATTCGATCGTCGGTATCCCTATACCTTGTTCAATCTCGATACCGGCAAGTCTCTTTACTCGTTGCGTAACACATCATCCCGTGGCTAACTCCTTATTCACATTGAGCTCATTATGATGATGTATTACTGAGTGGGCCCAGAGATACCTCTGAGTCATATGGAGTGACAAATCCCACTCTCGATTCGTGCCAACCCAATAGATACTTTCGGGGATACCTGTAGTGTACCTTTATAGCCACCCAGTTACGTTGTGACGTTTGGCACACCCAAAGTATTCCTACGGTATCCGGGAGTTGCACAATCTCATGGTCTAAGGAAATGATACTTGACATTAGAAAAGCTTTAGCAGACGAACTACACGATCTTGTGCTATGCTTAGGATTGGGTCTTATCCATCACATCATTCTCCTAATGATGTGATCCCGTTATCAACGACATCCAATTTCCATGGTCATGAAAACGTGACCATCTATTGATCAACGAGCTAGCCAACTAGAGGCTCACTAGGGACATGTTGTGGTCTATGTATTCACACATGCATTATGTTTCCGGTTAATACAATTATAGAATGAACAATAGACAATTATCATGAAGAAGGAAATAAAATAATAACCATTTTATTATTGCCTCTAGGGCATATTTCCAATAGTCTCCCACTTGCACTAGAGTCAATAATCTAGTTACATTGTGATGTATCGAACACCCATAGAATTCTGGTGTTGATCATGTTTTGCTCATGAGAGAGGTTTAGTCAACGGATCTACGACATTCAGATCCGTATGTACTTTACAAATATCTATATCTCCTTCGTGAATGTAATCACGAATGGAGTTGAAGTGGCGTTTGATGTGTCTTGTCTTCTTGTGAAACCTGGGCTCCTTGGCAAGGGCAATAGCTCCAGTGTTGTCACGGAATAGAGTCATCGGGCCCGACGCATTGGGAATCACTCCTAGGTCGGTGATGAACTCCTTCATCCAGACTCCTTCCTTTGCTGCTTCCAAAGCAGCTATGTACTCCGATTCACATGTAGATGCCGCTACGACGCTTTGCTTGCTGCTGCACCAGCTGACTGCCCCTCCATTCAAAATATACATGTATCCGGTTTGTGACTTGGAGTCATCCGGATATGTGTGGAAGCTAGCATCGACGTAACCCTTTACGACGAGTCTTCGGCACCTCCATATACGAGAAACATGTCCTTGGTCCTTTTCAGGTACTTCAGGATATTCTTGACTGCTGTCTAGTGTTCCGCTTCGAGATCACTTTGGTACCTCCCTACCAAACTTATGGCAAGGTTCACATCAGGTCTTGTACACAGCATGACATACATAATAGAGCCTATGGCTGAAGCATAGGGGATGACACTCATCTCTTCTCTATCATTTGCCGTGGTCGGGCATTGAGTAGTACTCAATCTCACACCCTGTAACACAGGCAAGAACCCCTTCTTGGACTGATCCATATTGAACTTCTTCAATATCTTGTCAAGGAATGTGCTTTGTGAAATACCTATGAGGCGTCTCGATCTATCTCTATAGATCTTGATGCCTAATATGTAAGCAGCTTCTCCAAGGTCCGTCATTGGAAAACACTTATTCAAGTAGGCCTTTATGCTTTCCAAAAGTTCTATATTATTTCCCATCAACAATATGTCATCCACATATAATATGAGAAATGCTAAAGAGCTCCCACTCACTTTCTTCAGGGTTCTCCATAAACCTGTGTAAACCCAAATGCTTTAATCACCTCATTAAAGTGAATGTTCCAACTCCGAGATGCTTGCACCAGCCCATAGATGGAGCTGGAGCTTGCATACTTTGTTAGCATCTTTAGGATCGACAAAACCTTCCGGCTACATCATATACAGTTCTTCCTTAAGGAAGCCATTAAGGAATGTCGTTTTGACGTCCATTTGCCTGATCTCATAATCATAAAATGCGGCAATTGCTAACATGATTCGGACGGACTTCAGCATCGCTACGGGTGAGGAAGTCTCATCGTAGTCAACTCCTTAAACTTGTCGATAACCCTTAGCGGCAAGCCGAGCCTTATAGACGGTCACATTACCATCCGTGTCAGTCTTCTTCTTAAAGATCCATTTATTTTCTATGGCTCGCTTATCATCAGGCAAGTCCACCAAAGTCCATACTTTGTTCTCATACATGGATCCTATCTCGGATTTCATGGCTTCAAGCCATTTGTTGGAATCTAGGCCCGCCATCGCTTCTTCATAGTTCGAAGGTTCACTGTTGTCCAACAACATGATCTCCAAGACAGAGTTGTCGTACCACTCTGGTGCGGAACGTGTCCTAGTGGACCTTCGAATAGCAACTTGATTTGAAGTTTCATGATCATCAACATTAACTTCCTCTCCAGCCGGTGCAGGCTCCACAGAAACAACTTCCTGTGTTGCGCTACTCTCCGGTTCGAGTGGGGGTATGATTACCTCATCAAGTTCTATTTTCCTCCCACTTACTTCTTTCGAGAGAAACTCTTTGTCTAGAAAGGATCCATTCTTGGCAACAAATACTTTGCCTTCGGATCTGAGGTAGAAGGTATACCCAATAGTTTCTTTGGGGTATCCTATGAAGACACACTTTTCCGCTTTGGGTTCGAGCTTCTCAGGTTGAAGTTTCTTCACAGAAGCATCGCATCCCCAAACTTTTAGAAACGACAGCTTAGGTTTCTTTCCACACCATAATTCATACGGTGTCGTCTCAACTAATTTAGACGGTGCCCTATTTAAAGTGAATGCGGCTGTCTCTAATGCATATCCCCAAAATGATAGTGATAAGTCGGCAAGAGACATCATAGATCGCACCATATCCAATAGAGTGCGATTACGACGTTCAGACACACCATTTCGCTGAGGTGTGCCAGGCGGCGTGAGTCGTGAAACAATTCCTCATTTCCTTAGGTGCGTGCCAAACTCATGACTCAAATATTATCTGCCATGATCAGATCGTAGGCACTTTATTTTACTGTCACGTTGATTCTCTACCTCACTCTGAAATTCCTTGAACTTTTCAAAGGTTTTAGACTTGTGTTTCATTAAGTAGACATACCCATATCTGCTTAAGTCATCAGTGAGGGTGAGAACATAACGGTAGTCACCGCGAGCCTCAATGCTCATTGGACCGCATACATCGTTATGTATTATCTCCAACAAGTCAGATGCTCGCTCCATTGTTCCGAAGAACGGAGTCTTGGTCATCTTGCCCATGAGGCATGGTTCGCACGTGTCAAATGATTCGAAATCAAGAGACTCCAAAAGTCCATCAACATGGAGTTTCTTCATGCGTTTGACACCAATATGACCAAGGCGGCAGTGCCACATGTAAGTGGGACTATCGCTGTCAACCTTACATCTTTTGGTACTCACACTATGAACATGTGTAACATCACGTTCGAGATTCATCAAAAATAAACCATTGACCAGCGGGGCATGACCATAAAATATTTCTCTCATATAAATAGAACAACCATTATTCTCAGATTTAAATGAGTAGCCATCTCGCATCAAACGAGATCCAGATACAATGTTCATGCTCAAAGCTGGTACTAAATAACAATTATTGAGGTTTAAAACTAATCCCAAAGGTAGATGTAGAGGTAGCGTGCCGACGGCAATCACATCAACCTTGGAACCATTCCCGACGTGCATTGTCACCTTGTCCTTTTCCAGTCTCCGCTTATTCCGTAGCTCCTGCTTGGAGTTACAAATGTGAGCAACTACACCGGTATCAAATACCCAGGAGCTACTATGAGCGCTGGTAAGGTACACATCAATAACAAGTATATCACATATACCTTTAACGTTGCCGGCCTTCTTATCCGCTAAGTACTTGGGGCAGTTCCGCTTCCAGTGACCGGTACCCTTGCAATAAAAGCACTCAGTCTCAGGCTTGGGTCCATTCTTGTTCTTCTTCCCGGCAACTTGCTTACCGGGCGTGGCAACTGCTTTGCCGTTGTAGGATCGAAAGTATGTCTAGAGGGGGGGGGGTGATTAGACTACTTGACCAATTAAAAGTTTTGCCTATACCAATTTTTAGGGTTGATAGTTTTTAGCATTTCATGGCAAGTCAAGTACACCCTACACATGCAAGTCTAAGAGTATATAGAAGTGGAAAGTAACAACAAGCATGTATAGAAGGGATAAGGTAGGAAGATCAAACACAGTTGTAGACATGATGATTTTTCCATGGTACCGATAGGTGGCGCTATCGTACGTCCATGTTTATGGAGTCTTCAACCAACGGAGGGTAACGGTCGTGAGAGTCCACAGAGGGATCCACTCAAAAGGGTCCATGAAGTAGCAACCTTGACTATTCCATACGGCTTCTGTCCACGAAGGACTAGCCTCACTATGGGTATATCTTCACGAAGTAGGCGATCTCCTTGACCTTACAAACTTCTTGGTTCACTCCACAACACGAAGTAGGAGGCTCCCAAGCGACACCTAACCAATCTAGGAGGCACCACCCTCCAAAAGGAAATAGGCTCGGTAATGACGATGAACTCCTTGCTCTTGTGCTTCAAGATGATAGACTCCTCAGCACACAATATCTCTCTCACATGATTGGCTTGGTAGAAGAGGTGGGATTGGTGGAAAGCAACTTGGGGAGGCTAGAAATCAAGATCCATATGATTGGAGTGGAAGATCTTGACCTCAACACAAGGGTAGGTGGTTCTCTCTCAGAAAATCTGATAGGATATGTATGGAATAGTTCTGAGTGCTTCTCTCTCGAGTAAGTGGTGGTGAAGGGGTATATATAGGCATCCCCAAAAATCCAACCGTTACACACAAAGTGACCAACTCGGTGACACCGATGTGTTAAACTCGATGGTACCGAAGTGACCAAAAGGTGGCAACTTTCGAATCTCGGAGGGACCGATATACAATTCTCCGTTGCACCGATAAGGTGACCAACGGTCAGATTTCCAATCTCGGTGACGCCGATCCAACATTCTTGGTGGGACCTAAAATGTGAATTTGCGTAACAGAAAGTTGGCAACCTAAACTCGGTGGCACCGGTATGGAATCGGTTGCACCGAAGTGGCTAGGGTTTGGCATAGCCTATCTAGGTTCTGGAACCGGTGGCACCGAAGTGGGAAATCTGGTTGCACCGATTTTGAGTGGTAGGTATAGAACATACTTTGGCGGGAGAGTTTGTGGATGTTTTTGGCGACTATCACTTGTGCACGTTTGAGCATATTGTTCACCAACAAAACCTTACCCCCTTTTAGTAGTATTGGCTTTCCTATGACTCAAAGTGATTTCTCAAAAATATAAAATGTAGAGTCCTCTTGCTTGAAGCTTGGCCAACCTATTTCCTTGAATCCTGGGGTTTCTCCACAATCTCCTTTTGCCAATCCTATCATTGAACATTTCCTGAAATATACTTGGTGGAAACATTAGTTCAATGGCTTATATGTTGTTATTAATTACCAAAACCACCAAGGGAGCAAATGTGCTTTCAATCTCCCCCTTTTTGGTAATTGATGACAAAATATAGATCAAAGCTTCGGCATATGATAAAATCAATGAAATTAATCGTCGCTTTGAGAGGTATGTGATAAGCAAGAGCTCCCCCTAAATTTGTGCATTATTTTGAATTTGCGTTTGAATGCAAATGCACAATCGATTAGGTATATGGGGTACTTCTTCCATGTCACATACAACTTGGTGGTGTGCGAGAATAATTAGAATGAATAACAACGTACAACACAATCAAACAAAGGTGAATGCTCATCTCATGAGCATTAAGATGATAGGAAATAGTAGCATCACCCATAACATAGTAGCATAACACACATGTATCTCACATCAAACCAAAAGAACCAAATGTTTTGAAAAGCAATAAAAACCAAATCACTCTCTCGCTCGAAGCCTAAAGATCTATATACACTTCTCCCCCTTTGGCAGCAAGTTACCAAAAAAGTTCAAAGGCATATATCTAAACGTTCTTGGGCATATCTCCTCCGGTTGTTGATGAAGGAGTCGAGATGACAGCGTCGGCGAAGATATCTACAGATGTCGTGGATGGAGCTGGAGTGGTCACTGATGAAGCAGATGCTGATGGAGCTGGCACAATGGCTGATTTGGCCTGAGTGGTGAACTGAGTGCCTGGCCCTAGAGGTGATTCATCCTCCTCCTCCTCATCATCATCCTCATCTGAAGTAGAAGAGACCCGAGGGATGTTCATGGAGTCAACTTCATGCTAAAGCTCTGTGACTATCTTAGTCAGCCCGTCCACCTTATCACTAAGGGTCTTGATTCTGGTCTCAAAGATCCTAACAAGACTGTTCTGGTTGTCCAGAATCCCCTTAATATCCTTTTGCATGACCTGAACTGATGCAATCAACAGATCCATTTGCTCGCTCCTGGATCGAGGGGCTTGAGCACTAGTGGCTCTAGCTGCCTCTGTCTCTGCCTAAGCTGCAGCTGAGCTGGGATGATCAGCATCCATCACCACAACATTGTCCTCAAGATCTGGCTGTAGGGGCAAATGTGGGTGATCTAGGGCAAAGATGTGCTTCTCCAGTCTTGAGTTGATGAGCATCTAGATGTAGGGTGCATAACAGCATGAGCGCTTCTGGTCAGCAGCTACCCACTTGACTGCCTTAACAATCAGATCCATGACTTTGATCCTGGTGTGTCTGTCAAGGTGGATCGACATATTTATGGAGTGGCCTTGGATCATCTTGTCATCTACTGACTTGGGCATCAAGGTATGCCTCAGAATAGTGTTGATAGTGCGGAGGCCAGCCTGAAGAAAATAGATTGATCCTAGATTGTGAGTCTTCACATTTGCAGCAGGGATCTCCTTGTACATATTGGCCATCTCATTGTGACTAGCCTTGGACTCTGAGTAGACATCGAGGTCACCATCCCATGCTTTAGGAACTCCTAAGATATCATCCCATTCTTCAACTGTTGATTCATATCTCGCACCTTCAGTCATCCACACAATTCTACCATCTCCGTAGAAGTGTGCAATGGAGTAGAACTGCATGATCATTTCATCATTCCAGGCAGTGAACTCTCTGCCAACGAACTCATCCAGACCTATGCAATGGAAGTTGTCCTGGGCACTTGGAAAGTAGTCCTCATTCTCCTTGATGTACTTCCAATCAGCGTAACACATGTCACTGACAGCTGGACTCTTGTCAAATAGCACAGTCTCATAGAAGTCATGTTGCTCCTTGGTATAGAACCTATAGTCCACATTTGTTTTCTTCCTCTGGGCATAAGGATCAATGGCTCTCCATGCCCTCAATCCTGAGTCCTTCCTCTTCTTCATCTCCTCAGCTAGTGGGTAGATGGCATTGTGAACTGGAAGGTGTGGTCTGAGTTTCATCAGTGTTGTCAAGTCATCCACATCTTCAACTCTGGAAGCAGTTCCTTTGTTCTTCTCAGAAGCTGGAATCTGCCTAGTTGTCCTCTTAGGCTTCTCAGCAGCCTTCTTGGATGTGCTGGTCTTAGGCATAGCATAAGACATCAGTTTCTTTGCCTTCTTCTTGGGAGGAGCCTTTGTAGCTGGCTCAACCTCCTCTTCCTCAGCAGCAACAACTTCTTCTGGATCCTCAAACATGGAGGTAGGCCTGCCAGTCACATGGATGATCCTCTTCCTAGACTTTTTCTCCCCTGCCTTCTTAGGCATAGCTCTCTTGGGGATCTCAACAGACATTGTTGCTCTGGCAATCTCATGAGCCTTGAAGGTAGAAGCTAGTGCATATATTTTGCTGACAACCCTTCTAGAGGAAGTAGCTTCAGTTGGAGCCTTCTTGGCAGCCTTCTCTTGCTTCTTAGCAAGAATCTCCTCAGGCACAAAGTCTGAATCTTCTTCATCTGAGTTCAACTTCTTCCTTGTTTTGGTGGCAGCCTTGGGCAACCCATGAGAGCTGGGGGGTGCCTGGATTTGAGAATGAACTGGGCTCTGGGCTTGTGCCTGAACTCATGTCTGCTCCCCGCTCTGACCTGTTCTGACTGTCTTCTGAACCTGACATGTTGACCCTGTGAATAGAGTATAGATGAGCAGAAGGAGATGAGTTATCACAAAACGAGGCTGGTTTTTGAAATATTAGCAATGAGTTTTCAAAAGTTTTGCAATCTGTCACATACATATCGATGCAGCCGAAAATAATTTTTCGGTGAGACCGAGACAAACCAACTCGTTAACAGAAACTTGGCAGCCTTTTCAGTCAGACCGAAAAGAGCCACTCGGTTCCATCAAGTCAGTTCTCACTCTCACAAAAAAGCATATTGGTGAGACCGATATTTCTGTTTTGGTTCCACCGAGATATATCGGGCGGACGGCAAAACCCTAGAGAATTCATCTAACTCAAGATTTTGTAGATTCTAGTGGATGGATATATGAGCAAGGGGTGGCTTATAGAGAAATTTAAGTCCAATGCGCAAGAATCAGAATGGGAGCGCACTAGAGATCGAATCTGTACCCTATCTTGGCGCGGATCCTCTACGACGACGACGATGGGGTAGATTTTGTCGACAGCAGCGATTCCCGCGGCGGAGGAGCTCAGGAAGACAAGGGCAACGACCAGGGGTCTCGAGGCGGCAGCTTAGGGTTCTGGGGTGCGACGTTGAAGATTGACATTTCAAAGCGTCGGGGGTCCATAGCATATATACCCTTCACTGTCGGTGATACCGATTTTATGTTGTCGGTGTCACCGAGTTCCACAACTGTCAGCTGACAGGGAAACTCGGTGTAACCGAGAATATGAAATCGGTGCTACCGAGATTGAAAATCAGATCAACCCTAGGCAATTGGTGAGACCGAGTTTTTGGGATTGGTTCCACCGAGTTGCACTTGGGAGCTTTTAATGGTCAGTCCTTGTCGATACGGAACTCCGAGTGCTCCACACACAGAGGGATCGAAAAACACTTGTTCAAATTTTGTGATGCAACATGAATGGAATATGAGGTGAGAAAGCATAGATAGCTAAAGAGTGGTCCTAGGCATTCTTGTCCATCCAATTGGCAAAAGATAAATCAAAAGCCAAATAGCAACAATTGGATGTCCTCGAATGAGAAAATAAATGCAGACCAACATGCTCACACAATAAGATGTCAAAAGAAATCATGAAAAACATGCACAAACACTCTAGCATCTAACAAGTACTTGGGCGATGACGAAGTCATCTATATATGAGTATTTGACTTAGGAGCCAAGTAAGAGTACTTGATCATAGGTCATACTCATTGTTTAAGCACAAGTGGGGTTACCACTTTTTCATAAAGCATTTAATGTTGTCACATACTAAGAGATGCTTTGACTCAAGTCTTAGAGTAAAGCTCCCCCTTAATGTGACATCCCCCCATAAGAGGGATAAACTAACCTTGGGTTTTGTCGACGAAGACTTCATGTTGGTGAGGTAGTTGTGGATGCTCAATGTTGATGAAGATCATCAAGAGTTGGGAGCATCCCTGTTGTTTCCTTTCTCTTCTCACCTACATGGGTTAGTCCCAACAAACAAGAGACAAATACAAGGATATCTATGGACATGGAGTGCAAAGCATATGTTATGATGTCCATTGATTAGTTGATTACCTTGTCCCTTGCTTACCTTTGAGGGAATGTGTGACTCCTTGAACTATTGCATTGAGTTGATGTCGAGTGCAAAAAGGTCTTGCCAATAATGAATGTGAGTGAATTTCATTGGCGGAGTCACCCCTCAAGAACCTTCTAATTCTTGTTCTTGGGGACCCACATAAAGTTGATGGGGATCCTTGGTGTTGAAGTGGCCTTTATAGTAGTTGAGCTTGAAGTAGCCTTGGGAACCCACTCCACCAAAGCTAGGAGTTCATCTTCATATGAGTCAATTTCCTCTTGAAGCTTGTTCTTGCCCTTGAGCTTGTGGTCTTGTGGTGGAAGGTCATCTTGAGTGTTTGTCCCCTTGGGAAGAGTATTTTCATACTTCTCCTTTTGAGGAACAAACTTGGGCTTGGGATATTGACCTTCTTCCCATTCAACTCCATTAGCGTTGAAGTAGCCAACACCACGATTCTTCCGGTATCCTTCATGCTTGCGTACAATTTCCTCAAATTGCTTACATCCGGCAAGACTCTTGTAGATACCTTTTTCTATAATTCCTTTCAATAAAGCATTTTCTTGCTCAATTGTAACTTGGCTAAGAGAATCATCACTACTGGAATCAATAGAACTACTAGAAGCAACATCATTGGGTTTAGCATTTTTATTGTTGCTACTGGATGAAGAACCTTTCTTGCCTTTGTTACTAGATTGCTTAGTTTTAACTTGAGGCATGAAAGTAGACAAGAGTAGTCGTTTGGCTAGATAAGATGAGGTCTTCTTTCGGAGATCGTCATTGATAGCTTTGAGAAACTCATGCTCTTGCTCCAAGTTGAGCTTCTCGAGGCGTAGATTCTCATGAGTTCTCACAAGCTCTCTATGATCTTCGAGAGTAGATTCATGAGCTAACTTAAGAGTTTTTAGTTCTTTAGTTAGTTGTTCTATTTTCATCTTATCATCATCAAATGACTTATCTTGACTAGCATGAGAATTATCAAGTTCATTTTGATCAGTATCACTAGTTTTCTCACAAAGCAAGTCATGATCACAAAGTAAATCATCTTCATCACTATCAAAATCAAGATACTCGGGGTGTGATACCTTGGGGCCTTTAGCCATGAAGCAACTTCCACTCCCTTCGTTTGGTGAATCAAATAGATCGTAGGAGTTGGTAGTCACTAGAGCAATTCCGGCAACACCATCATCTTGACTATAGTCGGAGTCAGAGTGATAGCTTTTCTCAGAGTTGTTGTCGGAGTCGGAGCCGGAAACCCATTCACCAACATGAGCTTGATGTTTTCTTCTTGTGTAGCTCTTGGTGTACTTGTCCTTCTTCTCCGAATCTCTACTTCTCCTTGAGTGTCTTCGTTCATAACCATCATCTCTACTCCTTCTCTCTCTTTGTGGTGACTCATTTCTTGAGCTTCATCTTCGAGGTGACTCTTCTCTTCTTTTGTAGGGTGTCGTGCACTCATTTGAGTAGTGTCCGGGCTTCCCACAATTGTAGCAATTGCGGTCATTACTTGACGAACGCTTCTCTTCATATCTTGAGTTGGAGTTTCTTTCTTTTCCTCTATTCTTATAGAAATTGTTGAATTTCTTGACCATGAGGCTTATCTCTTCATTGGTGACAAGGTTATTGCTTGAAGTGCGGGAGCATCACTTGTGGCTTTGTAAGCACTGCTAGACTTGTGATGAAGCTCTTCTTTATCTTTGAGTGTTATCTCATGAGCAACAATCCTTCCAATGACTTCCGTAGTTTTGAGATCTTTGTAGTTTGGCATCATTTGGATTAATGTGCACACGGTGTCGTATCTCTCATCCAAAGCTCTAAGTATCTTCCTGATGATGAATTTGTCGGTCATTTCTTCGCTTCCTAAGCCGACAATCTCATTGGTGATGAGAGCTAGCCTAGAGTACATCTCTGCGACTCCTTCACCATCCTTCATCTTGAATTTGTCAAGCTGACCTTGAAGAACATCTAACTTGTATTCTCTCACGGACTCGGTTCCGTCGTGCATATCAACCAAAGTATCCCAAATCTCTTTTTCATTCTCAAGATGGATGATTTTGTTGAATTCTTTGGGGCATAAGCAGTTGAAGAGAATGTCGCATGCTTGAGCATTGAGTTGCATCATCTTCAACTCATCCGTGCTTGTGGCGTTTGAGCATAAGCAGTTGTAGACATGATGATTTTTCCCATGGTTCCGATAGGTGGCGCTATCGTACATCCACGTTTATGGAGTCTTATAACCATGGAGGGTAACGGTCGTGAGAGTCCACGGAGGGCTCCACCCAAAAGGGTCCATGAATTAGCAACCTTGACTATTCCATACGGCTTCCGTCCATGAAGGACTAGCCTCACTATGGGTAGATCTTCACGAAGTAGGTGATCTCCTTGCCATTAAAAACTTCTTGGTTCACTCCACAACACGAAGTAGGAGGCTCCCAAGCGACACCTAACCAATCTAGGAGGCACCACCCTCCAAAAGGCAATAGGCTCGGTAATGACGATGAACTCCTTGCTCTTGTGCTTCAAGATGATAGACTCCTCAGCACACAATCTCTCTCTCACAGGTTTGGCTTGGTAGAAGAGATGGTATTGGTGGAAAGCAACTTGGGGAGGCTAGAAATCAGGATCCATATGATTGGAGTGGAAGATCTTGACCTCAACACAAGGGTAGGTGGTTCTCTCTTAAAAAATCTGATAGGATATACAATTCTCGGTTGCACCGATAAGGTGACCAACGGTTAGATTTCCAATCTCGGTGACGCCGATCCAACATTCTCGGTGGGACCAAAAATGTGAATTTGGGTAACAGAAAGTTGGCAACCTAAACTCGGTGGCACCAGTATGGAATCGGTTGCACCGAAGTGGCTAGGGTTTGGCAGTCTGTCTGGGTTCTGGAATCGGTGGCACCGAAGTGGGAAAGCTGGTTGCACCGGTTTTGAGTGGTAGGTATAGAACGGACTTTGGTGGGAGAGTTTGTGGATGTTTTTGGCGACTATCACTTGTGCATGTTTGAGCATATTGTTCACCAACAAAACCTTACCCCCTTTTAATAGTACTAGCTTTCCTATGACTCAAAGTGATTTCTCACAAATATAAAATGTAGAGTCCTCTTGCTTGAAGCTTGGCCAACCTATTTCCTTGAATCTTGGGGTTTCTCCACAATCTTCTTTTGCCAATCCTATCATTGAACATTTCCCGAAATATACTTGGTGGAAACATTAGTTCAGTGACTTATATGTTGTTATTAATTACCAAAACCACCAAGGGAGCAAATGTGCTTTCAGTCGTCCTTCTTGAAGTTCTTCTTACCCCTGCCTTTCTTGAAACTAGTGGTCTTATTGACCATCAACACTTGATGCTCCTTTTTGATCTCGACCTTCGCTGATTTCAGCATCGAGTACAACTCAGGAATGGACTTCTCCATCCCCTGAATGTTGTAGTTCATCACAAAGCTCTTGTAGCTAGGTGGGAGCAACTGGAGGATTCTGTCAACAACCGAGTCTTCCGGAAGATTAACTCCCAGCTGAGACAAGAAGTTGTGCAACCCAAACATTTTGAGTATGTGCTCGCTGACAGAACTATTCTCCTCCATCTTACAACTGAAGAACTTGTCAGAGACATCATATCTCTCGACCCGGGCATGAGCTTGGAAAACCAATTTCAGCTCTTGGAACATCTCATATGCTCTGTGTTGCTCAAAATGCTTTTGGAGCCCCGGTTCTAAACTGTAAAGCATGCTGCACTGAACCAGGGAGTAATCATCACAACGCAACTGCCAGGCATTCATAATGTCTTGAGTCGCTGGGAAAATGGGTGTGTCACCTAGCGGTGCAACAAGGACATATAATCTCTTGGAAGCTATGAGGATGATCCTCAAGCTACAGACCCAATCCGCATAGTTGCTTCCATCATCTTTTAGCTTGGTTTTCTCTAGGAACGCGTTGAAGTTGAGGGCAACATTAGCGTTGGCCATTGGATCTATAATATAGATTGTAAAGACAATTTTAGACTAAGTTCATGATAATTAAGTTCATCTAATAAAATTATTTAATGAACTCCCACTTAGATAGACATCTCTCTAGTCATCCAAGTGACACATGATCCACGTCAACTAGCCCGTGTCCGATCATCACGTGAGACGGACTAGTCATCCATGGTGAACATCTCCATGTTGATCGTATCTTCTATTCGACTCATGTTCGACCTTTCGGTCTCCCGTGTTCCGAGGCCATGTCTGTACATGCTAGGCTTGTCAAGTCAACCTAAGTGTATCGCGTGTGTAAATCTGGCTTACACCCGTTGTATGCGAACATTAGAACCTATCACACCCGATAATCACTCGGTGCTTCGGAACAACGATCCTTAGCAATGGTGCACAGTTAGGGTGAACACATTTCTTGAAATTTTAGTGAGAGATCATCTTATTTAGCTATCGTCGTTCTAAGCAAATAAGATGTAAACATAATAAACATCACATGCAATCAATATAGTGACATGATATGGCCAATATCATCTTGCTCCTTTGATCTCCATCTTCGGGGCACCATGATCATCACTGTCACCGGCACAGCACCATGATCTCCATCATCGTGTCTTCATGAAGTTGTCTTGCCAACTATTACTTCTACTACTATGGCTAACGATTAGCAATAAAGTAAAGTAATTACATGGCATTTATGATTGACACGCAGGTCATACAATAAATTAAGACAACTCCTATGGCTCCTGCCGGTTGTCATACTCATTGACATGCAATTCGTGAATCCTATTACAAGAACATGATCAATCTCATACATCACATATATCACATCACATTCTTTGGCCATATCACATCACAAGGCATATGCTGCAAAAACAAGTTAGACGTCCTCTAATTTGTTGTTGCAAGTTTTACGTGGCTGTTATAGGTTTCTAGCAAGAACGTTTCTTACCTATGCAAAAACCACAATGTGATATGCCAATTTCTATTTACCCTTCATAAGGACCCTTTTCATCGAATCCGATCTGACTAGAGTGGGAGAGACAGACACCCGCTAGCCACCTTATGCAATAAGTGCATGTTAGGCGGTGGAACCGGTCTCACGTAAGCGTACGTGTAAAGTTGGTCCGGGCCGCTTCATCCCATAATACCGCCAAATAAAGATAAGACTAGTAACGGCAAGACAATTGACAAAATCGACGCCCACAACACCTTGTGTTCTACTCGTGCATAGATTCTACTCATAGACCTAGCTCATGATGCCACTGTTGGGAGACGTAGTAGTAAATCAAAAAAATTCTACGTGTCACCAAGATCTATCTATGGAGAAACCAGCAACGAGCAAAGAGGGAGTGCATATTCATACCTTTGAAGATCGCAAAGCAGAAGCGTTACTAGAACGCGGTTGGTGGAGTCGTACTCGTAGCGATTCAGATCGTGATGGATTCCGATCTAAGCGCCGAACAACGGCGCCTCCGCGTTCAACACACGTGCAGCCCGATGATGTCTCCTACGCCTTGATCTAGGAAGGAGGAAGGAGAGGTTGACGGAGAGCTTCGACAACACGACGGCGTGGTGACAGTGGAGTTGGCAGGGCTTCGCCAAGCACTACGGAGGACTAGGAGGAGAAGGGGTAGGGCCCCAAGCCGAGAGAGGAAGAAACTTCTATAGATGGCAGCCCCCAAAACCCCACTATATATAGGAGGAGGAGGAGGGAGGGCACAACCCTAGATGGCCCCTAGTGCGGCGGCCAGAGAAGGAGAGGGAGGGGCGGCGTCCTAGATGAGCCTAGGGCCCATCTGCCCCTAGGGTTTGCCCCCCTCCCACCTTGTGCTGCGCCTTGGGCCCTTGTGGGGGGCACACCAGCCAACCTAGGGGCTGGTTCCCTCCCACTTGCGGCCCATGCAGCCCTCTGGTGCTGGTGGCCCCACACGATGGACCCCCGAAACCCTTCCGGTGGTCCCGGTACGTTACCAGTGATGCCCGAAACACTTCCGGTGACCAAAACCTCACTTCCTATATATGAATCTCTACCTCCGGACCATTCCGGAACTCCTTGTGACGTCCAGGATCTCATCCGGGACTCCGAACAACCTTCGGTAACCACGTACACTATTTCCCTATAACCCTAGCGTCATCAAACCTTAAGTGTGTAGACCCTATGGGTTCGAGAGGCACATAGACATGACCGAGACACCTCTCCGGTCAATAACCAATAGCGGAATCTGGATACCCATGTTGGATCCCACATGCTCCACGATGATCTCATCGGATGAACCATGATGTCGGGGATTCAATCAATCCCGTATACAATTCCCTTTGTCTACCGGTATGATACTTGCCCGAGATTCGATCGTCGGTATCCCTATACCTTGTTCAATCTCGTTACCGGAAAGTCTCTTTACTCGTTCCATAACACATCATCCCGTGGCTAACTCCTTAGTCACATTGAGCTCATTATGATGATGTCTTACCAGGTGGGGCCAAAGATACCTCTCCGTCATACGAAGTGACAAATCCTAGTCTCAATTCGTGCCAACCCAACAGATACTTTCGAGGATACCTGTAGTGTACCTTTATAGCCACCTAGTTACGTTGTGACGTTTGGCACACCCAAAGTATTCCTACGGTATCCGGGAGTTGCACAATCTCATGGTCTAAGGAAATGATACTTGACATTAAAAAGCTTTAGCAGACGAACTACACGATCTTGTGCTATGCTTAGGATTGGGTCTTGTCCATCACATCATTCTCCTAATGATGTGATCCCGTTATCAACAACATTCAATGTCAATGGTCATGAAACCGTGACCATCTATTGATCAATGAGCTAGCCAACTAGAGGCTCACTAGGGACATGTTGTGGTCTATGTATTCACACATGCATTACGGTTTCCGGTTAATACAATTATAGCATGAACAATAGACAATTATCATGAACAAGGAAATACAATAATAACCATTTTATTATTGCCTCTAGGGCATATTTCCAACAATAACAACTACTCCCGCTTGCTCTACTCATAGCTACCAGCTGAAACGTTGGAATACCTCTTCTTCACATGTCCCTTCACTCAAGCCTGCTGGGATACGATTGGTCTCAGTTGTCAACACCACCACGATAGGCTTCAGAATATCCATGCTGCAAGGAGAAGGACTAAGCCCATGTTGTTTGAAATCTTCACCTTTCTTGCTTGGGGGATATGGAAGGAGCGCAACAACAAACACTTCAGGAGGATTCGGCCAACACATGCCTCTTGACTGGCCAGGTTCTGGTCGGACTTGATGCTCATGAAACACAGGACAAAGAGGGTCTATGGCCTTTCATCGATCAGCTACTGTCCTACCTACCCTGAATTGTACTCTTTTCTTTGTTTTTCATGGGATATTGTTACACCCTACACTCTGCATCTACCCCTCCCCATCCAACATGTAACTATGATGTAGCTCATTTGTTACCTCTTTAATACAAAGTCAGTGGGGTTTACCCCACTCTCATAAGTTCCTAAAAAAACGAGCACGGAGGGGAATAAAGTGTAATGAGGCTTGTCCAATATCCACGCCACAAGCCAAAATTTTGTATCTTTCTCATTAGCGATAGTGAATTTAGCTCGTAAATTGAAATTTTCTTTGCATTTCAGGATCTCATTCCAAATCTATGATCCCCTCATGTTACAAGCAAATAAGAAACAATTTACGAAGTATTTGGCATTAAGAATCCTGGTCCAAAGCTCGTTATCATTTCGAGAGATCTTCTAGATCCACTTGACAATGAGATCTAGATTGATCTTTCTCGAGTTGCTTAAGCCTCCTTGGTTTTTAGGCCAACATAGATCAACACATCTGATCATGTGGTATGTGTGTATTTTGGCGTCAGCTTCCCAAAAGAGCCTAGATTATCCTTTATCGAATCTAGAATGTAAAGAACCATAACAAAAGTTGATGGGCATGAACAAAAAAGTTTGATGGACAATGATAAAAAACAAAGATGGACGTTTGAGGGACATGATTGGATATCCATATCTAGACCAACATCATCTCTACCTCATCTACCCTTGCACTAATAGGTCTTGTTCCCAATAACACACAACCTTAAACACTATACTTGGCTACCTTTGACTGCATGTGTCAATATAAGTCCATATTAAATAATGGATCATCATAGTAGTAACAAATAGTTTGTTCTTTATTGTCCATAAACACCTTTTGTTCTTTCTTCTACTGATCCTTCTCGAGTTTCGTCCAAATTATACTGAATAATAGTGTTCTGCCCCATCAGATTGTCCTTGGGGCATCTTCATCAATACATATCTGTCATATAAATTGTTTTCATTTGCAGCAACTATTCGAGGGATAACATTGCTGGTACAAGATGCACCTTAGTTGTGAATCACCTTACTGAAATTTTGCTTTAAAGTGTGTGGGCTCAAAATAATAGCATGTTAAATCGTTAGTGATTGAAAATATTCAAATACAATAGTGGTTCTATTTTAAATATCACAATTCAACTCAGTTTTCAAATAAAATAGTTCAAACTTGAATTTAATTCGCACATATGTTGTAATTGTCTATTTTAACCACCCACAAATGCTAAATAAAATCTTCCTTGAGTTGCTCGAAGACGAATTTGTTGATGCATTTCAACGAATTCATCAAATGTGGCATGATTATGAAGCGGTAGTTGGGTAGGATCACCTATGTTCTTAAATTCTATACCTCCGACAACTTCTTCACCATCATACTTCTTGTTGATGTTGTGCGTGATCACACAACATGTCATCACCTCCCAAAAGGTCTCTAAATACCATTATTTTGAAGGTCCACGAACAATTGCAAAACAGACTTGGAGCACTCCAAATGCCCTCTTCACATCCTTTCTAGATCCTTCTTATCTTTGAGAAAAGTGAGAGCTTTTCTGACCAACCACTCAGAGATAGTCTTGGCGAAGGTAGTCCATGGAGGATAGATACCGTTAGGCAGACAATAGCCTATGTTATACCGATGTTTGATGAATGATATTTTTACACACATTTCAACCCCGTTTAAACCGAGATATCTCATTAAAAGAGAGATATTCACTCCGATATTGCCGCTAATGACTAATGAATGCAAAGGATTCCACAAATCCTCTCTTATTTTTTCACATGAAATGAGCTAAAAAGGGAAGAAATCACGTGGGAGAATGCAAAGGAAGGAAAATGAAGGAAGAATCATCACCGAGAGGCGCTAGAGGTCATCCAGAGCAAAATATGGCATTCCATGCGAGCGAACATGCTCTCATTAGCGGTCGTTTGGTGTGGAAACTGAGGCGGGTCATCCACCTGAACAACTTTTTATAAAGGGCACCCCATCAAAATGTCAAAAAAATAGCGTCGATCATAGACAGAACCTCTTCATCATCTTCATCATCCACAAACCCTAGCCGCCGCCATTTTCATCTTCATAGCCATCTCCACCACCATAGTGCTCTCTCATCTAGTTCATACTTGTAATCGTGAATCGCACAAGGCATCCATTCTAAGACATATTGCAATCAATCAATCCCAATATGTGTTCTTTAATGTTGTCTTCTCGCGATCTGATCTCCATGTGTTAGTAGTTCGGTAAGGTATGGGGTGAGGCATGAGCCTTGCAACCCCAAGTATTTGTTGAGGGGATCAATGGAAGTCTTTGACACAACATCTCATATATGTGAAATAAAATTGTTTCATGAAGTGTCTCTTGTCTTGTCCGTGTTCTTCATCCCTGCAGGTACCTCGGATCATGGAGCTTGAGCACCGGTGAGGCTAGGAGAAATGGGACCGTGAAGTGCTATACCGAACACCGATGATAATAAAGTTTAGTACGGTAACATGGATCATATCCTTGAGGATTCGTGAGGTGTAGTCATTAAATACCCAATGCTTTTGTCTGATATTATTATCTTAATTATCAGGACAACCCCACGAGACAGATAAGGCCTATGGTAGGACGACTGATTCTTGATGTAGGAGTCATGCTGGTCAAGATGTTATTTGGACACATCCCCCACTCCGATATGAAGCAAGCACCTCTTGATGTGTGACTTCCTGAGCACAAACTATTATCATTTTTGATCCCAACACAAATACATGGTTGTAAGTATTAAGACCTCATACCCGTACCTTATTTTTATTATAAGTGTTTGAATCACAATTTGCTTGTTGTTCAAGTCAAAAGCTAGATTTGACACTTTGGCAAAAGCTTCCTAGAGACCAATACTTCAAGGAATCTTCCTCCCATCGGTTCAATACCCAGGATCACCTCCAGGGAAAAAGGTGCAGGATACCCTTTCTTGTTCCAATATTGGATCAATAAAAAGGAGACAGTAAGCCCTTTTTTGACATTGTCACCGATGGAGTTTAGTATTCCTAGTCTTTGTGTTTAGAGTTTTTGTTAAAGTTATTTTTTTATTTTTTTACTTTTCTATTTTTAGTTTAAGTTTTCTTTTGTTACCAGTCTTTTTAGTTGAAAAAACAAAAAAATTACTATGGCTCATAATCTTGGGAGTTTTGCTACTCCTAGCAACAATTTCATGCGTGAACCAATAGCACAACCTAATGTTGCAGCTACAGAATATGAGATCAAACTGAACCTAGTTTCCATGGTTCAACATGACCAATTTGGAGGCTCTGCTTCAGAAGATGCATGTATGCATTTACATAATTTTACTGAATTGTGCAACATGACACACATATAGGATTATGACCCAAATGTCTAAAACTTCATTTATTTCCTTTCTCTTTGAGAGGAAAAGCAAATGGATGGATTTTAGCTTTGCCTAAGACAATATTACTTCTTGGGCTGCTTTTGCAGTAAATTTTTATCTAAGTTTTGTCCACCTGCAAAAATTATGCAATTATGTTCTCAGATTAAAGGTTTCAAGCAAGATGAATGTGAGCCACTAGCGTTTGCATGGGATAGAATGAAAGAAGCTATAAGAAACTGCCGCAATCATGGAATGGAGGAGTGGTTAATCCTTCATATGTTTTATAATGGATTTAATCACATGTCAAAAACTACGCTCCATACAGCTGTAGGAGGAACAATCATGGGAAAGCCCATAGAAGATGTCAAGAAGATACTAGATGATATGCAAGAGAACCATGCCCAATGGCATGTAGAGAGAAGCACCACCAAGAAGGTGAATGCTATAGAAGAAAATAGATTAGAGTTGACAACCAAGCTTGAAGAACTTATCTCTCTGATGAAAGGTAAAGAGGAGGTAAATGGCAATGCCATCACTAATAACGATACTAGTGATGCAAATATTATTGCTCGTAATAGCTATAATCCTAACTGGAAAATGATGGTTATGCTCCTAAAATTACTTATACTAGTAATGGAGGAGCATCCAACAATTATAATTGAGTTGATGGTAGCAATAGAAATACTCTTGAAGAAAATCTTAAATGTTGTATTGCTAGCCAGACTCAGCAGAATGAAAACTTCAAGAATATCTTGAAGAATCATGATAACTTACTTGGTTAGTTGACCGGTAATGTTGTTGGACTAACAAATGATTTGCAGATACTTGAAGCCAGGTCATAGAATATGGAGGCACAAGTTGCAAAGATAGCAGAGAGCCAAACCTTGATTTTGGCCAAGTTTGCTGGTAAACCGGAGCCTAGCCTGTTTGAAGAACTTGAAATGGTAAGAAGAAATAAAAATAAAGTGGAGGTTCTTGACACAAACCATGTGCCAGAGTACTATTGTACCATTGCAAATTTTGTCAAGATAATATCCATGAAGTATCCACTACCAAAGGTAACTAATGATGAGGCATATAATGTCTGTGTTGAACAATTCATAGCCAAGGTACGTGAACTCGATTATGAAAGGAAAAAGTTATTCGATAAGTTACCACCTAAGCAAGAGGATGCTTTTGAACCTATATAGAGATTGAGATATGATTGAATAAATTTAGTGCTTTATCTGATCTAGGGGCAAGTGTTTCCACTATCCCCAAATCAGTTTATGACAGTCTCAATCTTGGTCCTTATGCTAATACTGAGATTATATTGAATATGTCTAACTCTACTTTTACTCATACAATAGGTATTATGGAGTTATTTTTCAAATTAATAATTGCCCTGTCATGATTGATCATGTTATAGTAGATATGCCTAAAGATCCAATTGCTCCTATAATTCTCGGTAGCCTTTTTCTAAGGACTATCAAAGTTGTGATAAATGTGTTTGAGGGGAATGTTCATTTTGATTTACCAGCTAAAGATCCTTTTGTAAGACACTTCCCTAGGAAAAAGAAATTGAATACCTACACGGGAGATGGCATCATTTTGAATGCGAGAAGCTACGGTCTCGGTGTTCTAGCACCACCTTGATCACCACTATGGTCGAGCTAACCAACCAAAAACAAGCGCTTCATGGGAGGCAACCCACGCGAACAAAGTAGACAAGTAAGTTTTATTTTTGCTTCAATAAAAAGAGTGATTGAAGTTCCATATGAAGAAGTAAGTTTGGAAGAGTTGTTCTAATGAAGGCTTAGCCTTGTGCAAGATGAACCACATGATGTTCGAATGCCTGGAAATATGTCTATGTATTGCTATGGAATTAAACCACATGAAAACTGTGAAAACGAGAAGTTTTGAAATAAATAGAACAAAAGACGACCTATCATGCGGCCACATCGGTCGTGTTGGCGATCGTTTGACCTGCAGGAGGTTCCAGCACAAAATAGTCAGAGATATCAAAGAGGCAGACGGCGTATCATGCAAACCCCCACACTCATTTTTGGTGATCGTTTTGTTTCTTTGCAAAAAACAATGACAAATTCAGAGTGTTCGATGGCGTTCCAAACGGGCGCACATGCCCGTCTGAGCGGTCGTTTGACATCTTCGACCAGAGCACAAAATGAACAGAGCGAACGATGGTGTTGAAAACAGATGCTGATGTCCATTTCAGTGGCCGTTTCATCCACGCATAGGCACAAGTATGTTATCAGGGAGAACAAAGATGTTCCATACGATCACTTGCGCTCGTATGAGCGTTTCTTTCACGCGTCGGCGGCTCCAATAAGCCCGAGGAAGGAGATATTTCGCTCTGATTTCTCTCTTTTCTTGTTCCTACTCCTCCAAACCTCTCCAAACTCTAGCAAAACTTTGCCCGATCTCTCTACTCGCTCGTTTTCAGTTCAAATCCTTCAATGTGATCGATCTACGGTATGTTTCTCCTTCGATCCCCAAGTTATTTTTCGCAAATCCACGTTCTACATGCCTAGCATTGCCATGTCTAGGATATGCATATTTTTATTCAAATTTGAGTTTGGCATGGATTTGTTGATGTTTTTAGAGGAGTATGATGTTGTGAGTACCGTAGGATCATTTTGGTTTAATTGTATTGGACTGAAAAAATGTTTTATAGATGTTTACATGGAGGTTTTCTCGCGTACGCAATGGTTCGACTTCATCGAGCGCGCAAGCACACCAAGTTTTAACTCAGGGGATCATTTTCATCGACCGTGGAGCAAGGAAGAATTTCCAGAAGCTCGCGACAAGGAAAATCAAAGCAACCAAATAGGCTTGTGTGAATACTCTTGCCTAGATAGGTACAACTCATGATTTTAATTTGCTTTGTTATAATGTCGGGTTGCATCATTTTGTTTACCATGGATGTAAGACTTATGAATGATTGACCCTTGAGTTTCTTAGTACAGTCTTGCATAATGTTGGTCTTATGCCAAGTGAACAAGAGGAGGAGAGGATCACTTTCCCTCTCCTTGATCACGACTTTGACATCACTCTCGATGAGTGGTGTCACTACTAGGAGAAAGACTAGTAGTAGCGCTGGAAATACCCTTACTAGTAGCGCTGGTGTCAGCGCTACTGCTAAGGCGCTACAGCTAAGTTGTAGCAGTAGTGCTGGTTGGTCTAGCGCTACTACTAAGTATGGTTATCAGTAGCGCTGTGCTGACCAGCACTACTAATAACTATTTGTAGCACTGCGTAAAGGCAAGCGCTGCTGCTAATCCAGCGCTGCTGCTACTATTCCTGCTTTCACATATTCATACCTCCTCTATGTATTTGTGATGTATTTTTATAGGCTCTATACATTAGTTTCATGAGATCATAATAAACATACAATATTCTCATCATATAATACACATACAATAGTCTCGTCGTACCATCATCATCATCATCATTCAACACAAATATCATCACATCTCGAAAATAGCGATACACAAGTCATGTCATGTCTCAAATAAGTGCAACTACATGGTCATGGCACACACACACACAAGTTTCATCATCTCTATCTAAACCATGATGTAGAAGAGAAGAGCGATCAGCATGAGCAAGACCGCGACTATGTAGTACTTGAGGCACCGACGGTTCCACCCCCGCTCTTGCCGAAGCGTTCACCTCAAGTAACTACTTTCCGCCTCGGCTCTGCTGTCGAACCCTCTGTGGCTAGCACCTGGGTACTTGTCCACCTGGGCCTGAGCATCTGGCTAGTGGTCATACACTCATGGAACCCTCCCAACGAACACAGTGTAGCAGTCCTTCGCCATCTTTGATCTATGTACCTGCATTGTCAGTTGATGAACTGAACGATAATATGCAACATAATGTACTTAAGAAAACAAAGAGAAATAATTATCAAAATGCAAGCAACCTATAGTAAACATAAATGATGAAGTTCCTAATACCAAAACTAATTAACTAGAGCAATCTACACTAGTTCAGGACCACGGTTTAATTATATCACATAGTTCCATCTGGATGCTAGTGACACATATATTGTCAACGACAATCAGTCCTCCATGTCGGCGGTCCAATCTTCATAGTCAGGGAGGAAGCACCTGAGCTTCTTGAAAGGCTTCAGGTCCATACGATGAGCAATTAGCTGTGCTCGGACATCATCCCGCGTGATTTCCCATGGTAGAACATCCATGTTGGTTCGAGGACCTGCTTCATGATCACTTGGGCAAGTTCACACTGTACGTGATAAAACTCAGCTCGGATTCGACGATCCGGTGTCTTTCCTATGCTTGTGGCCTAGTTGACAATCTCGGCGTCATTGGTAGTAGCTGACATGCGAAGGCATTGATTATCCCTTTTGAACTCGAGTAGGTGATGCATGAGGTAGAATCCATCAGCCTTACTGGTGTGCGGTTGCTTGATGCAATAGAAGTCAGTCTTATGGCTGAAAACCAGCCCGTTCTTCCTGTACTTTTTCGCCTTGATATATCCACCAGACAGGTTGAAGGTAAACAAGGCACTATCGAGAACACTCTTTATGTGCTTGTAATCCTTTTTCTTGATGTTCTTCGATGAGCCCAAGTATGTAGTATGGGAGTATTTTGGGTACAAAACGATGAGGACGATGCCCCCCACTGTGCAAACTAAGTACACCTCAAATTAGCCTCCATGCTTGCAAAGTAATGATTAACACTTATGAAAGGATATGCACGGATGACTTACGTGGGATGATAAGGCAGGAGAATCGCTTCCTTGTCCTTATTAGTGACCATGAAGCCGCCGATGTACTTGCTTGCATAGTCACGGTGCTCTTTGCAGGTATCCAAGAAGCTCTCGTGCATATGGTACGAGTCCGCGATGCAGATATATTTTATGTTCTCGATCCTGATGATGTAGTTGAGATAAAACACATGCATGCGGATGAACTGGAAATCCAGCTTGGTCATGTGGAACATGTCATAGATGTAGTCGAATCGCACGATGAACTTATCCGTGGGCCATCCCTTGACATACAACTTCCCACCCGATACCTGAGCCGCGTAAAGCGGGTATCCTGGTTTTCCCGAGATGAGAAGGATTTTCTCGCTGGCCAGCACATCTTCATGGAGTCTCCTTCGATCATTGTTCAATATGTGCTCTAGCGCTTTCGCAGGTAGGATCGGGTCGCCGGCAACATGGAAACGCTTCGCACCTTCTACAGGTATTCTGTCTACCACCCGGGGATTTAGAGGCGGCTGGCTGCTTGAAGCATCTTTGGTGCCTTTAGGGCCTTTCTTGTCCGGTCTCCTCCTTTGCTTCTTGGGGGGTGGCGGTAGTGAGTCGGCCGCCATAACTTCCCTAATCATCACCCCCAATGTTGTGGATTTGTCACGGCAGATGTCTGGGTGAACGGACTTAGGTTCGGGGCGAAGACGCAACTACGTGGCGGCTTGAAGGGGTTGATCGGAATCGAGACACGCGGAGTTTTACCCAGGCTCGGCCCCTCGAGATGAGGTAACAGTCTACGTCCTGCTTGTATGGTATTGATGATGAAGGAGATCTCTCAGTTACAAGGGTGCTCATCGCTACCTCTAATCATGAGAGCCTCTAATATCTCTATCTCTAATCTCTGTGTTGTCTAAACTTGTGGACTTGTGTCTCTTCTCCCTCTAGGGGTGCTCTACCCCTCCTTATATAGGTGGAGAGGGTAGGTTTACAAATAGAGTCCTACTAGGAGTAGGATTAGGACTAGTCTCTCTGGAATCCTATTCCGGGTCTTATTTCCTTTAAGGGAATTCTTCTCTCTTTGGGCCTTCTCTTGTGAGCCACGCTGCCGGGTCATTAATAAAATGTCATGTCTTTATCGGGTCTCCTGTGAGTCGCCAGGCCGGGTCATACCGCGGGGTATATCCCGATATTAGCCCCCAGGTTAGCTTGAATTTATTCATGTTAAGCTCCTGAAATAAGAGTAACAAAGAGGTTAAGTGGCCGGCTTGCTCCCTTGGGCCGCCTTATAAAATGGCTCCTCAGAAATCCGGGTCTTTTCTGCATATGAACGAGTCATCTTGATAATCATCTTGCTTGTCAATGTCCTTTGAAAAATATTGAGAATAGAACACCCATATGCCATTGAGTCGGCTTCCAATACTCTTGGCGGGTCATCCCCGCCGGGTCATAATCATTGATGATGCCGGGTCATTATCGTTGGTGACGCCGGGTCAAAAAACTAGAATCCAGCTGACTTGATAAAAATATTGGGATGAAAATCCATCTGATGTAAAACCGGACTTCCATTGTTGTGAAGCATGGTGGCTTATAAAATCTGACGGGTTATGATCTTTTGATAACACCGGGTCATAAGTGTTGGTGACGCCGGGTCTAACAACTGAACTCCATACTTAACATCTTGAAAATTCTCCTCAAGGTTTTTGATATGTCCATATTACGTGTAGCCCCCAAGCTCCGAGATTATCCATGATAACTTGGTGCTTTGCAAATAACATTTTGGATTGTGTAGCCCCCAAGTGTCGGGTTGTCCTGCCTGCAGCAGCCTGGGACTTACAATTGCCTTATACCTTACAAAGCTTCGGCGAGTGTAGCCCCCAAGGGCCGGCTCATCAGAATGTAATGCGTCGGGTCTTCAATTAGAACCTCATAATCTGTTTAAATAGCTGAATACTGTATCCCCCAAGTGTCGGGTCGCATGCCTGCGACGACTTGGGACTTTAGAAAATTTGATCTCAGCAGTGTAGCCCCCAAGTGCCGGGTCAGTAAGAATTACTGGGCTAGGACTTAGAACAATATAGAAAGGCCGGCTCATCTGCTTGAGGTAATAGGGTCTTGCTGACAATAGTGATTTGAAAACCGGTTGCAGTAGCCCCTAAGTGTCGTGGTGCGTGCTTGCAGCAACAGGGGACTTTGCATAATTGATATAAACTGGCTTTGAATAGTGTAGCCCCCAAGTGCCGGGTTGTCTGCCTACGGCGACTCGGGACTATGTAAGAATAATATGACTCGCCACAATTTGAATGAATGTTTGTGGTTGTAATATAACCCGGAATGAATATCCTGGAATACTTCCTTTGTCTTTTGACATGAAATCCCTGCTCGTGGTTGCGATGCAACCCGGCAAATATATATTGGAGAAATCCATGGGTGTTGTAGATTATTACAGAGCACAATTGAAGAAATCTGAGAGCTAGTTAATTAGATGACACGACATTATATCTGATAGGGCGGCTCTTGAAATAATAAATTCTCCGAGCTGGCCTGAAAACCCCAATCATTTAGTACTGGTTATCATAAACCATGAAGGTCCAGCTAAGTTGGCTATTAAAGATACATTTGCTCTTGCAGAACGGTGTCTCATCTTAAGAGATAAAACCTGCAAAAATAAACAAGACAAAATATATTCTGCATTGTTGTGAGGGCAGCTTGAAAAAGCACAACCCGGAGATGTTATAACATTGCTCCTTCTTTCATAAATTTGCTCTGATCCGGCTTGATAAGCCGGCATGACATGTGAATATGATGAAATATATGATGCAATGTATGATGCCATGTATGATGCAAGATGCAATGTATGATGTAATGTTAACTTGTCAACTTTTTTTGGCGCGAACGCCGGTTGTTAGGGTTAGATAAGGTACACCCGGAGGTGGGAAGCCCCCTTTGACAACCATGGCTAATCTGGTTAGCTGGAGATGGCATAAAGCCGACCGATAAGGCATTAGAAGCGATACCCGAAGGTAAGAAGCCGCGCTCCGTCATATGGCGCGAATGCCGGTTGTTAGGGTTAGATAAGCTACACCCGGAGGTGGGAAGCCCCCTTTGACAACCATGGCTAATCTGGTTAGCCGGAGATGGCATAAAGCCAACCGATAAGGCATTAGAAGCGATACCCGGAGGTAAGAAGCCGCCCTCCATCATATGGCGTGAACGCCGGTTGTTAGGGTTAGATAAGCTACACCCAGAGGTGGGAAGCCCCCTTTGAAAACCATGGCTAATCTGGTTAGCCGGAGATGGCATAAAGCCGACCGATAAGGCATTAGAAGCGATACCCGGAGGTAAGAAGCCGCCCTCCGTCATATGGCGCGAACGCCGGCAATAGGGTGTTAGATACTCATCGGTAAGAAACCCCCTACAGCCGCGGCTAATCATGTTAGCCGGAGATTTGGCATAAAGCCGGCCGATAGGGTGTTAGAAGCGATACCCGTCGGTAAGAAGCCCCCTTTAGTAATATGGCGTAAACGCTGGCCGATAAGGCATTAGAAGCGATACCCGAAGGTAAGAAGCCGCCCTCCGCCGCGGCTAATCATGTTAGCCGGAAAATTTGGCATAAAGCCGGCCAATAAGGTGTTAGAAGCTATACCCGGAGGTAGGAAGCCACCCTCCGCCGCAGTTGATATATCAACTAGAATGTTTATGAATTCTTGTAAGTCGCCATCTTGAAAGCCGCCATCTTGTATGAAGAAATGGCAGAAACTCCAAGTGATGATCCAATAAATTCGGGCACCTATGTTTGAATGGTGCATCGCGGCAGTTCGTCCTCTTGGGAAACTTTTAATCTTCCGCCAATAATGTAATAGCCCCTAGGATTGGGTTTTCTCTTGCAAAGACCCAGGGTTCTCGTTGAAAACGACCAAATGTGTCTCGCCATGTCTGTAGCCCCCAAGTCTTAAGTTGACTCGAAGAGGCGGCTTGAGAATCTCCACTGAAAATTTGAGGTTGGCCATGGCGGGTTATAGATGATCTCGTATGAATTGTTTCAATGACCCAGTCGATGGTTTGTTCCGGCTGTTTGTTGAAGCGAACCAAATTGTAGTGGCGGCGACTTGTGCGCCTATCCATCGGGCGGCTCATATTGATGAGCACCGCACTAATATGTTGATGTAGATCAGACTGTGGGCGGCATCTTGCGCGCGTCCGTTGGGCGGCTCGCACCGGTGTATGTAGCCGGTGTTGGGTTGATGTAGACATAACGAACACCCGCGGAATTGTAAGCCGGTGCTGTTGTCAAGACGCCGCGGCATTGAAAACTGGCACGGATGGTGAGAGACGGCCACGACATTGTAAGCCGGCACGGTTGGCGAGAGATGGTTGTGGCGCCGTAAGCCGGTACGGACGCCGATACCAAATGATGTTGGTGCGGTTGCGAGAGACGGCCCTGGCATTATAAGCCGACACGGTGGCGAGGGAGGCCCACGGCGTTTTGTTGGTGAAGACCATAAGGCGGGTACAGCTGCTTGCCACACTACAGTGGATGGCCCTCGCGTTGTTCTTGCTGGGTAGAGGCGGCATCTGGAAGCGTCTCCTGCGAGGATCACATGAAGAGAGACTTTTTGCATTCCGCCTTAGGATGTTCTGTCTCCGGCAAATCAGGCATCATCAAGTCATCATCTCCATGCTCATAGCCTGAGTCTTCGTCGTCCTGAGCCATCAATCCGCCATCATCATAGGTGGTATTGAAATACTTGTCTGGGTCATCATCATCCTCATCCATGTCATCATCATCATTTGCTTCTTCGACAATGGGGGCGACGTTATCTGGCACTAATGGAGGCTCTCCCACACGTCGTCCGCTATCACCCGCCATGATAGGTGCAGGTAATTTGGTAGGTGGGGTGGTGTTCATACTTTCTTGAGAAGCTGTCGTTGGTGTGATACTGGGTGCATCGACACGAAGAAGAGTCTTCAGCCAAGGCAAGAACCAGCTCTTGCATGTGCCAATCCCTTGAGGGGTCTCCTTATCATCAACTGGTACCAGAGGAGGCAAATCCTTGAAGCCCACTAAGACACTGGCCACGTTAACCTTGAAGATGTCATCAGGCATCTCTCGGTTGTGGAACATGCGGTCCTTCGGCTTCACGATCGTTACCTTTTCCACGACCACCTTATGGACCTTGATGTAGTACAGTAGGGTGCACGAGGTATCATTGGCCTGTGAAGACATGTCTGCGATGTCAAACATCCGAAAGGCAACTAAAACGGAAGACTATAGATATGCTGGTCAAGTGGGTATGCCGCGTAATTACCGTGAGGGTGTCGAGCTCAGCCAAAGATGAAGCCCCGCCTAGTAGGCTAGATACGGAGGACGGACTACTATGAATAGGAGCAGGACCAGGTACGGGAGCATGTGCGGTGGCATGAGTAGGTGCTGATGGTGCGATGTTCACCGAATTGCTCCCAACGTAGCTAGGAAGGGGAAAGTGTGCTGGCCCTTTATTTGGATTTTTCTTCGTCCAATCAAAAAATGCCAGAATAAAGCTGGTAAAGGAACATGTGAAGTCAGGCGTAACGTTAGCTACCGCTGCAGTGACCCTTTGATCGACTATCTGTTCCAACTCTGCTTTGGTCTCAACTTTAGCCTTATTGACTGCAAGTGCGACCTTCTCATCGATATGATGCTGACTAAGTAATGACCGTCTTTGCCTTCTTTCCTCCAGCTTCTCTTGGTAGCACGTCTTCCACGAGGCGCCATCTCCGACGCCATGCACACGTCCATATGATGGCGGTTTATCCTCTGACACCTTTTTCATTATGTTGAGGGCCTGGTTGAAAGGGGTGTCCCACTTGGGCCTTGCCGACGACTGTGATGACTCGTTGCTTTCGACTGCCTTTTGGTGCTGCTCTTTCTGCAAAAGGAACATAGATGGTTTACTAATAATGTGACAAAACTTGTAGTAGAATTGATTGTAAGCTAATATGATAATGTGGTAATATAACAATTACCAGAAGTATCATGAACTCCCTCGTGTTCGGGTCCATGTAAAAGATCTTCTTGACACGGTCCCACTTGTACCGGGCCCAAATCCAGTCACGCTCCAGCGGGTCGGTGAACTCTGCCAAGGGGTCTGGGATTCCATGACTTTCACGTCGGCGTCCTCCTTGACCCATACCTGCCTCTTCCCCTCATAACCACGGCTTCTGAGGCGGTGGGAAGGTGTGTTCCTGGCCTGGAGTGCCTTCATTTTCTCTGACTTTTTCTTGGTTTCATCTTTAGCGCAAGTCTCCTTGAATTTTTCAAAGTCCTCTTCCGTAAGTGTCAGATTGTCAGCATGAATCTTGGACCACGATTCATTCTTATCAATCGCTTTTTTGACTCGAACTTTCCAGGCGGACAAGTCATTGGTGAACATCACCATCGCCTTGTTGTTATCTTTGTCATGGTGACGTCGTCCCATGGTTCTTTGCTTTCTATGCGGCCGGGGAACAGGAACCTATTGTGCAACTTCTTTAGGATCATGTGCTCCACATGTGGTATCTTCTTCAACTTCTCGTCGTTGATGTTGGCGGTTTCCCTAAGGATGCATCCTAGTTGATTGCCCCAGCACAGGCGCGATTCCTCCAGCGCCATTGGCTCTAATTTCTCGGGGTGCATCTTCGTGGCCACAATTTGTCCGATGCCGAGCTCATTTGGTTTTCGTGTCCTCTTCTGCTTCGGTGCTTTATCATCTACGATGACATCATTGCTAGTCTTGGGGGTGGTGTCGGTGCTAGTGCCAGTGTCGGGGTTGGTGCCACTGCCACCACCATGCACCCCCTCTAGTGTTCGTCCAGGTAATCGAAATAGTGATTTTCTACCTCGATGGGGTCTTCTTCGAGTCAAGCAGAGCCACCGGCTGAGGCATGGCTAGACATGTTTCGTATTCAACAATTGTCAATAAAAGATATAATGAAGAGAAAAAGGGGCCTATATTTGGTCGGAATGTTGATTCATTCCCCTTCCGGCAAATCCCGGGCACTCCATATGTCCTAGTTTCTAGCACAAGTCATGCCGAAAATCACGGAAATTTTCGGCATGACCTTTGCTAAAAAGTGGACATATGGAGCACCTAAAATTTACCAGAACAAAAATGAATCAACATTCCGGCAAAACATAGGCCACTCGGACATTCGTCGACATTCAGCCAACATTGCAAAATCATATAATGTTCAATCAACATAGTCCACTCGCACATTCTTCGACATTCAACCAATATATGAGTATCATATAACATCAATCAACATTTTTTTAACTATTTTTTTGCTAATTTAGCTAAATTTGCTACTACCCTAAACTAAATTTTCTACTGCCGTAAACAAAATTTCTACTGCCCTAATTAAACAAATTTGCTACTGCACTAAAAATTTCCTAAAAATTAGCTACTGCCCTAGGGTTCATACATCCAACTCCAAGCTAGGGTTCATATTATCTAAGAGAGAGAGAGAGTAGAGAGAGCAGAGAGAGATAGAGGAGGGCAGGGGAGAGGAGAGGGAGAGGCTTACGGGGCGGTGGTGAGGTAGAGGGCGGGGGGGGGGGAGGGCGTCAGCTACAAGGTAGAGGCCGGCGGTGGTGAGGTCGAGGGCGGGCCCACTCGGTGATGGTGAGGTCGAGGGAGGGTGAAAGTGCGGTATATCGACTTGAGGGGGGTGAATAGGTGATTTTTATAAATTCATCACTTAAGGAATTTCAACTTGAGGAATTTGGAATGTGATGAATAACTAGCGGCGGAATAAGTACTCAAGTGCATGAGGAACATAGCAACAACATAGTCATCATGATGAAATGAAACATGCATAGATTACAAGTAGTGTGATACAGGATAAGCAGGTGAGGAACAAGGTAACTTGAAGAATTTGAGGTGAGGACATTATGAAAGTCTTCAGTCAAATTCTTCAAACAGTAACGATCAATTTCATCAACAAGTATACAAGGAATAGAGGGGTTGAGGAAATAGAACTAGGTAGCTTGATCAAGACAATGGTTTGATGACCCAGTTCCAACTGCTGTGACAGTCGTACGTCTGGTTTGGAGCGGCCTGATATTTAAACTAGAGGACACACAGTCCCAGGACACACAGTCCTTACCGTATTCTCCTTGAGCTAAGGTCACACAGTCCTCGCCCAACACCCGTGGTAAGTCTTCAGGGTAGACTTCCAAAACCCTCACAAACTGGTCACCCGGTGATCCACAATTGACTGCTGGATGCTCTATACCAAGGTCACTCCGTGATCCCCAACTGACTGCAGGATGCACTAGACCATGACGCCTAACCGTCTGGAGGATGCATAGTCCTCAAAGGTAACAAGCGTCGGTTCCACACATGAATTTCTTCAGTGATGCTCAATCACTTTGGGTTTGATGGTTTGGTTGTCGGTTTTTCCTCACTGATGATTTTCTCTCAAAGTCCTTGGAGGATGGGTTGCTCTCAAATGACAAGTGTCAGTTCTCTCTCGGAGCAGCCAACCAACTAGTGGTTGTGGGGGGTGGCTATTTATAGCCAGGGTGCAACCTAACATGATAAGACATAAATGCCCCAATGATATGACCGTTATGTGGACGTGATGATTGGGGACAGCTGGCGCTAAGCACAGCAACGGTCGGAATTTCGAACCATGAAAGTCCTCAGGCTTATCATGTTCCTCACTTGTAGGCAATTCGCACTGGCGAAATCCTAACTCCTCAGTCAGACCAATTTCATCAGAGACCAGAAGATCATCGTCTCTGTCACTGAAGAACTTGACTAAACTGCGAGAGATTTCCAAAGGCTTCACTCGAAGGATTGGATAGGTTGAGGCTTTTGGAGTTGAGGATCAGTTGGAAATTTTCCTTAGTATTACCTCGGCCCCCTTTAACAGTACGGTGTTTCCTATGACTCAAAGAAAGGAAATGAAGCTACGAAAACAAAAGTCTTCACGCTTCTTAATCCTCATTCGTATCTTCAAGGTCACACCAACTTCTTCATTTTCAAAGTCTTCAAGGAATACCAAAGTCTTCAGCAAAGTCTTCACCAAAGTCTTAAGTTGAAGACATACATTTTTAGGGGTCGGTAATCTCCGAATATATCAAACTCCTCATCGACTTATAGAGCCTGTGTACACTCATAAACACATTAGTTCCTTAACCTATAAGTCTTCAATACACCAAAATCACTAAGGGGCACTAGATGCACTAACAATCTCCCCCTTTTTGGTGATTGATGACAAATAGGTTAAGTTTTCAACGGGGATAATACTATGAAGTGTAAATACTGAGTTTGAGGAATTTTATTGCAAGATATAGAAGAACTCCCCGTGAAGATGTGCATATTTGAGGAATTTTCTTTGGACTTCAAATGCACATGGCAAGTTAAAAAACATGTAGAACTCCCCCTATATCTTTTAATTCATACACGCATTTAACATATGATATGAAGAATTTTAAATGCATGATGAAAATGGTGTCTAACAAAATTCAGCATGCGAAAATCAGTTCAAAAGTGTCAGACCACCATCGGACTTAAGTTTACAACTCAACCAACAAAAGCTTCAGAGCGAGAGTTGTAACTTAAACAAAAATAAGCCCATATATAGAGACCCGCTTGAAGACTAACTCAAATTTTCTCCCCCTTTGTCATCGAAGACAAAAAGGGACGAAAAAGTGAGGACTACCGCCCCTTGAAGAATTTCATCTTGTTGGTGAAGAAGGAGCACCAGTGTTGTCGGGGTCGTTTGTCGATGCAGGGCCTGCCGAAGTATCATCAATGTGCTCAACTTCATCCGTCTCACGCGATGAAGAATATGAACTTGTGACCATCAGAGGAACTTGAACCTTCTTGAATTTCTTCTGCGGAGGATGAGATCAGTCAAAGTTTTGTTGAAAGTCCATGTCCTTGAGTTCCTCAGGAGTCTTGAGGTGTGCGAGAATGGCCCATGCACGATCGAAGATTCATGCACATAGTAGTGGTTTTTCCTCACGGAGTTCTTCATCACCGTCATGTTATGAACAATGGAAGCCAACTGACGCTTTACCAACTTGTGATTGTGATCGACCTTCTGATGAAGACTTATGAGAAGCTCACGATCAGTAATCACACGAGGGGCAGACTCTTGAGGTTTTTGTGCTGAGGCCTTTGCTTCTGAGTCTTGGGTTGCAGTGTCATCATTGGTGGAGAAAGATGCAGCTTTGCGAAACTGACCATCCAATGGACGAGTGCATCCATCAATGACAACCTTGCCTTTTCCTTCAACTAAGGCAATTTTGCTCTTGAGGACTTCAATCGGGGGCAAGAAGCCGAAGTGATTCTGGAAGTCCGCCTTGAAGGGAACTGAAGACCTTGATCTGATGAATTTCATGATCCAAGGAGCATAAGGCTTCAGTTCAAACGGGGCTAGAGCAGCATTTGCAAATGTCCTCATGAAGAAATCATGGAAGTTGATGGGAATCCCATGAATGATGTTAAACAACATATTCTTCATGACTCCCTTCACTTCTTCTTCTTCAGAGTTGTGGTCCTTCTGAGGACATAGGGTATTGGTGAGAATGTGGTAGACCGTTCTGGGCACATAGAGCAAATCCTTCACAAGGAAGGTTGTCCGTTGACGTTTTCCAGGAGCCAAAGGCTTCATCAGCACTTGCATCAGTTGATTGGGTAGTGCAGGTTTATCAAACAAGCGACATGCTTCTTCTAAAGAAATTAAGACAGGGACTAACCGAAGCAATTCAGATGCTGGAGTGGTGAGGTGAATAGATCCGGTCATCCAGTCCAAGACCCAGGAGTTGATGTCAGAGGCATCACCTGTGATGTGCAGTGTGGCATAGAATTGAAGAATTAGCTCTTCATTCCAGTTGTAGATGTCCACACAGAAGGGAAGAATTCTTGCATTGTGAAGAACTGAAAGCGTCGGTGTGAAGGATGGAATTGTTTCCATATCAGCATGAGGAATTTAGTGGTGCTCGAAGACTTTCTTCTTGTCGAACATAACTGATGCATAGTAATTCATCCGAGTTGGAGTCCAGAATCTGGTTCGACCGGCCCTTGCTGAGTCATATGGATTGGGACCAGTGAAGAATATGTGCTCATTGAAGAAATTTGACTTGAGGAATTTGGGGCGCTTTGAGCCTTTGGAAGGCATCCTTGGCTTTGGCTGAAGGTTTGGCTTGAAGCGGCCCTTGATCTCTTTTGGCATAGAAGGAATTTCTTCAGACTGAGGAATTTGCGGAGCATTTTCCTTAGTAGCAGTTGGAGTAGCAGAGTCATCGACTGATGCAGCTGGAATTTCTTCAGTGACAAGAGCGACCATGTCATCAGATTCTTCATGAATTTCTTTAGTCTGGGCTAGGGACTAAGGAATCAGTGATAGAGGAGTGGTCAATGGAGAATTTGGGTGAGGAGCTTCCCAATATTCATCATTGATGACAGGAGTTGTATTGCCAATGTCCACATCCTCATCAATTTCTTCAACATCGGCCTCTTCAGCAGTAAACTAAGGCTGGGGCGATGATGCCTGCGGAGTTGAAGCATTTGCTTCCACTTCATTATCTTCATCAATCTGCTCTATCGAAGTAGCAGAATGATCTTCTTCATCTTCATCATCTGGGATGACATAGTCAACACCAAATGGAATTATCTCATAGGCTGGTGCTGAGGAGATTGGAGTGGAATCTAATGGTTCGGTTGAAGATTTTGGTAGGGTCTTCAACTTCTTCACGGCTGAGGAATCTGAAGTTGAAGCTTTTCTCTTTAGAGCCTTCTTCTTAGCAGCCTTAGTTTTCTTCACTTCTGATGTAGAAGGAAGGTTGATTGTCTTCACCTTTGATGATTTGGCTATTTCAGCTGAAGGTGAAGGTGGTACATTTTCTTCAGGCACAACTAATGCGGTCGCCTTTGAGGTATCAATTTCATCAGGCGCATCAAAAGCTTCAGCTGGCCTGTCAGTTTCTTCAGGCAGAACAGTGGAGGTTGTCTTGGTGTGTTCTTCAGCGGTCTGACTTTCTTCAGTAGTGCTGGCAGTTTCCTCAGTAGGCTGAGCAGTTTCCTCAGCCTGAGGAATTTGTGGTTGTGATCGAGCTGCAACCCTGGTGTTATGGTCCTTTACAGCAGCTTGGGCCGCCCTGACGAATCTCACCTTTGTGCCCTTCCATTCAGCATCGTATTTTTCTTGTTCCTCAGAGAGGGAGCAAATTTCAGACTGACAGTGATGAGTTGCTTTGGAGTCAAATTCATCACGTTATTCCTCAGGAATTTTTCTTTCCGAGCCCTGTTCCTCTTAGCTCTGTGAGCTTGATCTCTTTTCCATTTTTCCTCAGCAATAAAATGGGTGAGGACATGGTCCACATCAAGAGGCAGGTTCAGTGAGGAAAGTGGGGTGCTTGGATCCTCATGCCATATATCTATGAAGTTGAGGATCATCTTGGGATCCAGCAGAAGTGGAACAGAGATTCCTTTGGCTAATACAGCCTTTTGCTAACTTTCTTTGATGATTTCTTCAAGTTCTTCATCATCAGCTTCATCATCATCCTCAGATCCTAAGGGTATTGTCACTGCAGCTTTGCTTGTCTAAGGACTTGGTCTTGGACCTCGTCCACCAGTTTTCTTCAGTTTCAACACAGTAAGACTTGTTGAAGACTTTGCTTGTGTAGAGGAATTTGCTGAGGCCTTTGAAGCAATGGATAATCCCTCTGTCCTCTGACATAATGCAAGATGCACAGGAGTTGAGGACTTTGTAGCGGTAGTAGCATAGGACTGAGCAGCTACAGTTCTAGCGGCTGAGGCCTTTGAAGACTGAGCTTGAGGAATCTGCTGTGATGACTTTGAAGATGAAGAATGTGGTTTTACTGTTGCTTTCTTCATCATCTTTTTCTTCGGAGCACTTGTAGAGGCTCTGACAGTGGCAGCAGTAGCAAAGTCTTCTTGATTTTCTTCACTGTAGCTGCGACAGTTCTCTGAAGTTGGAGTTGACGCTTGGCCCATTCAATAGGAAAGTCTTCACCGTGAGCAACACTTGTGGGATCAACTTCTTGATCATCAGTAGGAGGAGCCCTATTGCAAGGGGGTTTGAGTACGAACTTCTTCATATATTTGGGAGTAACATAGCAATACTCTTTCCATTCCCTCACCTACCTCCGTTCAATCCTCTAAATTCTGATTATCCTCTGTTCTTTTCTCTCTTTGCCATGTATGGATTCATCTGGTGTACATCAACTAGCATACAAATGTTCAGGAATCTCAAAAGCAGTATTATATTCAGCTTTCTTTCCACCTTTGTGTGGCTTCTTCCCATCAGCCATTTTCTTCATCTGAGGATGTTGAACTCTTGAGGACTCTGAAGAAGTGCACAATTTTTCCTCAAGAAATGTTGCAAATGAGTTAAGTTGATGGGAACCTAGTGATCCATCAGCGGACATTTTTGTACCCGTGAACAGAGTATAGGTGCGAGGAATTTGAAGAGGTCATATGCGTTCTCAGAAGTTTTTCAATAAAATCAGGTGTGAGGAATTTGACCATGGGTGTCTTGAGGAATTTCACTAAGTGTTCTTTGTCTTAGGTTCCAGAGTTGTGCAAATTTTGAGGATTCACACAATTGAGGAATCTTGAAGAAAATCATAACTGAGGGGAAATCATTAAGTGTATGAACATGTAAGGTGCTTTACAATGAGATTCTTGAAGAATAAACACCTTTGTGAAGATTTAGGAAAACTTGAAGATCAAACAAGGGCAGTAAAAATAGATTTTATTTACCCTGGTGAAGAACACGACGAACTGAGGGATGAGATTGAGGAAGTTCGTCAGTCCAGATCTCCCACGCCCTAGCTCGGCAGAGGGAGACAGCTACAGCAGCGGCGGGATGAAGACTTCCACGGCTGATGCAAGTACGACAGCAGAGAGGTCGAGGCGGTGAAGCTCTTCCACACCGACGACAATGATTTTAGCGGCGGTTCTAGGTTGGAGCTCGGGAGAGAGTAGGAGTGAGGAGTAACTGAGCACAGTGAAAGGGAAGGGGGTATTTATAGTGGAGGTGAAAACCAATCCGTCCAAAGATTTTGGACCAGATTGCCCCTGACCTTTGTTCCCCTCGCGACATGTGTCACCCACGTTCTGAGTAGTGGCGATAGTGGGGAATTGTGGGTTATCCAATCGTGGGAATCGGAACCGATTGAGCGGGAACCGCTGAAAATTTTGATGGTGAAAATTTTAAAGTTTCCATTCACAAATTCTTCAGCTATCAAGGACACGGTGAAGACTTTGAACGAGTTTCAAAGTAGAACGCATATGAAGAATTTGTGAACAGACTGGGTTGATTTTAGCATAGAGGGAAAAGGGTCCGATCACATTCACTTAGAGGAAAATCAACTTGAAGAATTAGCAATAAGTGAATGTTGTTGAGGACATTGAAAACTCAATTATATCTATATATAATCAATGAAGAACATGAGTTTCATAGTTTGAAGAATTTGAAAAGTTGAAGAATTTGAAAAAATGAGGAATTTGAAAATTTGAAGAATTTGCAAAATGATGAAAAGCTCAACTTTGAAGAATTTCAACCATGGTTGGTGGCGTGACCCACCGTATAAGCATGATGACTTCAGACACCGCATACAATTGTCGTAGGGTTCTAAGAATCAAATTCTTCATTAATTTCTTCACACTTAGAGGGTTATTCTTAATTGATTGAAGAAAAACGTTACTTCGTGTGTTGCACATCTAAGTCATCAATTTTGCATAAGTGTTAGGATGTGTGTCCTTTTTCAAAGAACATTCGAAGATTCTAAGATATTTAGCCCACACCGCAACTTGCAAAATCTCTTTTCATCCAAGGGCTTTGTGAAGATATCAACCAGTTGTTCTTCAGTGGGGAGGTGGTCGATGGAGATGTCGCCCTTGAGTACATGATCTCGAAGAAAGTGATGACGAATCTGGATGTGCTTGGTCTTGGAATGCTGAACTGGGTTGTAAGCAATCTTGATGGCACTCTCGTTGTCGCAGTAAAGAGGCACATTCTTCAACTTCATGCCATAGTCCTTGAGGGTTTGCTTCATCCACAGCAGCTGAGTGCAACATGAACCAGCAGCAATGTACTCATCTTCAGCGATGGATAGTGACACGCAGTTCTGCTTCTTCGAGGACCAATAGACTAAGGATCGTCCGAGGAAATGACATGTGCCTGAGGTTGACTTGCGATCCACACGATCTCCAACATAGTCAGCATCAGAGTATCCGACGAGATGAAGATTTGAGCCCTTGGGATACCATAATCCAAGCGTTGGTGTGTGAGCTAAGTATCGAATAATATGTTTCACAGCCTTGTGGTGTGATTCCTTCGGTGTTGCTTGGAATCGGGCACACATACAAACACTCAGCATAATATCAGGCCTAGATGCACATAGATACAATAATGAGCCAATCATGGAGCTATATAGCTTCTGATCGAAATCTTTACCATTTTTGTCAATGCAGAGGTGGCCTTTCGAAGGCATTGGAGTTTTGACGCCTTTGCAATCTTGCATGTCGAATTTCCTCAGAACATCCTTGAGGTATTTCTCTTGTGAGATGAAGATGTCGTTGTCTTACCGACGAATTTGAAGACCTAAGAAGAATTTCAACTCCCCCATCATAGACATTTTATATTCTTCACTCATCATATAGGCAAATTCATCACTGTAACGTTTGTTAGTACAACCAAAGATAATATCGTCTATGTATATTTGTGATATGAACAGTTCATTGTCATAGGATTTTGTGAGAAGAGTTGGGTCAAGTGAACCGGGTTTGAAGCCTTTCTTCATGAGGAATTCCTTCAGAGTGTCGTACCACGCCCGAGGGGCCTACTTGAGGCCATAGAGGGCCTTGTTGAGTCTGAAGACTTTGTCAGGATGCTTAGGGTCTTCAAAACCTGGGGGGTTGAGCAACATATACTTCTTCCTCAAGCTTACCATTGAGGAATGCACTTTTCACATCCATTTGATATAAGATGATATCATGATGGTTAACATAAGAAATTAGTTCAATTTCTTCACCACCCACATATGAAGGGGTGGCAAAGAGTTCATCATTCTGCAAGCTCCATATGAGAAGGGAGGCATTGAAGCAAGTGCGCTTCATTTCACAGGGCGAGGGTTAGAGTACTCATATGAATAAGCAGAGAAATCTTCAAGGACTTATGAACATAATGGTTTGAAGAATAATGCACATATTCATAACTCTTAGATTTTCCCTGCAAAATAGAGGCATTAGCACAAGAATGATATTTTTGACCATTTGAGGAATTTGGTCCAAGTGAAGACTTTGGTCCATATGAGGAATTTGATCTGGGGTTCCTGTTCTTCATGAGTGTTGTTGTGACGACATTCACTTGAAGATTTTGAAGGTGGCTCTTGGGAACCTAGATTTTCTTCATAGGAGAACCGTTCCTGCAGTTAGTTCCAACAAATCTAGCAAATAATTCACCTTTATGATTTTTGAAGAATTTGTAGTTTGAGTCAAGTCACTCATCAGAGGAATATGAAGTTTCACAAGTAAAGCCAGATAAAGTGGATGGATCTATAGGAGGTCCTTTCGCAACAACCCATGAGGTTTTTGGGTACTGTTTAGGTGTCCAATAGGATCCATCAGCGTTGAGTTTCCTCACAAAGGCAACACCCTCTTTCCTAGGGTTCCTGTTCGGAATCTGCTTTTTGAGGACATCGCAAAGGGTTTGATGCCCTTTGAGAATTTTGTACACGCCTGTCACATACAATTCCTTCAACCCTGCATTTTCGTCAGTGATACTTGTGGTATCTCAGATCAGGAATTTGAGACCACTGGAATAGTTGAAGAATTTGCAGTAATAGAAGCATTTGAACATTCAGGTGAAGAATTAGCAGTTTCACGTTCGATGCATTTCAAACAAGGTGGAACAAATTCTTCCTGGGCGGTACTGATCTGTTGAGCCAATAAGGAATCGTTTTCCCTTTGGAGATCCTCATGTGACACCCTTAGTTTCTCAAGATCTTGCTTTCTTTGAAGAAATTCATAAGAAAGCTTCTCATGATCGGCTAAGAGAGCATTATGATGACTCTGAAGGTTATCATACTTTGTATGAAGACTTTTGAGATCGTCGGACAGAGTTTGAGTCTGCTCCACTTCATCGTTCAATAGATCATCGCTTTTGTCAGCATTTTCTGAAGATTTTCAAGTGCACTTTGTTGCTTAGTGGCAAGTTCAACAAGTTTAGCATAGCTAGGTTTCACATATTCATCAGATTCACCTTCACTTGATTCAGATGAGGAATGATGTTTGTGTACCTTTGAGCCTTTTGCCATGAAGCAATAGGTGGGAGCATAATTATCATTGCTGACATCAGAGTCGTTGGAGTAGTCATTTTCTTCATCATTGAAGATGGACTTGCTGACGAAAGCAGTAGCGAGAGCCAGACTACCGACACGAGATTCAGATTCCACCTCAGATTCTTCCTCTTCTTCATATTCTTCAGATTCTTCTTCAGAATCCATTTCCTTGCCAATGAACGCTCGAGCCTTTCTGGAACCATTCTTCTTGTGCTTTGATGACTTTGAAGATGAGGACTTTGCCGATGAGGACTTTGAAGATTTCTTCTTTTTGTTCGAGTCATCAGAACTATCATCCTTGTATTTCTTCTTCTTCTTTGAATCTTTTTCCCAGAGAGGACAGTCAAAGATAAAGTGACCATGTTTCTTGCAACGGTGACAGGTTCTTTTCTTGTAGCCATCTGAGGAATCTGATTTCCTCAAACCACTCTTTGATGACTTTCCAAATCCACCTCTCCTTGAGAACTTCTGGAAATTCCTCATGAGCATTGCTAGCTACCGACTTAGTTCTTCAGGATCACCAAGGCTGCTGTCAGAATCTTCGTCTTCTGATGAGGAAATTGCTTTTGCCTTCAGAGCACGAGATCTTCCATAGCTTGGCCCGTAGAGGTCTCTCTTCTCAGCTTGTTGGAATTCATGAGTATTGAGTCTCTCAAGAATATCAGCAGGATTAAGTGACTTGTAGTCTCCACGTTCTTGAATCATCAAAGCCAGAGTATCGAACGAGGAGTCAAGAGATCTTAGCAGTTTCTTCACCACTTCATGGTCAGTGATAACGGTTAAAAGTTTGCTAAACATTTTCATTGTCGAGCCTCTTGAAGCGGTTGAAGATATTGTGAAGAACATCAATACGAGAGTCACGTTGAGTGGAAATACCTTCGTTGACTTTGGACAGCCTATCCCAGATAAGCTTAGCAGACTCCAAAGTACTCACTCTGCCATACTGACCTTTGCTCAGATGGCGACAGATGATATTGTTCGCTTGAGAATCAAGTTGCTTGAATCTCGTCGTATCAGCAACAGTAACAGTCAGAGAAATGCGGGGAACACCATTTTCTACAATGTACCATAGATCGTTGTCAATTGCCTCAAGATGCATGCGCATCTTGTTCTTCTAGTAGGATAGTCCGTCCCATCGAAGGTAGGACATCCTGTAGAAACCTTGATCATACCTGCAGTCGACATAACTAGAACTCTAGGTGGTTAAACCAAAATCACACAAAACAAGGGAGTACCTTTCTCTGATACCAATTGAAAGTGCGTTATATCGACTAGAGGGGGGTGAATAGCCGATTTTTACAAATTCGTCACTTGAGGAATTTGAAATGTGATGAATAACTAGCAGTGGAATAAGTACTCAAGTGTATGAGGAACATAGCAACAACATAGTCATCATGATGAAATGAAACATGCACAGATTACAAGTAGCGTGATACAGGATAAGCAGGTGAGGAACAAGGTAACTTGAAGAATTTGAGGTGAGGAAATTGTGAAAGTCTTCAGTCAAATTCTTCAAATAGTAATGATCAATTTCATCAAGTATACGAGTAATAGAGGGGTTGAGGAAATAGAACCAGGTAGCTCGATGAAGACAATGGTTTGATGACCCAGTTGCAACTGCCATGACAGTCGTACGTCTGGTTTGGAGCGACCTGGTATTTAAACCAGAGGACACACACTCCTTACCGTATTCTCCCCGAGCTAAGGTCACATAGTCTTCGCCCAACACTCGTGGTAAGTCTTCAGGGTAGACTTCCAAAACCCTCACAAACTGGTCACCCGGTGATCCACAATTGACTGTTGGATGCTCTAGACCAAGGTCACTCCATGATTCCCAACTGACTGCAGGATGCACTAGACCATGACGCCTAACCGTTTGGAGGATGCACAATCCTCAAAGGTAACAAGCGTCAGTTCCACACATGAATTTCTTTAGTGATGCTCAATCACTTTGGGTTTGGTGGTTTGGTTGTGGGTTTTTCCTCACTGATGATTTTCTCTCAAAGTCCTTGGAGGATGGGTTGCTCTCAAATGACAAGTGTCAGTTCTCTCTCGGAGCAGCCAGCCAACTAGTGGTTGTGGGGGTAGCTATTTATAGCCAGGGTGCAACCTGACATGATAAGACATAAATGCCCCCAATGATATGACCGTTATGTGGATGTGATGATTGGGGACAGCTGGCGCTAAGCACAACAACGGTCGGAATTTCGAACCATGAAAGTCCTTAGGCTTATCATGTTCCTCACTTGTAGGCAATTCGCACTGGCGAAATTCTAACTCCTCAGTCAGACCAATTTCATCAGAGACCAAAAGATCATCGTCTCTGTCACTGAAGAACTTGACTGAACTGCAAGAGATTTCCAAAGGCTTCACTCGAAGGATTGGATAGGTTGAGGCTTTTGGAGTTGAGCATCAGTTGGAAATTTTCCTTAGTATTACCTCGACCCCCTTTAATAGTACGGTGTTTCCTATGACTCAAAGAAAGGAAATGAAGCTACGAAAACAAAAGTCTTCATGCTTCATAGTCCTCGTTTGTATCTCCAAGGTCACACTAACTTCTTCATTTTCAAAGTCTTTAGGAAATACCAAAGTCTTCAGCAAAGTCTTCACCAAAGTCTTTAGTTGAAGACATACATTTTTAGAGGTCGGTAATCTCCGAATATATCAAACTCCTCATCGACTTATAGAGCCTGTGTACACTCATAAACACATTAGTTCCTTAACCTATAAGTCTTCAATACACCAAAATCACTAAGGGACACTAGGTGCACTAACAGAGGGCTCGGGCATCGGCGAGGACGAGTAGGAGGTCAGAGTGGAGGGCACGGCGACGACGGCAGGCAGGGGCGACAGTGGTGCGTGACAGCATAGAGGAGGGGGAGAGGTGGGAGAGTGGGGGGGAGGAATGGGACTTGGCAAAATTTGAGCCCGCGCGGTGTTGGGGAATGTTGCATGGGAAACAAAAAATTTCCTATGCACATGCAAGACCTATCCATGGTGATGAGCATCTACGAGAGGGAGAGTAGATCTACATACCCGTGTAGATAGCTAAGCGGGAAGCGCTAAGAAACGCGATTGATGCAGTCAAACATCTTCACGATCCAAATCGCCGAGCGTCCCGCGATCCCATGATGATCCATCTTGCGATCCAATCACGATTTGTCCCGCGATCCCATCACGATCCGTCCCGCGATCAAATCACGAATCGTCTCGCGATCCTGATCATGGTCCTTCCGATCTAGCGCCGAAGGGACGACACCCCCGCGTTTAGCACACGTACAAATCGATGACGATCTCCGCCTTCTTGATCCAGCAAGAGGGAGTGGAGAGGTAGATGAGTTCTCCGGCAGTGCGACGGCATGGCGGCGATGGTGGTGGAACTATTCCGACAGGGCTTCGCCTAAGCACCGCCGAACTAGACTAGAAGAGAAAACCGATCTAGATGAAGTAGAGGGAGCACGTGGCAATTAGGGTTAGCTCTCCCCTCTAAGTCCTCTAGTATATATAGGGCAGGAGTGAGGGGGAGGAGGCAGCCTCAAACCCTCAAGGTTTGTCCGAAATTGGAGGTGGAGGAGTCCTACTTCAATCCTACTAGGAGTAGGATTCCTCCTCTCCACTTGGAAACCCTTTCCACCTTTCCACCTTTGGGTTTTAACCACCCCTAGCTGCATGGGCCTTAGTGTGGGGGTGCGGACAGCCCACTAGGGGTTGGTTTGACTCCTCCCACAGCCCATGAGGTCCTTTGGGTTGAGACACCCCTCTCGATGGCCCCCGGTACCCTCCCGGCACTCCCGGTACACTACCGAAGTACCCAAAACTTTTCCGGTGACCAAAACAGGATGTCCTATATATATATATGTGTGTGTGTGTGTGTGTGTCAATATTTACCTTTGGACCATTCCGGAGCTCCTCATGACGTCCAGGATCTCATCCGGGACTCTAAACAACCTTCGGTCACCACCATACAAAACTCTTCTATACCGAAATGTCACCAAACCTTAAGTGTGCAGACCCCGTGGCTTCGAGAACTATGTAGACATGATCAAGACACCTCCATGGTCAATAACCAATAGCGGGACCTGGATGCCGATATTGGTTCCTGCATATTCAACGAAGATCTTTATCTGTTGAACCTCTATGTCAAGGATTCAGTTAATGTCGTATGTTGTTCCCTTCGTTCTTCGGTATGTTACTTGCCCGAGATTCGATCGTCGGTATCTCTATACCTAGCTCAATCTCGTTACCAGCAAGTCTCTTTACTCGTTTCGTAATACAAGATCCCGTTGCTAACACTTAGTCACATTGCTTGCAAGGCTTGTTGTGATGTTGTATTACCGAGTGGGCCCTGAGATACCTCTCCGTCACACGGAGTAACAAATCCTAGTCTTGATCCATGCCAACCCAACAGACACCCTCGGAGATACCTGTAGAGCACCTTTATAGTCACCCAGTTACGTTGCAACGTTTGATACACACAAGGTACTCCTCCGGTGTCAGTGGGTTGCATGATCTCATGGTCATAGGAACAGATACTTGACATGCAGACAACTATAGCAATAAACTGAAATGATCATATGCTATGTTTATAGTTTGGGTCTTGTCCATCACATAATTCTTCTAATGATGTGATCCCATTAGCAAATGGCATCTCATGTCCATGTCTAGGAAACCTTGACCATTTTTGATCAGCGAGCTAGTCTATTAGAAGCATACTAGGGACATGGTGTTATCTATGTATCCACACATGTATCTGAGTTTCCGATTAATACAATTCTAACATGGATAATAAACGATTATTATGAACAAGGAAATATGATAATAACTAATTTATTATTTCCTCTAGGGCATATTTCCAACACGCGGTGCGGTTAATTCAAAATAGTAGTAGCGTTGGGTTAGGATCCAGCGCTATAGCTAAAGTAGTTATAGCGCTGGGTTGTAATCCAACGCTACTGCTAACTGTTTAATTTTTAGTTTTTTTAATTCTAAATTACACATAGTAGTAGGTCTGTTTTAGGATCCAACGCTATAACTACATTAGCTATAGTGCTGGTTCATAATCCAGCGCTACTGATATGTTTTCTTTTCTTTTTATTATTTTCCTTTTCTTTTCTATTTACTTTCCTTTTTCTTTTGTATTGCTTTCTCCCTTTTGTTTTTGTTTTTTTGTATTTCTTTCTCCCTTTTGTATTTCTTTTGTATTGCTTTCTCCCTTTCTGTTTACAACGGCGTCTCCCTCCCACATTGCGCGAATATCACCGGAACCATGCATGTGGTGGTAATATATATATATATATATATATATATATATATATATATATATATGTTGACCGATAACGGTCACTTAAGTGCGTACACAAAATAGATACATATCTATAAATGATGGTTTCTCAGTTGCGTCGACGATGTTTCACATTGAGCTTCTTCCCTTTCTTGTTCGTTGCCGAATAATTGAGCCCCTCCTTATGACTTTTCCGGAACCATGTAGTACGATCTTTCTTAGGTAATATAGTATTGATTCTTCTTTTCACGTATGCTTCATCGTCATCCTCATCTTCCCTCATCGGGTTGCTGTATTGGTCGTAGTCTTCCTCGTTGGCGACTCCATCCATTCCGATGATGCTCCTTTTGCCTCTCCTCACGACAACACGGCTAGGCTTCTTCCTCTCCGCGTACCAGCGCGTGAGCTTTGCTTCCTTAGGATCTATGAAATACCGCTGCAGAGGGGAGTGATCGGAAAGTACCATAAAACTTTCTGAGGAGCTTTCTTTCTTGGCTTCTTGTATCGAGAAGCATTGGACAATGGACAACTAGTTTTTTCCACGTGCTCCCCCAGATAAATGATGCAATCGTTGATGCATGTGTGGTACCTAATGTGCGGAAAATCAAAAGGGCAAACAATTTTCTTGGCCTCATCGACACTAGTAGGACACAGGTTCCCCGTGAGAAGAACTTTATTATGTAGATACTTCAAATGCTCATGGAAGCTTTTGTCTGTCCATTTGTTTTGGACTTTGTCTTTAGAAGTTTGAGCGTGAAACTCAAGTGGGTCACCTCAGGATCGCAACCGTCATACAATGGAGTCTTCAAATCCACTTCAAGTTGCGCTAGCTTGGCCTCCTCTCTAGAAGCAGCTCTCTCGCTAGTCGTACTCTTGAGAAGGAGGTCTCGAACATGAGGGTCCTGCACGACCGCACTTAGTAGCGTCGAAGACTGCGGCATGACCACCGCCTCTTATCCTCCATGCCTGGACTCTTCTTCACCATGTCCGGAATCTTCTCCGACGCCGTCATTTAAATCTTCCCCGCTGCCATGTCCGACGCCATCGTCTTCGTGTCGATTGGTCATCTCTTCGTCTAGCCCCATGTCTTTATTCCCTGCCATGTGGACGTCCTCGTCATCATCATCTTCACTTATCCACCGAGTATAGCCATCCATGAAACTATTCATCAGCAGGTGCGCCTTCAACCTTCCATGATCAAAAGGGTCCAAAAGGAATCCTTCTTTGCATTTTGTACACAAACATCTAATCCAAGTCCAATTATTTGCATACATGTCCATCACTGCGGATTGCATGTATCGCTCCACCTCCCATCCACTCACCTTCATGACCGACTGCATGCACGGTATAACAAGCAAAATGGTTATAAACAAAATGCATGCATGCATCAAAGTCATATAAAAATTACCTTTCCTAAAAATAGGACATATCGAGTTTGCTCGAAATACACCGAAACGGAAATAAATCGACATTTCGGCAAAACATAAGCAACTCGGGGGCATGTCACTCACACAAATATCTCCATATCACAAACACACATATTCACATTCACACACATATTCCCATTCTTTAAATGAACAACTTTTTACTCACCTATCTCCCGAGAGAAACTGATCGACCAGATGAGGCCTTTCGCTACCTAGACATGAGCTAGCTAGATCTATATCTAATGGAATGGAGGGAGAGCCAAATAAATGAGGTAGGGGGCATTTATGGATCTAGATAGAGATGAGAAGGCCATTTATGGAGGAGAGTTCTGGTGGAGGGGGCATTAATGGGGAGAGAAGAGAGGTATAGGAGGAAGAGAGAAGAAGGGCAACAATGGTGAGGGGAGAGGGGATATGAGAAGGCCATTTATGGAGGAGAGTTATGGTGGAGGGGGGAATCAATGGGGAGAGAAGAGAGGTAGGAGGAAGAGAGAAGAAGGGCAACAATGGTGAGGGGAGAGGGAAAGGAGGAGGAGAGAGGGCAAAAGGGGGGAGGGGGAGAGGGTGAAAAGGTGGCACCAACCACAAATAGCAGTAGCGTTGTTTTTCAGAAAGCGCTACTGCTATATTACTTTGTAGTAGCGCTTTGCAGAAAGAGCGCTACTATTAAGTGGGGCCCATTAGCAGTAGCGGCTCCACGAAAAAAGCGCTACTACTAAAATCTTAGTAGTAGCGTTGTATTCTGGACGATGCTGCTACTACCAACAGTGTCGGTGGGCTCGTCAGGTCACGCTTAGCAGTAGCGCTCTTTTTGTTTTCAACGCTACTGCTAATTCTTTACTTGTAGCGCTGCTGAAATCCAGCACTACTGGTAATTACCAGCAACGCCTGTTACTTTCCAGCGCTACTGATAGTGTCCTACCTATAAGGTTTCTCCTAGTAGTGTGTAACCACTTTGGCTTTGCCAACATAATGATGATTTTAGATGTGTTTATGATTTCACTGACCTGTAGCCAAGGCAATCCTTTTACCAGATGAGTCGTCATGGCTCTAGGCAAAGATCCAGTTGCATTGAAAGTCCTTCTATACGTTATTTCCATTGTGTTATCACTAACTTGTTGCAGGCACTAGGAGAAGTTTCTAAAGTGAATGATGAGAACATGCTAGTTCTCGGGAAAGCAGCAAACTTCGACATCGGTTATTCGCCCAACTTAGGGGAAATACTTTTGCTACACCTCGTGCATCAATAAAATCATGCACAAGGAGATATCGTGTGTGGATGAGTGATCACCATGTTGGCCAAATCGCTTGGTCACAACTACAATGATCTCCACCCCATTGTCGGCAACACTCTTGTTGAAATTCGTGCTCTTACCAGCGTTGGTATGGTAGTAGTTCGTAATGGCGGTCATTGCATCAGAATTACCGAAGTGGCATACTTGTTACCCATACCTATGCCTAAACGTTTATCCATCGAGAATGGATAATTACATTATGTTGCACAGTCAGGAGATGCAACTTTTGACCAAGAAAGGCCAGAACCAAAATGAGTAGATGAAGAATAACTCGCCACTTACGAAGAGGAGGAGCAGCCCCAAGAATACTACACCACCTATGCGGACCTCAACAACCTTCATGGCTCTATCCATGATATGAGCAACCTCGCATCATCCTTGAGAGGCACGTCCGCCTATATGAACATGAACTTCTCCAACTGGAGGCAGGAATGGCTCCTAACCAACCGCCACAATGATCTCACTAGTTTGGACTTGCAAAATCCTAAGCTTGGGGGAAGGTTATCACCACTTCTACATAAGATGTGGTGATATTTGAATAAATTGTAATGAGGTTGTACTTAACCTCGAGGAGTTTCAAAACACTTGTGTTTGTTTGTTCCAACACTTTGCTTTTGTTTTTTATTTTTCTTTTGCCTTTGCGATTTTTTGGTTGCAAGTTAGTTTCCAAAACCCCCAAAACCCAAAAAAATGGTTAGTGGATTAAACTATCTAGAGGAACTTAGTTCAAAGATGGGTGAGATTATGCCAAAAATCTGTGTTGTATATGTCAACATGGTGTTACAGCCTTCGGTTGGTGCCATAGCCTTTGCTACTATATATGCGTTTATGTGTGTAAATGTGGCTTCATCACCCTTCTTGATGTTATGCCAAGGACTCCTCTCGCCAATGAACGATCCACGAAGAGCGACAACTCGGATTTCGACTATGAGTTTATTATCATACGTAGTGGCAACACTACAAACGAATATTATTCGACTTTCTCTTGAGTGGGTGTATATGTGGTAAATAAAGGGTACTGATAAAAAGAGCTTGAAAGAGACATTATTGCTAAATGTCCATAGTTACTGAGCATCGATCCATAACAAAAACCTATGCATGACCACTTATTTGGCATTATCTCCTTCACGTGACAATCAAAGTTCCAACAAACAATGATTGGAACAAAGTTTTTAAGAGCCCAGGGGAGGAGACAATTGTGGGTGTGCTCATGAACACTTGAGAATTTTACTACATGCTTTATAGTCCCTAACTTATATTTTCATGGCTCTATCAAAAGAAACTCTAACGTGCATTCACAGCAAGCAAGTGTTGTCTAGATTAAATGAAATGAAGTGTTGCAAAGTTGTTTTATCTAGTACATCAGAAATTTATGTTGATTATATTTTCTTAACTAACACTTGCATTATAACCATTCCACCGCTATATCTATGGCAAGTTTCCAGGTAAAGAAGCGGAGGGCTATCTAGGCATACCGATCGTAAGTGAACTAAAACCTTCTCGTTATTTCGATTTAAAAAACTGAGTTCCTTATGCTTTGGATTTATCTTTATGTTGCTCGAGGAAGATCAAATTTAAGCTTGGGGAGTTGATGAGTGATATTTTTACACACATTTCTACCTCGTTTAAATCGAGATATTTCATTAAAAGAGAGTTATTCGCTCCGATATTGCCACTAATGACTAATGAATGTAAATGATTCCACAAATCCTCTCTTTAATGTTTTTCCACACTAAATGGGATAAAAGGGAAGAAATCATGTGAGAGAATGGAAAGAAGGGAAATGGAGGAAGAATCAATCATTAAGAGGCGCTAGAGGCCATCCAGAACAAAAGATGGCGTTCCATGCGAGCGCACACGCTCGCATGAGTGGTCATTTGACATGGAAACCGGGGCGGGTCCACCTGAACAACTTTTATAAAGGGGACCCTGTCGAAATGTCAACATAATAATGTCAAGCACAACTAGAACATCTTTATCATCTTCATCATCCACAAACCCTAGTCGCCGTCGTTTTCATCTCCATAGCCATCTCCACCACCATAGTGTTCTCTCATCTAGTTCATACTTGTAACCGTGCATCGCAAAAGGCATCCATTGTAAGACATATTGCAATCAATCAATCCTGAGATGTGTTCTTCAATGTTTTCTTCTCACGATCTGATCTCCATGTGTGAGTAGTTCGGTAAGGTATGGGGCGAGGCATGAGCCTTGCAACCCTAAGTATTTGTTGAGGGGATTGATACATCCATTTTGCGTCATGATTTTTATTGATATTTATATTATTCTTGGTCATTATTCCACTTTATGATACAATTCTAATGCCTTTTCTCTCTTAATTTTCAAGATCTACACAAGGAGGGAAATTGCCTAAAACTTGAATTCTCGTCCTGAACGCCATGGAAAAAAGCTGAAAATTTTCTGGACTCCAAATGAACTGAAACTTCACGATGATTTTTACGAAATATTTAAGAATTATTGGAGTGAATAAGTACCATAGGGGGGCCACCTATTGGTGCCAAGCCAACAGGGCGCACCCACCTCCCCGAGCGCGCCCTAATGGCTTGGGAGGCCCACATGTAGGCTCCGACCCCCCTCTTCTGCTATATGATGGGTTTTGACCTAGAAAAACATAATCAAGATGATACATTCGGGACAAAGCACCGCCGTCTCAAGGCAAAAACCTGGGCAGAGGCCCTTTTGCTCTTTGGCAGAGTGAATCTTTCAGGGAAACCTCCCCCGGGAGGGAGAAATCGAAGTCATCGTCATCACCAACGCTTCCTCCTTTGTGGAAGGGCCAATCTTCATCAACATCTTCACCATCACCATCTCATCTCAAACCCTAGTTCATCTCTTGTATGCAATCTTTGTCTCAAAACCTCAGATTGGTACGTGGGGACTACTAGTAGTGTTGATTACATCTTGTAATTAATGCTTCTTGGTTTAGTTGGTTGAAGATAATATGTCCATATCTTGTATCATATTCATTATACCTCTGATCATGAACATGGTGATGATTTGTGAGTAGTTGCTTTTGTTCTTGAGGACATGGGAGAAGTCTTGTTATAAATAATCATGTGAAGTTGGTATTCGTTTGATATTTCGTTGATATGTATGTTGTTGCTTTCTTTAGTGGTGTCATGTGAATGTTGACTACATGTCACTTCACCATATTTTGGCCTAAGGGAAGGCATTATGGAGTAATAAGTAGATGATGGGTTTCCCGAGTGACAGAAGGTTAAACCCTAGTTTATGCGTTATTTAAGGGGCTCATTTGGATCCATATGTTTTGATCTTGTTATGGTTACATTTATCTTAATGCTTCTTTCGTAGTTGCAGATGCTTGCGAGAGGGGTAACCATAAGTAAGTAGGTTGTTTGTTCAAGTAAGAACACCACCTAAGCACCGGTCCACCCACATATCAGATTATCAAAGTAACGATCGCGAATCAACTCGACATGATGAACATGACTACATGGAAATTCCCATGTGTCCTCGAGAGCTCTTTACTTTATATAAGAGAACTTTTAGGCTTGTCCTTTGCTAAAAAAGGATTGGGCCACCTTGTTGCGCACTTACTACTATCGTTACTTGTTACTTGTTACCACCTATCTTGCTACAAAACTATCTATCACTGTTAATCACAGCACTTGCAGAGAATACCTTGCTAAAAACTAATTATCATTTCCTTTTGCTCCTCGTTGGGTTTGACACTCTTACTTATGAAAAAGACTATGATTGACCCCCTATACTTGTGGGTCATGAGGGATCAATGGAAGTCTTTGACACAACGCCTCGTATGTGTGAAATAAAATTGTTTCCTGAAGATCCATGTAGTTACCCAATATCATGAAGATCGAGCACTAGTGAGGCTAGGAGCAACGAGACTGTGAAGTGTTATACCGAACACCGGTGGCAATAAGGTTTAGTAGGGTAACATGGATCATATCCTTGGGATTCATGAGGTGTAGTCATTAAACACTCAATGCTTGCATTAAGACCTCATCCTCGTACCTTCGTTTTATTATAAGTGTTTGAATCACAATTTGCTTGCTGATTCAGTCATAAGCTAGATTTGACACTTTGGAAAAAACTTGCTAGAGACCATTGCTTCAAGGGAATCTTCCTCTCGTGGGTTTGATACCCAAGGTCACCTATGGGAAGCAGGTGCATGATACCCTTTCTTTTTCCAATAAGGGATCAATAATTATGAGATATCAATGTCCATTGACAATATAGTTGCAAGGAGGAGCTTGCACTTTAGTCAACCTAGCAAACAATGAAGACCGTTGCAACACATTGATGTCATTGTGAGACCCGGGCATGCCGAATAAAATGTGCCAAATCTAGAGGTCTTGTGATGCAACTTCTTCAAGAATGATGATGTGCTTCTTAACATGGCCCTGATATTGACCTTGTAGAGCTTTTGGAAGTTCTTCCATCTCTAGTGCATGCAATTAATAGATCCCAGGAAACCTGGCCACCCTATTGCTTCGAACATTGCCAAGAGCCTCTCGGTATCTATGATAGTTACTTCTCTCAAGTACCGAGGTCCAAATACCTCGACCATTACAGTAGCAAATCTGAGCATGGCGTCTTCACATGAGCTCTTAGACATCCAGAGGTACTCGCCACACGAATCTATGGCCGGTATACATGCAAGCACCCGCAATTGCACCCGTGCACTTCTGATTACCAAAGAATTTAATCCTTCCTACGACATATTTCTTCAAGATGAAGTAGTCATCGTAGGACCAACCATGTTCTGATTCAAGACTCGACGACCTTTGACCCCTCGAAACTGAGAACATGCTCTTTTGCATGCTCTACTTCCGCAAGGACCGTGTCCTTGTTGGACAACTCAACGTAGTGCCTGCATATGTACTCCATGTCTGGATCCATTGCTCCAAAGAAGGGACAAAAATTTAGCACGAGCATTTCACCAAACACTTACCGCGCGTGGTGACACCCGCAGGGGTGAATGGTACCTGCGCGGCGGACGGACGAGAGATATGCACCAATGGCGTGGCGACTGGGTGTAGCGATGGAGTTCGTGGAGGTTCAGGAAGGGCTTGGCCTGCGGCCGGGATGGTAGAGCGGCGGCACCGGCGAGTGAGGAAGCGGATTCAAAGAAAAAGGGAAGGAATGAAGACAGGGGTTCATGAGGGGTTTTGGGTGGGCCGGGAGTGTCACGGTCGCGATGGTCTAGACTCCTGCAAAGTATCCTTAGTTCCCTTTCGGTTCACGAGAGAACAGACAAATGGACTAATCTGCGGACCGACGCAAGACGACAACTGTGTCCGGACAGAGCTAGGTGGCAACTTTGTCCGAACAACGCGGTCTGAAGGGCGATTTGAGGGTCCGCGAAGATGCCTAATCATGTACTCCCTCTGTCCGGGTTTATTAGACCCCCTTTTATTCTGGCCTAAAGTTTGACTTATAAATTTAACTAACAAAATGAAAACTATATGTTATAAAAATTATATTGTCGGAACGCTCTTTCGAATACAAACCTAACAGTATAATTTTTATAGCGTATGCTTTATATTTTAATAGTTTATAAATGGTTAATGTCTAGCCTAAAACTAAAATACGAGAAGGGATGTAATAAACCCGGATGGACGGTAGTTCGGTACAAGCATCTGCTACAGTTGCGCTTACACCCGGGTAGCTGCAGAAGCTGGAGAAGGAAGGCTTGCATTGTACACTGTCTACTGCACCTAGTTACTATCGCTGTTCAATGCATTAACTTGTACATATATGATCCAGACCAACTTCAGCTCATGCTGGACGGCAGTGCCACCTCACCTAACCTTGCATTAATATGTCCGTTCCCTATGGCATAAAACCTTAAACACCAGTACTTGACTGCCCGTGTTATTAATATATGCCACTACTATCATCATTTTTTTAAAAGGAGGTTAAACCCCCGACCTCTGCATCAATCGATGCATACAACCATCTTTATTAATTATTTTACAAAGGTCTGACAAGAAAATACATCAAGCCATCCGAAGCCACCACTCACACCTACAAACTCGATAATGTGGAATGCTCTCACCCCCATATCTAAAACCGGTGTCATCGCCGATCCATCCACATAACGTATCGGGACCAGCAGCCGGTGCAGCAGACCTAAAGCGCACACCACATGCACACGTTTTAGAAGATAGAAGCCGCCATTATCCTCGGACCGCTGGCCCATCTTCAGGAGAGAGATCGGTATCATCCTTGTCAGTCTAGACATCCGTCGACACCACCACGGTGCCCAACGGCACCACCGCCCTGCGCGCATTCATCCAGATGCGAGGACTCTGGAAGATCTGTTGTGCGTAGCACCTGCCGACCAGACACGACACAGCGTAGCACCTGTCGGCCAGGCATGACTTGACATCTCCGCTAAAGCTTCGTGCAAGACTTAGCCGCTCCATCTCATGCCTCTATCTTCCAGCGCTGCTCCACAAACGATGCTCCCGAGAGAGCAACGACATCGCAGTACCGCCATCGTCCGATCTGGATTACCAGATCTTAGGGTTTCCCCCGAAGCAGCACGAGTGGGTTGACAGAACTTACACGACGATGCCTTCATCAAGGTAACGACGCGAGACGCCGTCATCGCCCGCCATTAGCTCAGTTTCCACTGGCAACTTTGTCTCCCCAACTCGTAGCCGGGACTAGATGACGGATCTGGAGATCCGATCATCCAGCTTCAGGCTGACTATCTCCGGCGAAAGAGACGGCCACCACCGCCACGCCCAGGGCTGGAGCCCCCGACGTCCTCGTGATGCAGGTTGATCCCAGGGGCAGCCTGCCGTTGACGATATACTACATCAGCATGTGCAGCCCGCCCGCCCGAATTCCATCTGGACCCAGATCGGGTGCCCAAGCCACCGACACAGTACGAGTCGTCGAACGCCGTCGCCGCGTGCCTGGCCGCCGCCGTCCCGCACCACTGCTATAGATCGGGCCATCGCGGACTGCCGTCGTCCTGACCGAGTCTTTGACGAGGAGAAACGCCATCGCCGCCGTTGCGGCACACAGGCTTCGCCTGCGACGCTCCCGACAGTGACGGCGGGAAGAGGGTGTACACAGGAGAATCGGAAGACGACCAGCGAGGACGCTCAGGTGCGGCGCGACAACGCCGCACGGACCGCTGATAATCTGGAGCGTAGGGGTTGGCCTTCTAATGGAAACTATCCGCTGTGCCACTACTATCATCATGGAGTAACAAATAGTTCGTTCTTCAATGGCCATAAACAATTTTTTGTCCTTTCTTCTGCTGTTCCTACTTGTCCAAATTATGCAGAACATTAGTGTGTTGGGGCATCTTCTTCAGTACCTATCTGTCATATAAATTGTTGCCATTTGTAGCAACTATTCGAGTGACAAACCTTACTGCTACAAGATGCCACCTTAATGATGAACCATCAGATTGTAGTACTTCATATAAATTGTTGCCAGTCGGAGCACTGTTCGAGTGACAACCTTACTGCTACAAGATGCCATCTTATGGTGAATCGTCAGATTGTACTCACACCGCACAAGGATCACACATTATGGATCATATATTCACCCTTCTTCAGCTTCTTCAGCTCAGGCCATTCATCTTCCATTCTCGATCATGGGTCACGGATGATCGGCCGGCAGCTCCGGCGCCGCGTCGACGACGTAGCCGCGCAGCGACGGCGTCCGGACCATGGCGAGCTCCGCCTCTCTGCGCTTGTGCTGCACCCTCCTCCTGGCGATGTACCCGCGCACCCACGGCGTCACGTCCTCGCTGACCTTGATCATGGCGAAGAAGAGCAGGCGGTAGATGACGATCATGCTGAAGAGCACGGACAGGTCCAGCCACTTGGACCGGCTCACGTCGATCTGGAACACGTTCTCCAGGATGTACTCCCCCGGGATCTTGGGCAGCTCGTCGTCCTGGTTGTCGAACACCAGCCCCACCAGGTCGTTCTGGTACTGCCCCTGCGAACCAGCCAACCATCAAGAGAGCGTGATCTCGAGCTCGTCGCCGGCGGCGTACACAGTAGCTAGCTTCGCGAGCTGGAAGAGAATCAAACCCCGTACCTGCAGTGCCCAGTAGTGGAAGCTGATGTAGGACATGGGGTACCTCCAGAAGGGCTTCGGGATGTCGTGCGGGAGCCTGAAGTACCCCGACACCAGCATGAATATCCCCTGACACATTTCCAACAGTACCCTTTTAGTTGATGGATCACATCGCATCGCATCGCCTGTTTGGAAACAGTAGTATGAGCTGAGAGATGATCACCGTCGGTCGGTGTTACCTGTATCCCTGCGCCGATGATGATGCCCATGAGGAAGTTGGGGATGATGCTGGCGATGGCCATCATGAGGCTCTCCACGACGGTGACGCTGGCGTAGAGGCAGAGGAGGAAGAAGAGGTAGTGCGTGAAGCCCGGGTGGAGCCTCACCATGAAGTAGCACAGCGTCCCCGACAGGAACGTGATGAGGATCAGGAACGGCATCGCCGACAGCGTGTTGCTCATCACGAACGCCAGCACGCCGTAGTGACCGTTCAGCCGCTCCCTCTGGAACACCTGAATGAAGAACCAAACTTGTTATGAGTCTGTAGACCTCCTTTACAATGTCCAACAGCAGGTGATCTCTGATGGTTGGCAGTACAAACCTTCATGTCCTCCACGAAAGACGGGAACCCTCCGATCGACATGAACGTGACGAAGCCGAAGATGAACGACGCGCACGCGCCCCGTGCCTAAATTCATGCAACGTTTTCACAGTTTATTTCTATGTCAGATCACCAAACTTGACACAATGCCACTTCAGGACAGCCAAAGCTGCGCAGTGCCTGGAAGAGAAATGCCAGTGTCAAACTGAAGGAGATTGTTCTCGTTTATTTACATTACCAGGATGGAGCTGTATTTGGTTCCGACGTTGAGGTAGATGGAGCCAATGCAGACGGTGACCACAATGTAGATGACAAGCCTCAGCCAGTAGTACCCAAAGTCCCTCGACATGTTGACGAACGATCGCTTGGTGAGCGTGAAGGCCTGCATCCCAAAGCTGGCCTGGCTGCCCCCTGCGTCCAGGACCGTCCCTTTCTGCAGTCGGAAAAACCAGACGAATGATGAATCCTCTTGGTTTCATTGCGAAACCGCTGAATGGAACGAACATATGGAGTACTTACGACCCGTGCCATCTCCTCGACCTTCTGCCGCGCCGTCAAGTAGTGCTGCGAGTGCTGGTAGTAGCTGAAGAGCCTTCTGATCGCGTCCGAAGTCGTGATGTGCTCGAGGGGATCGTCGGACCTCTCAAACTACCCATGTACGCAAAAGTGGAACAAAGTTTCAGTCAGTCAGGACACGTAACAGTGAGCCGCAGTCGGTCAGTAACAAGCGACTGAACTGAACCCTGGAACTTACTCTGATCTTCATTGATCCTTTGAGTGTGGCCTTCACCTTGTCGAAGTCCGTGTTTATGCACCGGAGGAAATGGTCCGACGGGTTGCGCAGCGGCGGGCACGGGAACCCAGCCTGGGCAAAGAACTGCAATTAAAATGCACAGGGCAGCAGAGACTTCAGCAATCCCACTGGGAACACAAGTATAAAGGCATATGCAAACTATAAGATATAACATAGTATGTGCTACCTCGCAAGCCTCGGAAGCCTGCCCAAAGTAGACCGTTTTGCCCCCTGAGAGAAGATAGAGGCGATCGAAAAGCTCGAAGACCTCGCTGTTGGGCTGGTGGATCGACGCGATCACGGTCCGGCCATCCCTCGCGAGCCCACGCAGGGTCTGTGTCACGAAGAACGCCGAAGCACTGCACAGTTGAGAATTTGTGGCATGTCAGCTACTACATGGATGGTAGTGGGACACATGGTTGTGCTGAAACTTGAAACTCTCATGGAATCATATGGAAGAGGAGCAATGGTGGAGTTAGTGCATAGCACCTGTCGAGGCCACTGGTGGGCTCATCCAGGAAGAGCAGCCTAGGCCTCATCAGTATCTCCAGGGCAATGCTGACCCTCCTCTTCTCGCCGCCGCTGACCCCCCTCAGGTGCCAATTGCCGACGACCGTGTCTGCGCAGTCCTGGAGCCCCATCTCCACGATGGTGCCCTCCACCAAGGCACGCTTCTCTTCCATGGGCATGTTGTCGGGGAGCCGAAGGCGTGCCGAGTACGAGATCGTCTCCCTCACCGTCAGCGTGCCGATCAAGTTGTCGTCTTGGGTCACATAGGCCTGGAATTGCAAAATTGTGGTTGTCACTTTTAGAATCCAGACTAGATGAGAGAGTTTGAATGTACAACAAAACGTGAATGCAAGTAATTGGTTTGAGGTAATATGAAACACACATATTTCTTTAGAAAAGGTAGCAGTACAAGCTACTAAATGAACAACAACAAAAACATGGGTTGTCAAGGTACCATGAGTTTTCTATGAGCAGAGGAAAAGAAACAGGTGAACCATAACACCATCCGTCTCGTCTCCTAACGAACCCAATGGATGTCGAATCCATCATCAAACAACAATACCATTACACAACATTCTTGTTGGGAGATACTCCCTCCGTTTCTTAAATATATGTCCATTTGGATATTTAAATATAGACTACATACAAATTTATATAGACGTATCTTAGACTATACATTCACTTATTTTACTTGATACATAGTTTATATTAAAATCTCTAAAACGACTTATATTAGGGAAAAAAGATATATATGGTCGATATGTTAGTGTACGATTCTAGTATTACAATGTTCATGAAGATAATTGTGGCTTGTTCTTTTTTTTTGGTGGGGATTTAGTTGTATGATGAATAAATACTTTTACTTTCAAAATGAACTATTTAAAGGCGCAAAATGCACAAATCTGTATGGAACCATGCCACTTTAGGTGCTAGCTTAGGAGTGACAACGGCGGCCGGACGGCCGGCGAAATAGCGAGGAGTTACGACGTACCGCGGCGCCGAAGGAGAGGTTGGTCTTGCGGCCGTTGAGCAGGATGGTCCCGGAGAGGAAGGCGTTGGCGGCGAGGCGGCCGGCGAGCGCGTCGAGCAGCGTGGACTTGCCGGAGCCGGAGGGCCCCATGAGCGCGGTGATGGTGCCCGGCTCGGCGTAGCCCGTGAGCCCCTCGAGCACGGTCTGCGTGTCGCCGCTGCCGAGCGCGACGGTGACCGTGAGGTCCCTCCACGCCAGCCGCGCCGACACGTCCCCGAGGAACTCCACCGCCGCCTTCTCCCGCCACAGCGTCTCGCTGAGCGGGCTCAGAGCCGGCGCCGCCGCCACCGCCACCGCCCGCCCCGCCGCCTTCCCCACGTCCTCCAGCTCCGCCTTCACCTGCCCCACGGCCGCCGCCGCCGCCGCCTCCTTCCCCGTCCCCGCCCCTCCCTTCTTCATCGCCTCGCCGGCCAGACACCACGACCCTGCCAGGCCGTGAGAGCAGAGCAGGCGAGGGCAAGCCGGTGGTTCCTCTTGCCAACCTGTGGTGGAAACGCACGCGGGCACGTATGGGAGGAAGCTAGCTGGCCGTGCAAGCTAGGCCGGCGTGGGAGAAGAATGGCGTTTCTTGGGCGGCGTGTCCAAGCTGCAACTACAGGCCGCTCTGCGCTCTCTCTCCCTCTCTCTGCGCGCGGCTCTGGGTGTCTGTGCGTACGCGCTTGGGGTGGCGAGTTTTTATGGAGGAGGTATAGGAGTGAAGAGGGGGTGGATGCGAGGGAGTTAATGGAGGCGCAGGGGCGGGAGGGAGGAGGGGCAGAAGTTATGAGGGCTCAGGGGTTTGACCTGGGGTCAAGCGGCAGGCAGGCATGCATGCATGCGGCGCAGATGAGGCGGTGGATGCCTGTTTGGTGTGAGCTTGGCGCGGAGGGGAACACATGCATGCATGCAACGGGCTGCATAACCGCCGGGTCACGCACACACCGTTTAGACGCTCGCTCCCGCCCACCACCTGCCTGCCTGCCTTCGATTGCAGTACGTTTGGCCTGTTGGCCAGGATTGTGGTATTGCCGGTTGGTTGATCCATCCAAAAGCTAGAGCAGAGAGCAACTTGCAGATTTTTTTTTTTAAAACAAAGACAAAGATTGCCTCATCTATTAAATAAACAGAAAAAATTGTCCAGTTAACTACGAAAAACCGGACGAAAACTGAAACAACAAGGGTCAAACCCATTCACATAGACCGAAACACTCAGGGCAAAGCCCATCCTAAACGACGACATGTTGACCCACGACAGACAACGCAGCTCCGACTCTAACGGAGAACTCAGAAGGACAAAACCAGACACGATTGATGCCACAGAAGATCGCCGAACGGGCCACCTGCAACCAGCCATCGTACATCACAGGACCCTGCCACTGCAGCTTCGACTCCACAGCAACAAACAATCCGAGGCAATACCGTGGACACGCCGGAGAAGAGCCGACTACCGCAACCATTGCCGCGGCGCCGACTTCGCTCCCACCATCGTCGTTGACATAGAAGTCTAGACGCAATAGTGATTCTCCCGGGGCCGCCGCCCTGACATCCATCGCTCAGTCACGCCCCGCGCAATCAACCGGCACCGCCGTCCCGACATACCACCGCTCCCCTCGAGCAGCAACGCCGCACAACCCAGTTACCCGCAACCCACAATGCTCAGGGCAACTGCTCGCAGACCACGCACGTCGCACCACATCCGGGGCCGCCGCCCCGACGTAAAGTCAGACCGCCCTCTCTGGGCGCATCGACCGAGCCGACATCCCTACCGCCCAAGCGGGACAAGGATGCTACCCAATCAATGTCTAGATAGAGCCCCACCTCATAGAGCTACCACTCACATTGTTTCCGAGATCGCCATCTCGGCACACAAACAGAAACCATCCGGAGCCGTCGTGTAACAGCCCGGGACCGACGCTCCAGAAGATTCCCCTTTTGTTTCCATTCTCGTCACGTGGTTCGTTTGGTTGTTGCATTCATCATCGCATCATCTGCATAGCATCATCACTTATTTTCGAAAACTTGCATCCGTTCGTAGTCGCCGGTTCTCTCCGTTCTTGTCGTTGCCCGTTTCGAGACCAACCACACACGCACGCGCCCGCGACATTAAAAAATTTGTTAATGTAGGTAGACCACCTGCCAAATTTTTAAAGGCACTTTTAAAAACATTAAAAACTCTTATTATATTGCCGCGGTCTTATTATATTGTAGGTAGACCGCCTGCCAAATTTTGTCGCATTCCGAGTTCGTTTGATACCCCGTCGGTCAACCATAGCATTGCGGTCATCGGTTATTCGTCGGACGTTTTTCGGTGTTTAAAACTTTGTCTCGGGCCACAATTCATTCCCTCTCATCTCAGCCCAAGGCCCTCTACACAACCCGCTAGCCCAACCTAGCCCCTTCCTCCGTTCGTGGTCATCGGATCGTGATCGGACGGACAAGGTCCAACCCCCAACCCTAGTGCCATTCCCTATTTAAACCCCATGGAGAGAGAGCCCCTCACTCTCTAGGGTTCCCCCATGTAAATTGCAGCCACACCCCTAGAAAACCCCACCTGCTAGCTCCACCTCCCTCTCCCCCGAAATCCCACCTCCATAGCCATTTTCAGCCCTTAGATCTTGATCCAGGGGCTGCAATTCGCCCAAATCCCACCTACCGGACATGTCCGACGGCCAACCCGGACAATGTCCGGCAACCACAGAGCAGCCCTGCTCGACCGCGCCCAAACCAGTCGTGCCTACAGCCGATCGAGGGGAGGAGCCCCTCGATCCCGAGCCATCGGAGGACCTCGTCGTCTCCGGCCGCCGCCGCCCCTCGCAGGAGTAGCTCTGCCGGACCTCCTCCTCCCTTCCTTCTCTTCCTTCTCTCCTTCTCCTATCCCTAACCCCGACCCCTCTCTCTCTCTCCCGCAGGTTCCCGCCGCCATGGATGCCCAGCTCCGCCGCCAGCCCTTTGCTCGCCGCCGGCCAGCGCCGTCGCCTGATCCGGGGCCCCGACCCCGATCTGCCCGACCCCGAGCCCACCGCCAGCGTCAGCCGCGGGACCGCCGCCTCCATGCTCCGTCGGCTTCCTGCTCGACCGGACGAGGGAGATGAGTGCCCTAGCCGTCGCCCGCCAGCGCCCCCGTGTGGGCCTCGCCTCGGTCGCGTGGGCCGCCGCCCAAGCCGACCCATCTAGGCTTTCCCCCGCCTGGCCAGATCTGGCCCAAGGTGAGCCGCCAGCCCTATTCCCCGCCCAGTGCGAAGCATATTATGTTGCGCCCTCTGTGATCTGTTGGGCCATGTGCAGATTCGGCCCGATTCGGGTTTTTTCCTTGCGCAGTGAATTTGCTAATTACGTGTGAATTTTAGAATTACAAAAAAACTCATGTTTTTAAATTGTTAATAACTTTTTAACCGTGCACCGGATTAAAAAACTTTATACATGAAAAGTGGCTAGAATTTCGCATAGATTCACAATATCATTTCACATGTGATAAAAATGTTTAACATTGCTGTTTACATTAATTTGCGTAAATGCCATGTTAAAATGATTTATTTAATAACTTTTGAACCGTAGCTCCGTTGAAAATGATTTGTATATGTAACTTGACTAGAAAATCGTGTAGAATCTCATGGTGACATTTATTTTGCTATTTAACAACTCTAAAATTGTGTTAGGACAGATCTGGACCAATTTCATAATATGTATATGGGGTTGTTTCGGAAATGCTATATGTTGCTTCCGGCCTCATTTAAAATGCCTAGGTGATGTAGTTTACTTATGCTTCACCTCTTGCCATGTTTAACAACATTTAATATTGATGAGTACCTAAACGCGAGTGAACTAAATAATTCGAACGTGGATTTCGTCAATATGCAACTCATTGCATATTGAACTTCACTTAATGTGTAGTAGTTGTTTGTTGTTCTTGCCTTGCCATGCCTTGCATAATTAAACCGGACATGCATCATATTTGTTTGCGCATCGTGTCATGCATATGTTGTGGTGTATCTTGTGTTGATTGTTGTTTCCGGATTGCTTCTTCTCAATAGAGTTCCAAAAGCGTTCGGAGTGTGAGGATTCGTTCGACTACATTGGTTCGTCTTCTTCATGGACTCGTTCTTCTTCCGAGCGGGATCTCTGGCAAGATGACACATTTTTTTGGATACCACTACTATCATTGCTATGCTAGTTGTCCCGCTTTTATCGTTATGTCATGCTACCTACCACTTGTTTGTCAAGCCTCCTAACATTGCCATGATAAGCCTCTAACCCCTCCACTTCCTAGCAAACCTTTTTTTGGCTATGTTACCGCTTGCTCATACCTTCTTATAGTGTTTCTAGCTGCAGGTGCAATTGCTTCCATGTGACAACATGGACATTCTTTTGTTATCACAATATTATTGCTATTTAATTTAATGCACTTATACATTAGGTAAAGAGTGGAAGGCTTGGCCTTTTGCTCGGCGTTTTGTTCTACTCTTTCCGTCCTAGTTACTTGTGAACCGGTGTTATGTTCCATAATTGAGCGCTCCTAACATGCTCGGGGTTGTTATGGGGACCCCCTTGATTTTTGTTTTAGGATAAAGCTTGTCTGGCAAGGCTCAACATTGATACTATTTGCTTAATAACAACTAAAATTTGCATAGGGCATGATCACCCCGTGGATAATTAATCAACCCCCGGACCAGTGCTCCGCATGAGTGTTGGTCCACCTACCTAGCAGTCGGCGGTGCCACCTCGGGCAACTCGAGGCATTTTCAGGCTACCGTCCGCTTCGCATAGACGGATGATGCCCGTGGATAGAGAGCGCACGGCTCTAGCTAAGGATTTGGCTCATCGGGAGGCCTTGCTAGATTTGTTTTACCTTTCTCAAATGTATTGAGTGAGGAATTCCGATTTTTCTTCGGGCTATCTCAAGGTGGCGAATTTCCTGTGGAATTGCCTAGGAAGATCACGAGATCCGTGGTCGAGGTTATTCCCGCTGCGTGTGGTTAATTTGTGATGGGCGAGTTGGAGCACCCCTGCAGGGTTAAATCTTTTGAAAAGCCGTGCTCGCGGTTATGTGGCAAACTTGGATACTTTGTTTAACACCCGGTCATAGCAAACTTGAAGTAAACTCAAATAAAATACACCAACTATGTGCATAACCGTGACTGTCTCTTCTCGGGAGTCCTCATCCGAGAGAGAACACAGTGGGGTTATGATTGATGTAAGTAGGTGTTCAGGATCAGTTAGTGATCATTACTTGTTCACGTCCGTTATGCGTATACCACCATACTTTACTTTCTGTACTCGTAAGTTAGCCACTCAAATATATGCTAGTCGCTGTTGCAGCCTCACCACTTAACCATACCTCACCCATTAAGCTTTAATAGTCTTGATACCCTTGGAAATGAGATTGCCGAGTCCCCTATGGCTCATAGATTACTACAACAACAATTGCAGGTATAGGTAGTGCGATACTCTGATGTGAGCGCGATGCTTGTTTGTTTGGAGTTATTCTTCTTCTTCTTCTTCATCAATCCAGGATGGGTTCTAGGCGGCAACTTGGGATAGCAAGGGTGGATATCATTTTACTGTTTGTTTTCGTCCGTAGTCGAACCCTGCTCTTCTGTATGATGTTTTGAGTATGTTGTTGTATTGATGTGATCTTGTTGTAGCTTGTGGCGAGTGTAAGCCAATTCCATATACTCATCTCTTCTGTACATGTACTTGTAATGATATCCATTCTTGCAACACGACGAGATGCGCTTCTATCCCTATCGAGGCCCTCGTGCTGAAATAAGGATAGGATCACATCTTGGGCGTGGCAAGTTGGTATCAGAGCCAGTACCGACCTAGGAGACCCCTAGATTGATCGAACTTGGCCGAGTCGAGTCTAGTGAAAAATTATTTTTGAGTCTAGTTATATTGGAGAGTAGGATTCTTTTTACTCCTCTTCTATGCTCTAGTGAGGTAATCGACTTAGGAATTTTGATTCTACTCCTCTTCTCGCTCAATTTTTTTAGGATCACGCGGGTATTTTGGAAACTATATGATACCGATGTGACGGAGTTTTGTCTTGGTGCCTCTTGTCTGACTTGATTTCTTTCGGGGAGTTGAGCTCCAGGTAATTCTTGGCACATCGTCATCATTCATCTTCCTTAGTCTCTTAGGACAGAGGGTGTTCAGAATTGCTTCAATACTTGTCGTGGTGATATAAGGTCGGAATCACCCAGTACTGGGGAGGCGTCCGGGGTACCACCATGGTTAGTATTGTTGTGCTTTCAAGGATTTGAGTTAGATGGACTTACGAAAGCCTCTGGTTATGTGTTTAAGGATGGATACAGTTGGGTTGTAGGTTTGTTAGTTGTGTGAGATATTTCCTCTTTGTATCCCCAACACCGGATTGCATAACCAAGAAAGTTTTCGAAAGTTCTTAGGTGGGAATTCAAGTAGTTACCTAGGATATATTTCAACAGATCATGATGTGAGGTTGGGGTTCGACATCTAGTGGATTCGTTTGTTCACGGTCTTTCTTACAGAGGACAGTCTCGATTATGCTTCGTCAAGCCTTGTAGTTCGCTATGCCTAGGGAGCATATTCGAGCATCATTTCAATATGATAATCCAATGTACGATCGAGCCCGTGCGAACCTTACCACGAAAATATCGAGCGAAATCTTTGTTATGCATTTGTTTTGTTTTAATATGCGATTTTATATTATTTTTGGGACTAACCTATTAATGTAGAGCCAAGTGCTAGTTTATGTTTTTTCCTTGTTTTTGAGTTTTGCAGTTATGGAATATTAAACGGAGTCCAAACAGAATAAAACCTTCAGAAGGAATTTTTTTGGAAGGAAACAAGTCATCCAAGCTTGGAGTGAATGTCAGGGGAGGTGCCAGGGCGCCCTGGCTGCGCCTAGCAGGCTTGTCGCCTCCTGGCAGGTCTCCTAACCCTAATTCTTGGCCTATAAATACCCAAATATTCCCCCAACATCAGAACGAGCCACGCAAATACTTTTCCACCGCCAAAAGCGTTCGTTCTCGAGAGATCCAATCTTGGAGCCTTTTCCGGTAATCTGCCGGAGGGGGTTTCGCTCACGGAGGGCATCTACATCAACTGCATTGCCCCTCCGATGATGCATGAGTAGTCCACCACAGACCTACGGGTCCATATCTAGTAGCTAGATGGCTTCTTCTCTCTCTTTGATCTTCAATACCATGTTCTTCATGATCTTCATGGGGATCTATCTGATGTAATCCTCTTTTGTGGTGTGTTTTTCAAGATCTGAGGAATTGTGAGTTTACGTTCAGATTATCCACGAATCATATTTGAATCTCCTCTGATTTCTTATATGCATGATTTCATATCCTTGCAAGAATCTTCGAGTTATTGGTTTGGTTTGGCCAACTAGATTGGTAATTCTTGCAATGGGAGAAGTGCTTGGTTTTGGGTTCAATCTTGTGGTGTCCTCACCCAGTGACATAGTAGGGGTAGTGATAACCCACAAGTATAGGGCATCGCAATAGTTTTCGAGGGTAGAGTATTCAACCCAAATTTATTGATTAGACACAAGGGGAGCCAAAGAATATTCTCGAGTATTAACAGCTGAGTTGTCAATTCAACCACACTTGAAAGACTTAATATCTGCAGCAAAGTATTCAGTAGCAAAGTAATATGGTAGTAACAGTAACGGTGGCAAAGTGATAGTAGCAGATTTGTAGTGATTGTAACAGTAGCAACGGAAAAGTAACTGAACGAAGATCAATAGATGGAAAGCTCATAGGCAATGGATCAATGATGGAGAATTATGTCCGATGGCATTCATCATGCAACAGTTATAATATAGGGTGACACAGAACTAGCTCCAATTCATCAATGTAATGTAGGCATGTATTCCATATATAGTCATACGTGCTTATGTAAAAGAACTTGCATGACATCTTTTGTCCTACCCTCCTGTGGCAGCGAGATCCTAATGGAAACTAAGGGATATTAAGGCCTCCTTTTAATAGAGAACCGGACCAAAGCATTAGCACTTAGTGAATACATGAACTCCTCAAACTACGGTAATCACTGGAAAGAATCCCAATTATTGTCACCCTGGGGGATGCGGATCATAACTCGTAATAGGTGTCTACATCATGCAAGATAGGATCAAGAACACACATATATTCATGAAAACATAATAGGTTCAAATCTGAAATCATGGCACTCGGGGCCTAGTGACAAGCATTAAGCATAGCAAAGTCATAGCAACATCAATCTCAGAACATAGTGGATACTAGGGATCAAACCCTAACCAAACTAACTCGATTACATGATAAATCTCATGCAACCCATCATCGTCCAGCAAGCCTATGATGAGAGTACTCACGAACGGTGGGGAGCATCATGGAATTGGTGATGAAGGATGGTTGGTGATGATGAAGGCGTCGATTTCCCCTCTCCGGAGCCCAAAACGGACTCCAGATCTGGTTTCCCGAGGAAGAACTGGCGATGGCGGTGGCTTTGTATCGTGAAACGCGATGAACTCTTCTCTCTGATTTTTTCCTTGACAGATAGGGTTATATGGAGCTGGAGAGGAGGTCGGAGGAGCCACGAGGGGCCCACAAGCCTGCCCCATGCGGCCAGGGGGTGGCCATTGCTAGCAGGCTTGTGGCCTGCTGGTGGCCCCCCTCAGGTTAATTATTGCGCCAGTATTTTTTATTAATTCCGAAAATATTCTCCATAAATTTTCCAAGAAAATTCCGCTGAAAACAGCGTCAGTCCGGGTTAGTTCCATTCAAATCATGCAAATTAGAGTCCAAAACAAGGGCAAAAGAGTTTGGAAAAGTAGATACGTTGGAGACGTATCAAATCCCCCAAGCTTAAACCTTTGCTTGTCCTCAAGCAATTCAGTTGATAAACTGAAAGTGATAAAGAAAAACTTTTACAAACTCTGTTTGATCTTGCTGTTGTAAATATGTCTAACTTATATTCAGATTTTCAGCAAAGATTATAAACTAACCACATTCACAATAACATTTAGGTCTCACATTTACTCATGTCAATGGCATAACCAACTAGCAAGCAATAATAACAAGTCTTGGATGGCAATAATTTATCAAAACAATCATGATACAATATGACATAATGGTAGCTCACTAGCCCTTTCTTAGACCGCAAAACATAGATGCAGAGCGCCTCTAGAGAACAAGGACTGACTAAACATTGTAATTCACGGTGAGAGAGATCCAGTCATGCTCATACTCAACATCAATTAATAGCAAGGCATACAAATGACAATGGTGCTCCCTAACTGGTGCCTTTTATAAGAGGATGATGACTCAACAATAAAGTAAATAGATAAACCCTTCACAGAGGGAAGCATTGATTTGTAGAGGCGCCAGAGCTCAAGCTTTTAAAATAGAGATAGGTAATGATTTTGGAGCGGTATGCTTTTGTTGCTCACATAACAACCAAGAGGTTTTCAATATCTTCCATGCTAGATACCTTATAGGCGGTTCCCAAACAGAATGGTAATGTTTTTACTCCCACTCCACCAATCAGTCACACTCCACGGCGGGCCGAATTCGCGGGTACCGTCCATACAAACACATTCCTGGGGGAGTTTTGTTTGATTATATTTTTATTTTTATTTCGAGCATGGAACTGGGCATCCCGATTACCAGCCACTTTCTCGTGAATGATAGTGAATCAACACATATCGTGAGAATAACCCACCTAGCATGGAAGATACTGACAGCCCCTAGTCATCACATGAGCGATTTGGGCATAAAAACAGAAGGTTTATTTGAAGGTTGAAAGTTTAGCACATGCAAATTTACTTGGAACGGCAGGTAAATACCACATATAGGTAGATATGGTGGACTCATATGGAACAACTTTGGGTTTATTGAGATGGATGCACAAGCAGTATTCCCGCTTAGTACAAGTGAAGGCTAGCAAAATACTGGGGAGCGACCAACTAGAGAGCGACACAATCATCAACATGCCTTGAGATTAAGCAACATTGAATGCAAGCATGAGTAGGATATAATTCACTATGAACATAAATATCGTGGAGGCTATGTTGATTTGTTTCAACTACATGCGTGAACATGTGCCAAGTAAAGCCACTTGAATCATCCAGAGGAGGATACCATTCTATCATACTATATCACAACCATTTTAATGCACATGTTGGCACTCAAGATGAACCATTATCCACTCTTAGCTAATTAAGCATGGCATGAATAACTATATTCTCTAATTGTTATTGCAAACATGTTCAACCCATAATGTACTGAAGTCGGAACGACGAGCTAATCATATTTACAAAAGCAAGATAGGTCGAGTTCATACCAGCTTTTCTCCATCTCAATATTTTCACCAAATATCGTGATTATTGCCTTTCACTTGCACGACTGAACGATGTGAATAGTAATAAGAGTGTGCGTGCATTGGACTAAGCTGGAATCTGCAAAAAATAAACCAAAGGAGAAGACAAGGCAATATGGGCTCTTTGTAAGACAAACAATAATGCATATGAGAGCCACTCAACACGTCATCGTGGTCTTCTCCTTACGACCCAAAGAAAAGAAAGGAAAATTATTTACACGGGAAACCTCCCAACAAGCAAAAAGAAGAACAAGAAATCTTTTTGGGTTTTCTCTCTAATGCTACAACTAAGCAACTAGGAAATAAAGCTAGAACTATTTTTTTTGTAATTTTCTCAAAGTTAATTCTCTCAAGCTTTTAAAACAGAGATCACTAATGATTTTGGAGCGGTATGCTTTCGTTGCTCACATAACGACCAAGAGGTTTTCAATATCTTCCATGCTAGATACATTATAGGCGGTTCCCAAACAGAATGGTAAAGTTTTTACTCCCCCTCCACCAATCAGTCACACTCCACGACGGGCCGAATTCACGGGTACCGTGCATACAAACACATTGCTAGGGGAGTTTTGTTTAATTATATTTTGCTTTTTATTTCGAGCATGGAACTAGGCATCCCGATTACCAGCCACTTTCTCGTGAATGATAGTGAATCATCACATATCATGAGAATAACCCACCTAGCATGAAAGATACTGACAGCCCCCAGTTGCCACATGAGCGATTTGGGCATACAAAATAGAAAGTTTATTTGAAGGTTTAAAGTTTAGCACATGCAAATTTACTTGGAACGGCAGGTAAATACCGCATATAGGTAGATATGGTGGACTCATATGGAACAACTTTGGGTTTATTGAGATGGATACACAAGCAGTATTCCCGCTTAGTACAAGTGAAGGCTAGCAAAAGACCGGGGAGCGACCAACTAGAGAGCAACACAGTCATAAACATGCTTTGATATTAACCAACATTGAATGCAAGCATGAGTAGGATATAATTCACTATGAACATAAATATCATGGAGGCTATGTTGATTTGTTTCAACTATATGCGTGAACATGTGTCAAGACAAGTCACTTGAATCATCCAGAGGAGGATATCATTCTATCATACTGCATCACAACCATTTTAATGCGAATGTTGGCACTCAAGACGAACCATTATCCACTCTTAGCTAATTAATCATGGCATGAATAACTATAATCTCTAATTGTTATTGCAAACATGTTCAACCCATAATGTACTGAATTCGGAACGATGAGCTAATCATATTTACAAAAGCAAGATATGTCAAGTTCATACCAGCTTTTCTCCATTTCAGTCTTTTCATCAAATATCGTCATTATTGCCTTTCACTTTCACAACTGAACGATGTGAATAATAATAAGAGTGCACGTGCATTGGACTAAGCTGGAGTCTGCAGACAATAAACCAAAGGAGAAGACAAGGCAATATGGGCTCTTTGTAAGATAAACAATAGTGCATATGAGAGCCACTCAACACGTGATGGTGGTCTTCTCCTTACGACCCAAAGAAAAGAAAGGAAAATTATTTACACGGGAAAGCTCCCAACAAGCAAAAAGAAGAATGAGAAATCTTTTTCGGTTTTCTCTTTAATGCTGCAACTAAGAAACTAGGAAATAAACCTAGAACTAATTTTTTTGTATTTTCTCAAAGTTAATTAAACACACCAGAACAAAGAAACAAGAATATAAACTACCAAGGATAGTACAATGAAAAAGTATGAACACCGACAACTGAAATAAGTGTGTGAACATTAATGTAATGTCGGTGAGAAATACGTACTCCCCCAAGCTTAGGCTTTTAGCCTAAGTTGGTCTAGGGCCACGGCTGGCTTGGATAATATCCGAAGTCAAAGTTGGGATTGTGATGGGCTACGGAGGCTAACGCGTGTACCACTACAGCATGAAGGCAAGCAGTTTCTGCATTTTGCTCGTACTCGTTTGTCGCCTCTCTGGTTATAAAATATCTCTGCTTCTCCTGAAAGTTAAAGAAGGCAGGGGCAGGAAGACTAACATGGACAACACGTTGCCTGTCAAAAATTAGTCGGTACTGGAGGGATTGTTCGTTTCTTTCAAGAAACTGTTCGTGCACCAAAGCCTCATAATCAAGGAAAGCAGGGGGTAACTCAATGTCATTCCCTCTTATGGGTACCCCAAGATACTTAGGTACACGGGTGGCATAAATTCCACCAAAGAAATCTCCATCCTTAGCATTATGATGTAACCTCCTGGCAATAATAGCCCCCAAGTTATATCGTCTATCTACCATTACCGCACTCTTAAGAATACTCAGATCAGGTGCGCAAAGGTGACTATGCTCAAGTTTACCATTAATACATCTACCTATGAAGAGAGAAAAATAGTGTATAGTCGGAAAGTGAATGCTCCCCAAAGTAGCTTGTGTAATGATTCTAGTTTCTCCCACTATGATACTGGCAAGGAAATCATCATATTCATTTTTATGAGGATCACTATGACTCCCCCACTGTGGGATTTTGCATGCATCATTAAAATCTTCTAGGTCCATGGTATAGGTCTTATCATAAAGATCAAATAGAACAGAATGAGAATTACACTTAGATGAAAATTCAAACCTCCGCAAGAAAGAGTCAGTGAGTTGATAATATTGCTTGCATCGATCTGAAATGAAATCCTCAAGGCCGGCATTCCTTATGTACGCATAAAACTCTTCCTTAAATACGGCGTTTTCCATGAGTTGATCCGACAACCATTCACAAGGCAGTACTTGAGCTTCCCTGGGTAGTTCAAAATTGGGCTCACATAGCGCGAGTCTCGGGGCTTTCTTGCTCGAGGAACCACCTTGGTAAATTGTCCTCAACATCTTTTCTTTCTCTAAATTTTTTATAAATTTTTTAGTGAGTGAAAACAAAGGTGCACAAAACTCAACAAAACTCATGGCAACTACTCCCTCAAGTGCCTAGAGACCATATCATGCATCAAAACTACTTGGGACCATAAAAATTTGACATTCAAGCTCAAGAACAAGGTCACCACAGCAGTAAAAATTTGCAATATATAAGGCACTAGAACAAAAACTAATTGGTCCATTGGAGGATTCACATACCGGTGAGCAATCCCCTAAAACAGTTTTGCAAATGGAGCTTTGAGAAAGGAGATCGAAAATGGCAGCAAGATGAGCTAGAACATGGGTTTGAGCAATGGTGGGATTTTTTCTGAGGAAAGATGAAGTGAACAGGTGCTGGAATAAGTGGAGGGGGGCCACGTGGGACCCACAAGCTTGCTAGGCACGGCTAGGGGGGTGGTCATGCCCTACAGGCTTGTGGCCCACTGGTGCAGCCCCCTGATGCATTCTCAGTGCCAAAAATTCTTAAATATTCCAGAAAAAATCTTACTAAATTTTTAGGGGATTCTGGGAACTTTTATTTCCAGGTCATTTTTTCTATTGCATGGAAAACTCAGTAAACAGAAAAATAATAGCATTATTACTTAATTATACCTAGGTAACAGAAAGTAAAAGTTAGGTGCAGGAAGTTGTGCTTTCTAAATTCATCCATCTCATGCTCCTCAAAAGGAATCCATCAATAAGGTTGATCAAGTCTTATTGTCGAACTTCTTTCGAATGACATGAAACCAAAGAATTTTCGAATAACACTAAGTTACCTGAATGGGGATATGCATTTCCCCAACAATAAGTATATCATATTTCTTCTTGACAGTAGGAAGAGGGAACTCAAAGTCCCCAATAATATTTGTTGGATTTTTTTCAATAGAGTTGATACTATGAAATTGAGGTTGTTTCTTCAGAAAGTGTACCGTATGCTCATTACCGTTAATATGAAAAATGACATTGCCCTTGTTGCAATCAATAACAGCCCCTGCATTATTCAAGAAGGGTCTACCAAGGATGATCGACATACTTTCGTCCTCGGGAATATCAAGAATAACAAAGTCCGTCAAGATAGTAGCATTCGCAACTACGATAGGTACATCCTCACAAATACCGATAGGTAGAACAGTTGATTTATCAACCATTTGCAAAGAGATTTCAGTAGGTGTTAACTTATTCAAATCAAGTCTACGGTATAAAGAGAAAGGCATAACACTAACACCAGCTCCAAGATCACATAAAACAGTTTTAACATAATGTCCTTTAATAGAGCATGGTATAGTAGGTACTCTGGGATCTCCTAGTTTCTTAGGTATTCCACCTTTAAAAGTATAATTATCAAGCATGGTAGAAACCTTAGCTTCCGGTATCTTTCTTTTATTTGTCACAATATCTTTCATATACTTAGCATAAGGAGACATTTTCAAAATATCAGTCAAGCGCATACGTAAAAAGACAAGTCTAAGCATTTCAGCAAAGCGCTCAAAGTCCTCATCATCCTTTTTCTTGGATGGTGTAAGAGGAAAGGGCATGGGTTTTTGAACCCATGGTTCTCTTTCTCTACCATGTTTCCTAGAAATGAATTATCTTTTATCATATCTTTTATTCTTAGGTTGTGGGTTATCAAGATCATCAGCAGGTTCAATCTCCACATCATTATCATTACTAGGTTGAGCATCAACATGAACTTCATTATTAATGTTATCACTAGGCTCATGTTCATCATCAGATTGTGTCTCAGCATCAGAAATAGAAATATCATTTAGATTCTCAGATGTATCTATAACAGGTTCACTAGCAGCATGCAAAGTACTATCATCATTCTTTTTCCTACTCTTATTGGAAGGAATAGGTGCATCAGTATTAACTCTCTGAGAATCTTGCTCAATTATCCTAGGATGGCCCTCAGGATACAAAGGTTCCTGAGTCATTCTACCACCTCAAGTCACAACTTTAACATAATGATCATTGTCTTCACTAATTGCATGGCAATCCTTACTCACTCACATTGATATCTATTAATGGACATCTCCATAGCCCGTTGATATGCCTAGTTGATGTGGGACTATCTTCTTTTTTTCACAACCTCCGTCATATTCTATTCCACCTATAGTGCTATATCCATGGCTCATGCTCATGTATTGCCTGAGAGTTGAAAAACATTGAGAACATAAAAGGTGTGAAACAATTGCTTGACTTGTCATCGGGGTTGTGCATGGTATAAATACTTTGGTGGGGAACATGGAGCATAGCCAGACTATATGATTTTGTAGGGATAACTTTATCTTGCCATTTATATTTTGAAGAGATACAATTGGTTTGTTAGTATACTAGAAATATTATTGTTTTTATGTCAACATTAAGCTTTTGTTTTGAGTCTTATGGATCTGAACATTCATGCGAGAATAAAGAATATTACATGGATAAATATGTTAGGTAGCATTCCACATCAAAAATAATGTTTTTATCATTTACCTACTCGAGGACGAGCAGGAATTAAGCTTGGGGATGCTGATACGTCTCCAACGTATCTGTAATTTTTGATTGTTCCATGCTATTATGTTATATGTTTTGGATGTTTTATATGCATTAATATGCTATTTTATATTATTTTTGGGACTAACCTATTAACCTAGAGACTAGTGCTAGTTTCTGTTTTTCCTTGTTTTTGAGTATTGTAGATAAGGAATATTAAACGGAGTCCAAATGGGATAAAATCTTCGCGATGATTTTTCTTGGACCGGAAGACATCTACCAGACTTGGAGAGGGGGCCATGAGACCTGCCAAGAGGTCACAAGCCACCCTGGCGCGGCCAAGGGGCGCGCCCCCTGGCTTGTGGCCCCCCAGCAGATCTCCTAACCCTATCTTCGGCCTATAAATTCCCAAATATTCCCCCGATACCAAAAAGAGAAAGGATGATACTTTTCCGCCGCTGGAAGCCTCCATTCCCGAGAGATCCAATCTTGGAGCCTTTTCTGGTAATCTGTCGGAGGGGTGTTCGACCACGAAGGGCATCTACATCAACTCCATTGCCCCTCCGATGATGCGTGAGTAGTCCACCACAGACCTACGGGTCCATAGCTAGTAGCTAGACGACTTCTTTTCTCTCTTTGTGCTTCAATACCATGTTCTCCATGATCTTCATGGGGATCTATCTGATGTAATAATCTTTTGCGGTGTGTTTGTCGAGATCCGATGAATTGTGGGTTTATGATCAGCTTATCTATGAATATTATTTGGTTCTTCTCTGAATTCTTATATGCATGATTTCATATATTTGCAAGTCTCTTCGAGTTATTGGTTTGGTTTGGCCAACTAGGTTGGTAATTCTTGCAATGGGAGAAGTGCTTAGTTCTGGGTTCAATCTTGCGGTGTTCTCACCCAGTGACAAAGTAGGGGTAGCGAGGCGCGTATTTTATTGTAGCCATCAAGGGTAAAAAGATGGGGTTTTCATCATATTTCTTGAGTTTATCCCTCTACATCATGTCATCTTACTTAATGCATTACTCTGTTCTTCATGAACTTAATACTCTAGATGAAGGCAGGAGTCAGTCGATGTGTGGAGTAATAATAGTAGATGCAGAATCGTTTCGGTCTACCATACATGGACGTGATGCCTATATGCATAATCATTGCCTTGTATATTTTCATAACTATGCACTTTTCTATCAATTGCTCGACAGTAATTTGTTCATCCATCGTGTTATTTTCCTTCAAGAGAGAAGCCTCTAGTGAAACCTATGGCCCATGGGTCTATTTTCTATATTATATTTTCAGATCTATATACCAAAAATACCTTGATGTAATTTATTTAATTTCTACTTTCCGCAATCTTTTACATCTATCTCTATCAGATCTAATCCTTGCAAGTAACCGTGAAGGGATTGACAACCCCTTTATAGCGTTGGGTGCAAGAGTTTGATTGTTTGTGTAGCTGCATCCATTGGTGACTTGCTTGTTCCTCCTACTAGATTGATACCTTGGTTCTCAACAACTGAGGGAAATACCTATCTACTTCGCTCCATCACCCTTTCCTCTTCAAGGGAAAACCAACGCAAGCTCAAGAGGTAGAACCAAGTACCTTACTTTTGGAGGTGTCCCCAAAGATCATATACATGTGTGATCCATGATTTGCTGTTATCTCATGAAACATGTGTCTATCTCCGGTCATATGATCGGTGCATCCACTATCGAGAATCCATTCCTTTCCTCCGAACATATAGTCTTTGAAGTTTTCCATGAGACTTAGGTTCTTCATAGTCTTCTCAAATTAATTGTCAAATTCCTCGTATTCATCATAGTAGCCAGGTCCCACATTGTCATCATCAAATGGAATATCCTTGTCACAAAGATCAAGAGAGTCGTTAGGATTATGACCATGACAATATTCAATACTATGAATGTGAATGGCTTCAATAATGATGTTATTGATAGTTATGACATATATTTTAGGACGCTTGAGGTCACGAAGCTTAGATGGGTATTTATCAAAATTAGGGTGACTAGGCGTAATTTTGTGAATGGTAGTAGTTTTATGGAGAATCACATCAATATTTTTCAAAGAGTAGTTTATATATCTCTTCTCCAAATCCTTCCAGAAATGTAGGCACACTCGAAGTTTTTCATATGGTCAAACACGATTCTTGGTAATCCTCTAATGATAAGATTGACAATTCTAAGATTATGAAGTATATCAATTTCTTCCTCATGAGAAGGATGTAAGGGATCAATGGGAGGCACATAGGGGCTATCAACATACGTGCTCAAATGAAATTCATCAAATATATCAAGCATTTTATCTTTCCATTGACTATACTACTATCCATTGAGAATAGGCACTCTACAACTAAGACTCCCGAAACTAGGCACATCCATCTTCCTAGTGATAAAACCAAAACAATGGACACCAAAGCACTGATACGAATTGTGGGATCAAGAAGAGGCGTCTAGAGGGGGGTGGATAGACTACTTGACCAAATACAAACTTAACCTTTTCCCAATTTTATTGGTTGGCAAGTTTTGCAATTCTATCAAGTCTAGCACATGCTACACATGCAAGTCTACGAGTATAGCAGCAAAATATAATCACATGCAACTTTAAGTAAGGAGTAGAGATAGGAAGATCAAACACAATGAATACACGGTGATTTTTGGCGTGGTTCCGATAGATGGTGCTATCGTACATCCACATTGATGGAGACTTCAACCCATGCAGGGTAATGGTTGCGCGAGTCCACGGAGGGCTCCACGAAGAAGCAACCTTGTCTATTCCACCATGGCTTTCGTCCATGAAGGACTAGCCTCACCCGGGGTAGATCTTCACGAAGTAGCCGATATCCTTGCCCTTACAAACTTCTTGGTTCAATTCCACATGATTTGGAGGCTCTCGATCGACATGTAACCAATCTAGGAGACACCACTCTCCAGAAGGTAATAGATGTGGTATGGATGATGAAATCCTTTCTCTAGTGCTTCAAAATATAGTCTCCTAAACACTCAATCGTTCTCTCACAAAATTTGGGAAGAGATTGATTGGGTGGAAAGCAGCTTGGGGAGGCTAGAAATCACGATTCATATGGTTCTCTCTCAGAAAATGAATGGTGGAAGTGTTTGCTTGTTCTGAGTGCTCTGTATATGAATGAGAGGGAGGTGGAGGGGTATATATAGCCATCTACAAAAATCCAACTGTAACAACATTATTGCCCAACTCGGTGGAACCAAAGTAAAAAATCTTGGTTGCACCGACTAGTGCAAAATGTCCTAACTTTTGGGTTCTCGGTGAGCCCGATTTGGTTGGACTTGAGCAAATCCTCACTTTGGTGGCACCGAGATATAACACTCGGAAGTTCTAAAATTGAATATCTTAATTCCATAACGTAGGTCATTGTTTTTCGGATGTATAGAAGCAAGACTCGGTTGTACCGATTTGCTAGGGTTTGGCTTGGGTTCTGTCTAAGGAAAACTCGGTGGGCCAAAATAGGAAATATTTGTGGCACAAATTTGATCATTCGGGTTATGCACAGAATATTTTGTGGGAGAATGACTGATACGTCTCCAACGTATCTATAATTTTTGATGATGGCATGCTATTATATTATCTGTTTTGGATGTTTTATATGCATTAATATGTTATTTTATATTATTTTTGGGACTAACCTATTAATCTAGAGCCTAGTACCAGTTTCTATTTTCCCTTGTTTTTGAGTTTTGCATATATGGAATATTAAACGGAGTCCAATAGAATAAAACCTTCGGAAGGAATTTTTCTGGAAGGAAACAAATCAACCATTGGTTGTGTAGGTGCATCCATTAGGTGCATACCTTGGTTCTCAACAACTAAGGGAAATACTTATATACTTTGCTGCATCACCCTTTCCTCTTCATGGGAAAACCAACGCAAGCTCAAGAGGTAGCGAGAAGGATTTCTGGTGCCGTTACCGGGGAGGATACATAGCAAGTCAAGACAAGAACTTTCTCATCAACTTGCCAATCTATGGTATTGTTGTCGAGATGATCTACACCAAGCCTACCAAGTACCCATGACAAACTCATCTCTTGCATGTACATTATTTGCCATTTGCCTCTCGTTTTCCTCTCCCCCACTTCTAAAATGATTTTCGGACAATAACAAAAAGGTTTGCCTTTTTATTCGCCCTTCTTCTGTTTGCCTTTTTGTTTGCTTGCATGCTAGATCGATTCGTTGCCAACATGTATCAATCTAGGGAGGATTTCGTTGAAAAGAATACTCCTATTATTCTTGGTAGACCTTTTACTTAGAACGATTGGTGCAATTATTGACATGCAAGAAGGAAACATTAGATTCCAATTTCCATTAAGGAAAGGCACAAAACACTTTCTTAGAAATAAAATAAGGTTTCCTTATGAATCTATTATGAGAGCTACTTTTAGATTGCATACCAAAGATGATAATACCTAGATCTATTGTGTTTTGCCTAGCTAGGGGCGTTAAACAATAGCGCTTGTTGGGAGGCAACCCAATTTTATTTTTGTGTTCTGTTTTTACTTATGTTTTTGAGTGTTTCCCACATTATTACTTCTGTATTAATTGTGGTTTGGTGTTTTAATTAGTTTTTGAACCAAGTAAAACCTTTGGGGTGATCTATGGTAGTTGTTGATGTGATCTTGTTGAAAGACAGAAACTTTTGTGCTCAGTCCAGTAATTTTCTAAATATTTCAGAGTTTCAAATGAGTCTGAAAGTTTTACAACAGATTGATATATAAATTTCCCAGGTTTTCCTAATGTTTCAGAATTTTTTGAGTTACATAACTATACGAAGTTTTCAGATTTCTACAGACTGTTCTGTTTTTGACATATTCTGTTTCTTTGAGTTGTTTGCCTATTTTGATGAATCTTTGGGTTGTATAATGGGGTATGAACCATGGAGAAGTTAGAATAAAGTAGGTATAACACCAATATGAATAAAGAATGAGTTCACAACAGTACCTAAAGTGGTGATTTATTTTCTTATACTAACGGATCTCACGAGTTTTCTGTTAAGTTTTGTGTTGTGAAGTTTTCAAGTTTTGGGTAAAGATTGGATGGGATATGGAATAAGGAGTGGCAAGAGCCTAAGATTGGTGATGCCCAAGGCACCCAAAGTCATATTCAAGGATTCCAAAGAGCCTAAGCTTGGGGATGCCCCGGAAGGCATCCCCTCTTTCGTCTTCAATCCATCGGTAAATTTACTTGAGGCTATATTTTTATTCACCACATGATATGTGTTTTGCTTGGAGCATAATGTATGATATGAGTCGTTGCTTGTTAGTTTTCCACAATCATCCTTGCTACACAATTTTTTTGAGAAGGACACACTAAATCATGAATTTGTTAGAATGCTCTATATGCTTCACTTATATCTTTTGAGTTAGGCAATTTTGCTCTATATGCTTCACTTATACATATACATTTTTAGAGCACGGTGGTGTTTGGATTTTATAGAAATACTTGAACTCTCGTACCTCACTTATATTATTTTGAGAGTTTCTAAACAGCATGTTAATTTGTCTAGGTTATGAAGTTAGTCCTAATATGATAGGCATCCCTATAATAAAAACTTCCATATTAAGTGCATTGAGTATTTATGAGAAGTTTTATTCCTTGCATAAAGTTTTGAGATATAAATATGGTAATGTTAAGTGTCATGTTAGGAAGTAATTGTGATTTGGTTAAAAATACTTGTGTAAAGGTTTGTGATTCCCGTAGCATACACGTATGGTGAACCGTTATGTAAGGAAGTCGAAGCATGACTTGTTTATAGGTTGTCGACCTTTGTGTGAGGGTAGGGAGCGCGTGATGGTTAACTCCTACCAACCTCTCCCCTATGAGCATGCATTTAATACTTTGCTTCAATGACTAATAGACTTTTGCAATAAGTATGTGAGTTCTTTATGACTAATGTTGAGTCCATGAATTATACGCACTCTCACCCTTCAACCCTTGCTAGCCTCTCTAGTACCATGCAACTTTCTCCGGTACAACAAACACCTTCCTCAAAACAGCCACCATATACCTTCCTCAGAATAGCCACCATATATCTTACTCAAAACAGCCACCATATATCTTTCCTC